>JAAALK010000082.1:75670809-76037153 GCA_019279435.1 Zizania palustris | reverse complement strand
ATTGAAGCGCAGATGACCCCGATGGGCACTTCTGGAGGTCTGGACAAGGACGAGAGCGGTGTCAAGGTCAATGAGAGAGAATTTCGAGGGATGATCGGTTCGCTGTTGTACTTAACGGCAACAAGACCGGACATACAGTTCGCCGTGGGACTTTGCGCGCGTTTTCAGTCTTCACCACGCGCGTCTCACCGGCAGGCTGTCAAGCGCATTTTCAGGTATCTCACCTATGCGCCTGATCTTGGTCTTTATTATTCAGCATCATCATCACTTGATTTATCTGGCTTTTCGGACGCCGACTTTGGTGGGTGCCGGTTGGATCGCAAGTCGACTTCCGGTACTTGCCAGTTTTATTGTTCTTCTCTTGTCTTGGTCTTCTCGAAAGCAATCTGGAGTTGCTCTTTCGACCACAGAGGCTGAGTACGTAGCTGCTGCTAGCTGCTGCTCACAGATGGTTTGGATGATTTCCACTCTTCGAGACTTTGGGTTGCTCTTTCCTACCAGGGTTCCATTGTTTTGCGACAGCACTAGCGCTATTAGTGTAGGGAAAAACCCGTGTCTCCATTCAAAAACCAAACATATTGATGTGCGCTTTCATTTCTTGCGGGATCAATATGAGAAAGGTGTCATTGACCTTGTACATGTTGATACCCATCATCAGTTGGCTGACATTTTTACCAAACCCCTAGATCAGTCTACATTTGAGCGTTTACGAGGGGATTTGGGTGTTGTGTATCCTTTCTAGGATATTTTGCGTCAGTTTTTCTTTTTATTACTCTTTTCTTGAGTCCTTTTGTGTGTGTTCATATCATACATATTCACATATCACACCCTAGAGATGCTTCTGTTATATGATTGAACTGCTTTACTTATTCTAGCTGGTACATGCTTTTGATTACATGTCGATGATCATGCTTTTGCTTCAGTTCAAATGATATGTCTGATATCTGTCATATGCATGGCTTTTTACGCTTTCCACTTGAAAAATGATCACCATTGCTTCTGGTAACTAGCATGTGTCGGCTGAGTGCTTTTGCTATTTGTTACATGCCTTGTAGCTAGTTCATCACACAGATGCGGTTATGCAACTTGGACATCTTTATGCTTTAACATGGAAAATGTGCTATAAAAATGATAAAAATCAAATGAATGAAAATTCCATGCCTTTTTATGCTTAAGTTGAAAAGATCCAAGTGGGTTTGCTTTGTCGCATTATATTGTTCTGGATTGCTTACCATAGCACTTTGGTATGAACTAGGACAGTGTAATGTATGCCGAGACCAATGTCTTAAGCTTCTGATGGCTCAGTTCTGGCCTAGGCTTGACTTGGTCGGTTAGCATAAGGTTTGACATGCAAATAACCCTTGGCACAAATGACAAAGGAAAATGAAAAAGCCTGAGTTTTAAAAGGATAACAAGTTTGCTGAAGCACTTTGTTTTGAACAATGCTCATCTTGGTAGATATCAGTTAGCTTCTGCATCTCATGCTTACCCTGCTTGTTTACTAGACACTGTGGTGATGCTTTTATTTGCAAAAACTAGAAAATACGTGCTAAATGACTTTCTTTAGATATCATCTCTTGCACTGATCATGCCATGTGTCCTAGACAGTATTTCTTTTGCTATACCTGTTAGACACTGTATTTGCAGTCAATCATATCTGAGAAGCATGCTTTCTACACTCCACCTGCACCCCAGTTGCATTCACTGCATATTTTGAGGGGGAGTTGCTTTTCAGGGGGAGTCTGTGTCTCTTTTTGAGTGCTTGATGAGTTCACTTGTCAACAAGGGGGAGAAAATTTGGGATCAGAGTTTGAGGGGGAGTTCTTACTCTATTGATATCCTTGTTGTTCTGCAATCGCACTCATTTTGAGCTTTTATGTTTTGGTTAACCATAATGACCGGTTCTTGCTTTTGTTTGGCTTTTGGTCATTAGGGTTAAACTTTTACCTTATTTTTTTCTTCTTCCTTGTTCTCTTGTGTTTTGTTTTCGTGTTTCCACATTGGTTCACAGGTGCTGAAGAGCTGAGAATTGAGGAGTGTTGACAATGCTCTCATCAAGGGGGAGATTGAGGAGCCATGCTGAATAGCGTGGGTCTCATGGCTCCAGAAGTGATGAGTCATTGTCAACGATAGTCAACAAGGACTGAAGAAGAGAGGAGATCTACTGTTTCATGGGCCGCGTGTGACTCAGGTACACGGGCAGCGAGCGACTGTCGGGCAGAGGAGGCTGCAAAGTCGGGCTGGCCCAATCCGGGTGCATGGGCCAGAAGCAGTAGAAGACCCACTGGGCTGTTGACCAGGACTGACTCAGGTACACGGGCGGTGAGCGATTGCCGGGCTGAGAGAGCTGCGGAGTCGGGCCGGCCCAATCCGGGTACCTGGTGCAAAGCTGGTGGAGGCTTTGTCAGTTTCGGCGTAAAACTGACAACCGTTGATTCTCTATCCGACTGTCCAGAAGAGTAGCTTCCGGATATGTCATCTGTTACTCTAGGCCCACAGTCAGTCAGTTGTGTCTGTAAAAATACCTAAGGGCAGTAGAGTCTTTTTCTGTATTTTTGAGTCTGTAAAACCCTAAGGGGCTGGTAGAATATTCCTAGTGTTGGGCTGCCTATAAATAGCACCCCAATCCCTAGGGTTTCGATTAACCCTTTTGTGCTGAAATCAAATCCACCCATTGGGTCACTTTTGTCTCTCTTCTCTCTCCTGCGTGCGCCGCCAGGACTGGCTCCTCTCTGTGTATGCATTTTTCTTGCTCAAATCTCTTGGATGCGTAAATGCCTTGGTCCCTGGTGAATTTATTGCTTGCATTCTGTTCGGTTTGGGAAGTTAATGCTTTAGGGACGAGCTGGTGAATTTATTTCTTGGGGAGAAGTTTCTTCTGTTGCTTGTGTTCTTCACGGTGGGAGTACTAGTTCTTGCTGTTGCAAGTAGTACTGCTTTGCTGTAGCTACAGTGTCCTGTAGCAGCTTTTCACCTTCTATTGCCCAACTTTTTGATCGAAGCTGACAGTCTCTTTTACCTTTTTCTGGGTATGTCTGGCGAAGCTCGTTTCAGTGCGAAGCCCCTCAACTCCGTGAGGCAGGCTTCGATCGAACATCTTTAAAGACTTCGCTCAGACTTCGAACTTCGGTCTTTGTGTCTGAGTTGCTAGCTTTGAAGTTCTTCCTGTATTGGATAGCATCGCATACTTCGAACTAGCATACTCCGAATCTATCTGTTCGAAGTGCACACTTTGTTAGGCTTCGAAGTTGGGTTCGAAGTTTGTCTTTTCTGATAGACTTCGCTTGGATTTCTTTGTGGAGTGTCAGCCTTCGATTCTCCTTCTGAAGCTTTCCCTGTTCGAAGATAGAGTGTAGGCTTCGGACTTGCTTTTCTGTCGCGTGACAGACTTCGCTTCTTTGTTCGAAGGTAGTCCGTCTGTTTTGTGTGTTCGAAGTTTTCTGTTCGAAGATTGTGCTTCGAAGCTCTCGGTTCAAGGTGTGTTCGAAGTTTTGTCTTCGAAGCCCTCACTTCGAAGCAGGCTCCGACTTTGTCACCTTGCTCCGAAGCTTTTGGTTTGAAGCTGTGTTCGAAGTCCTGTCCTTGAAGTACACACTTCGAACCAGGCTCCGGCACTGTTTTTTACTTCGCTCCGAAGTACACTTCGCTTCTTACCACTTCGAACTAGGCTAGACAGTGACACCTTCGGCACTTCGGACAGACTCCGTCATCAACCTCCGAAGCAGACCTCGACGTGCGAAGGGGGCTTCGCCAAGTTCCGAACAGGAGACAAATTCGGACATTAACTTCTCCTTTCTTTGTATACATACTTAGATCATTTCATTGAGAAGTTTAGGCCTGTTACAAATTGTTCATCTGCCTAGTTGCACCACTTTAGTCTTTACATTGTTTATCATCAGTTGCTTCTAGGTTAGAAACCTTTAGACTTAGGCCTTCTGTTTATTTTCTGCTGCGTAGTATTTTGAGGTGCATTGGGTATTGGGAACAGGCCATTGATTCGAAAGAATTTTTAAGGCGCCCATTCACCCCCCCCCCTCTGGTCGCTACTTTCGGTCCTACAACCACCATACAAAAACCTGCTAGAACTAACGCAATTGTTCCAACAGTTGGCGCCGTCCGTGGGGAACTTAGTACTAAAACCTAAGTTCTCTGCCACTGTCTGCAACTCGAAGTACGCCTGAGGGGGGAGCTTCGAAGCTTTTTTGCTTCGCTCACCCTCCGACAAGGGGCTTCGGGTGCGGCTCGAAGGCCATCCTCGCCTTCCTCCATCCTCCACATACCGGAGCTCACCCTCCGGCAAGGGGCTCCGCTCCACACGTCGGAGGCCATCGAAGCCCCAGGGGCTACGAGGTCAACCTTTAGCCACTTTGCGAGGTACGTCCGCTATCCGAAGTACCACCTCGGCCTACCACTTCGCAATCATGTTGATATTTATTCGAAGCCCTGCTTCGCCTTAAAATTCGAAGCCTAGCTTCGCCCTTACAGCAAGTTTTTGCCCCATCTTACTTAAAAAAAATCGAAGCCTCGCTTCGCCTTATCAAAAACCCGAAGCCTCGCTTCACCTTGTTTAAAAACTCGAAGCCCTGCTTCGCTTTATAAAATCCGGAGCACCCCTCCGAAGGCTACACGGCGCCTCCGGGCCCGTAGCCGTAATAAGGACTCCGGGCCACTGGCCCGACGCGTCCAGGGATTCCGGGCTCCGCACCCGAAGCATCCCAGGGATTCCGGGTTCCGCACCCGAAGCATCCCAGGGTCGAAGGTGACCCAGAGTCGAAGGTGGCTCAGAGTCGAAGGTGGCTCACACTATCACAGGTTCGGTGAATCCACACCAAATATCCTTCTCATTACAGGACCAAGTTCCGAAGCCCTGCTTCATTATCCAAACACGCTCTGAAGCCTTGCTTCGCGTGTTAATGTAATATACGCCTAAGCGTCTCGAAGTCATACTTCGCTAAAACCTAAGTGCGTTTCGGAGCCTTCCTCACGCACAGCATTCAAATCCTACCATGCCGAAGCATGCCTCGCTAGGCTTGGTTGTGCCGAAGCCTTGCTTCGCACCAAGTTAGCACGTTCGAAGCGCGGAAGAGGCCTTCGCTCAGTGAAATTTCGAGCAGCCGAAGCCTTGCTTCGCACCAAATTAAAGCATTCAAAGCCCAAAAGAGGCCTTCGCTTAAATTCGTGCGTCGAAGCCGCCGAAAGGCGCACCCTTCGCATCGTTTATTTTTTGCCCGCACCAGCAACGGCTAAGTCCCTAGCTGCCACGAGCAAAAGGGGGAAGCATGTATGCGAGGTGTGCGAATGTAATACGCAATACGAGTGTAACAAGCTAAAACGTTCGAAGCCAAACAACACGAAGCATACAGACGAAGTGTGCAAAGATAGCAAACTCTATTCATTGTATATTGAGAAGTGTGTTACAAACATACTTCGGAAGCAGAATTACGTATAATCTGTATCTAAACCTAAGAAGAACCGTGTGCGAGGCCCCAACCCTCGCTTGCCCCTTCTTCGGCCAGGGCCACCTCGGCTGGACGTTGCCTCGTCGGAGCCCGCTCTCCCTCGACTAGCCCGTCCAGGCTCCGAAGCCCGTAAGCTCCGTCTTCCACCTTGCAGGTCGCTCCAAGTTAGCGAAGCAGGCGGTGCCGTATCGAAGGCAGAAAAGTCTAGGGCTTCGTCGCCTGCTAAGGCCGTTCGCGAAGGCAAAGACAAAGGGCCCTGAAGGGACTCCGTCTTCACAGCGGCTAATAAATCCTGAGCTACTTTAGAAATGGCTTCACCGCTAGGCCCCCTCGGAAGCTTAAACCGAGGGGGGCCTTCGGACCTAGCTACTTCGAGGATCGCCCACAGCTGTTGAAGCTCTTCGGAGTCCTCGAGGACTTCGAGGTCTACGCTTGAAGTTTGAGCCTGGGCAGGTATAAAAAACCCCCGCATTTCATATTAATAAGCTGATAGAGTTTTTACAAGCCTGCAGCTAAGGATTACAAAAGGCCTAAGGAGATCAACACCTTCGGAGGCGGAGGCGTCGAGGTCGAAGGCTTGTCCGGCGCAGCGGGCCCCTTGGACCGGCGTTGTCGAAGGGCCTTCATGAGGGCAAGGACTGCTCCGCAGCCTTGTTCCTTCCAAGGTTCCTGCAGCCGCCGCTAGGCTCCGCGGACGTCAGGCGAAGGCGTCACCAGGTGCGGACCCCCGAAGGCCACTGGGGTCACGGAGGTTGCCGCCCGAAGGTGGTCACACCCCGCGGCATGGAGCATGTGAAGCACCCCTTGGCCCACGACGCGACCAGCCATAAGAGCGAAGCCCGTCAGCGCTTCGTCCGCTATCGAAGCCGCGGTCTTCAAGAATTCGGCGCGGTCCCCAATCGGGTCCTGATCGCCAAAATCCGGAGTCCGGCACTCGGTCCCTATTTTCTCAAGGACCTCGGTCAGGCTCTGGGTGGCCTCGTCAAGATTGGCCACGACGAAGTTCTCGAGATCCTGAGCCCGTTGGCGGAGCTCCTCGTTCTCCTTCGCCTGTCGGGCCTCGGCATCCTTTGAAGCCTGGAGCTCCGCGCGAAGCCGAGCCGTCTCCGAGGCCAAGGCTTCCTTCGCCTCAGTAGCCGAAGCCTCGGCCCGCCTCCGTTTCTCGGCCTCCTACGAGACCTCGCGGCGAAGGGCCTCCTTCTCCTCTGCGAGGCGCTCCATCCGCCTGTCGGCAGCAGTCGAAGCCGCCGCGTTCAGTGCGAGGGCCTGCAGAAATTCAAGAAACCATAAGTGTTAACCAAGGGACAAAGTATAGTTCGAAGTTGCAAGGGGCTTCGCTCACCCGCAGGAGGACTTCGTTCGAACTAACAAAGAGATCCGTGGGGTCTCGGTGGCTGAGCTGGGCCACCAAGTCTCCTGCCTCCGCAACAGCACAAGCCTCGTGGAAGCCATTGATTGCTGCCTCCGTCACGCCTCCCTTCGGCTTGAAAGGGTGGACGATGGCCACGGTCGCCTCCGCGGGCTTCGTCTTGGCAGGGCTCAGGCCCACCACGTCGACATCTTCGTCGATCTGAGGGTCCTCCGTGCCGCGGCCTTCGCTGCTTCCGTTTTCGGATGAAGACCCCTCGGAGTCCGATTCACTGTCGCTGCCGCTGCTGCCGCTTCTTGAAGTTTCCGAAGGCTTCGCTTCATCGAGCTTCGCTACGGCTTCGCCCGGCGGCTTCGCCCCTACGGGCCTCGCATCGGCTTCTTCATCTGTAGAGAAGCCAAGTCAGGATCCAGGTGTTGAAAAGAAGAAGGCAAAAAGGGTTTACCTTCGTCGGAGATTTCTTGAAAGGAAGTTGGGGCTAGGTGTGCCCTCCAACTCCTTCGCTGCGAAGCCGGCGCATCCGCCTCCGCGCCCGGAGTTGTCGCCTCCGGGGCCTCCGTGGCCTCCTTAGCGGCAGGGGTATGCGCGTCGACCTCCGCCGCTGAGAGCTTCGTCGCCGGGGGCTTCGCCACCTTCTTGGGAGTCGGGGCAGCTGCGGGCTTCGCCGCAACCTCTCCCGGATTAGGGACTTCGTCCGCCGGAGCCTCCGGCCAAAGCCCCGAAGTATCCGCTTCGTCCTAGTCCCCTCTCTTCCTCTTGGCTCCAGCCGACGAGGTGGCCAGGTGGGCGAAGTCCGGCAGGGCAGGGAGCCCTCCGGGGTCGAGCGTGGTCCATACCCTGTTCCAGTGCTCCCAGGACCCCACCAGTGCAAGGCGCTGGTTCTGCTCCTCGGGGGTCGGAGTCCCGACGACTCGGTCCGCCGCCGCGATGGCCTCCTCCGGGGTCCTCAAGTCGAGGGCGGCTACATTAAAGTTGGAATTAGAGTCGAAGATCTACGAAGTGTTAAAAGCAAGAAGAGTGCGAAGCCTTACAGAAGCGATCGAAGGCCAACTCGCTAAGTTCACCTCGATCCGAAGCATGGAAGAGACCCTCCGGCCAGGAGCGCGCGAGGGGGCTGAGCCGAAGGGTGATGAACTCCTCCGCGAGGTCCCTCATGCTCATTTTCGCCGCCAACCTTCGGAGCAGCGAGATCCGCGAATGAAGGAGGTCTTCGCTGGTCTTCACCACCCCTTCGCGCCGGTACAAGATATGGGCGTTGGTACTCCGAAGGGGAGAGTTCGCGCCGACGGAGGCATAGAACCACTCTTGGTCCCACCTCGAGTACCACTTGTTGTTTACGGCCCTCGCCGGGAAGGCGTCTTGGTACTCCTTCCGGAGCTGGAAATTGGCGCTGCCGAAGGCCAGCGCTCTCTTGACGCGGTCCGTCCCCTCCCGCGGCTTCGGTTGGCAGTTGGCGTCATGGAGGGCGACGAAGACATCCGCGCGGCCCTCGCAGCCCTCGGCCCTCATGGCCCACTCGAAGACAGCTAACCTCGCCACCGCGTTGGGCGAAAGCTTAGGGAGCTCGAGGTTGTAAGCCTTGAGGGCTTCGCTCAGCATCCCCACTGCAGGCAATCCGAGGCCGGCTTCGAAGAACGCCTCGAACACCACCACCTCGTCAGCACGAGGCCTCGGCTCAGCCTCCGACTTCTCTGGGACCCGAAGTTGGATCTTCGCCGCAATCTTCCCTTCGCAGGCCCTCCGGACCGACTCCTCCGTGGAGATCGAGGCCCTCATCTCCAGAGTCTGCTCGAACTTGTCAGAAGGCGTCCGAAGGTCCCTCGGCCCCAGCCACCTAGGCGCAGTCTTCGCCGCCGCAGCCGCCGCTGCCTGCACCTGGGCGGAGCCCGAGCTCGAGCCCAAAGCCAGGGGCTTCGCCACCGCCTTCTTCGGCATGTTGATGGGACTTCGCCGCGAAGGGCTAAAACTAGCGAAGGTGGCTCGAAGCGAAGCTGGAAGAAGAAGAGAGCGAAGGTTGCAAGGCAACAAGGAGAAAAGCGAATGAAGATGTGCCGAAGCCGCACGCGGTAAGTCCCTATTTATTGGCGTGGTAAGAATTTCAACCGTCGTGGGCCGAACCCACCGCCAGGTGGGCCTCCAGCGAAGGCGAACCGGCCCAGAGCAAGGTAACGGTAACCTTTTTGACCGTTGCGGAGCCGTTCAGGCTCCCCGAGGCCGCTCTGGCGGCAAGCGCGGGCATTTATTGCCCCCAGGTATCGAGGTCACCTTTCGGTCCAGGCTCCGAAGGTATGTTTTCTCCGAAATTGTGTTTTCAGGTCATTTGTCCTAACGGCGCGTGCACCCCTTCGTCCCGAAGGCCTACACGCGAGGGGCTACTATTCGGGGAAATATATTTCCCTTGAACAGGGGCCAAATGACGTCAGCCTCCGACAGCCTTCGGCCCAGAGCCCAGCACTGTCGGAGCCTGCTTTCTCTCTAAGTATTGTTTTCAGGTCCCAGGGTGCCTCTGAGGGGTCCAACTCGAGCCCCCACTTCGGGCCCTGGCGCAAGGCACCGGAGGCCACCCTCCGGGCAAAGGAAGCCGGAGGCCACACTCCGGAGCCAAGTCCGGAGGCCGCCCTCCGGAGCCAAGTCCGGAGGCCGCCCTCCGGAGCCAAGTCCGGAGGCCACCCTCCGGGACCCAGTTCGGAGACCACCCTCCGGGAGCCAAGTCCGGAGGCCGCCCTCCGGAGCATCCTTCGAAGCCCCCCCTCCGGGTGCACTTCGAAGCCTCTCCCCCAGCCTCCACCTTCGGTGTATCTTTTAGCTGGTCAAAGCCTGGCATAGCCTGACACGTCTGTAAAGCTGTAAAGTTGTCTGGTACTTTTGCTCAGTAGCTAGCCCCTTTCCCTGTCTACCCCTATAAGCCTACGGGCTTGTAGAGGGTATCTTAGTCTTTTCCTTAAGGCCTGCGTGCCTATAAAAGCAGGGCCAAGCCCTTGTACCAGACACACGCTCCAGGGGGCCAAGAGACCCTGGAATTATTGCTCCATACTAGGGCATACCATACCAAATCCACCACAACTAGACGTAGGGTTATTATCTCCCAGGAGAGGCCCGAACTAGTATAAACCCTTTTTCTCCCTCTGCTAGAGTCCTTCGAGGCTCATTCCCCACATCATACACCACCATACAAAAACCTGCTGGAACTAACGCAATTGTTCCAACAGGTACGTACCCTTCGTCTACGGCGACGGCGAGGCCTTGGGCACGGTGGCAGCGGCGGTGGCGAGCACCTACGTGCCTAGCTAGGGCCAAAAATGGGACGCGGAGGTGATGGGGGTCCTGACAGTACTTTCGGTGGCGACGATGGGGGCCCGGAGGTGACCGGCGGCGAGCATAGACGGCAGAGGGGTTTCGGGTGCTCAACGGCGACAGCGATCCGGTGGTCTTCACGACCGACAGAGTGGTGGCCGATGATGAGCGGGCTCCGGTGGTCTCGTCGGTAGCGGTGGCTAGGACGGGGGAGGTCCGAGGCGATGGCGAGGGCTCGCCGGAGTCGAGGCAGAGTGGGAGCCCGAAAAATGTGGAATGGAGGCTATGTTCTCGCTCGGCACGGGTTGCTTCGGTGTGGGCAGAGGGCGGCGTCTACAGGGGTACTTATAGGGGGTCGCCGGCGTCCAGATGGCAGGGAATTCCGGGGAACCCGAAGGTTGGTTTCCATCTCCGGCGAGGGTTTCCAAAGGCTTCGGATAGCTTTCCTTAAGCGCGAAAATGCGTCGCCATGGATGGAAGGGAGGCGGTGGCGTGCGGGGAAGGTGATCCGGGGTGATCCGGGCGATCGCGGGTGGCCCGCGGCGAGAAACAGAAGGTGATCGCCGGGAGGAAGGAAGAGGGCGATCCCCTTCCATGGAGAAGACGAATCTGAAAGGTGGGCTCCACCTGTCAGAGGTCGAGGGGGAAAACGAGCGCCGACAGGCGGGCCACGGGTGTGAGGGAGCGAGGGCGAGAGAGAGGAGGCTGACAAGTGGGCCAGGCGAGGCGCGGTGGAGGAGAGAGGAGCGGGGGAGTGCGCCGACAGGTGGACCCCACCTGTCGGTGGCACACTGCTGGATTGGGCCGGGCTCAGGGTGGATTGGAGGTTTGCGGCCCATTAGATTTTATATATGTTTTTTGATTTAAAATAAATCTAGTAATTCATTTATTTGATTAAGGGTTGAATCACTGTTGATAAAAATTTGTAAAAATTCCTGAAATTATGTCTTGACCTCTAGCTTATCTCATAAAATTTTCAAGTCCAGATTTTGAATATTCCTCCCTGTTTGGCTTTATTAGGGCTCTTTTAGGATTTTCTTTAATTATAAATTCAAGAAATGTATTAATAATATTTTTCCTTTATTTTAATTCCTTTTTATTTCTGGGGTGTTACAATCCTATCCCCCTTACAGAGAATCTCGTCCTCGAGATTCGGATCAATCCTCGAATAACTCAGGATGCTGTGCCTTGAGTTCATCTTCTTTTTCCCATGTAGCTTCCTCTACCGGATGGTTGCTCCACTGCACTTTGCAGAAGCGGATGACCCGACTCCTGGTGATCCTTTCTTTGACTTCCAAGATCTTGACGGGCTTCTCCACATAGGTCAGATCCTCTTGAACATCCAACTGTTGCTGGTCCACTTGCTCTGTTGGGACGCGAAGACATTTCTTGAGTTGGGATACGTGAAATACGTCATGTACTCCAGCCAATGAGGGCGGTAATTCCAACTGATATGCAACTTCGCCTTGGCGTCGAACAATGGGAAATGGTCCAACATATCGAGGGGCCAACTTTCCTCTCATGTTAAACCGTTGAGTGCCACGGAGAGGCGTAACTCGAAGATAGACATGATCTCCCTCTTCAAAGGCTAGATCTCGGCGTCGATTGTCCGCGTAGCTCTTCTGTCGTGATTGGGCTGTCTTGAGCCGGTCTCTGATGATCCGTACCTTCTCTTCAGCTTCCCGAAGGAGATCTGTTCCAAACACTTGGGATTCACCGGTTTGATCCCAAAGTAGAGGCGTTCTGCACTTACGTCCATATAGGGCTTCAAAAGGAGACATCTGAAGACTGGCTTGATAGCTGTTGTTGTACGAAAACTCAGCGTACGGTAAGCTCTTGTCCCATGTGGCTCCAAAGTCCAAGACACATGCCCGTAACATATCCTCCAATATCTGGTTTACCCTCTCTGTTTGTCCATCCATCTGAGGGTGGTAGGCAGTGCTAAAGTTCAATCTTGTTCCCATTTCTTCCTGAAGGTTCTTCCAGAAACGAGAGGTAAACTGGCTTCCTCTGTCGGACACTATCTTCTTGGGCACTCCATGAAGACACACAATGCGGGCCATGTATAGTTCTGCAAGCTTAGGGCCACTAAAGGTCGTCTTGACGGCTATGAAATGCGCTACTTTCGTAAGCCGGTCAATGATTACCCAAATAGAATCATACCCAAGTTGGGTCTTTGGAAGTCCGGTGATGAAATCCATTCCGATCTCTTCCCATTTCCATTCAGGCAATTTAAGTGGCTGTAACAATCCTGCAGGTCTCTGATGTTCAGCCTTTACTCTTCTACAGGTGTCACACTCGGCGACGAACTGTGCAATCTCCCTCTTCATGCTAACCCACCAATAACGTTCCTTCAGGTCTTGGTACATCTTGGTACTGCCGGGATGAATGGAGTACATCGTCTCGTGGGCTTCTCTCAGGATAAGGGTCTTTATCTCCGGCTTATCCGGCACACATATCCGGGTTCCAAACCATATGGTTCCATTCTCGTCTTCTGAAAATCCTGGGGCTTTTCCTTGTCTCATGTTTTTCTTTATGGCAACTATATCTGGGTCTTCCAACTGAGCTTCTCGGATTTGCTCAAATAGAACTGGCTGGGTTTCCAAGGTTGCTAGGTATGCTCCGGTGGTCAACCCGAGATTTAACTTCTCCATCTCTTCACATAACAAGGGTGCATGTTCCTTAATCATCATGGTTGTGCAATATCCCTTGCGACTTAATGCATCAGCTACCACATTAGCTTTTCCGGGGTGGTAGTGGATACCTAAGTCATAGTCCTTTATTAATTCCAACCATCGTCTTTGCCTCAGGTTAAGGTCTGGCTGTGTGAAGATGTACTTCAAACTTTTGTGATCCGTAAAGATCTCACAGCGATTTCCGACCAAATAATGCCTCCAAATCTTAAGGGCGTGCACCACCGCGGCTAACTCCAAATCGTGGGTCGGGTAGTTCAACTCATGAGGTCTCAACTGATGAGAGGCATAAGAGATAACTTTTCCATCTTGCATAAGAACACATCCCAATCCTTGGCGAGATGCGTCACAATAGACATGGAAGTCTTTCCGGATATCGGGTAGGGTCAGTATGGGTGATGACACCAGACGGGTCTTGAGAGTGCGGAAACTTTCCTCGCATTCAGGAGTCCATTCAAACTTTTCTCCTTTCTGTAATAACTTAGTCATAGGCTTGGCTATCTTGGAAAAATTCTCAATGAATCTCCGATAATATCCGGCCAAACCCAGAAAACTTCGTATTTCAGATACGTTTGTGGGTGGCAACCAATCTGTAACGGCTTCCACGGTGGCAGGATCTACTGCAATGCCTTGTGCAGAGATAATGTGTCCAAGGAACTTTACTTCTGCCGTCCAGAATTTACACTTGCTGTACTTGGCATATAACTGGTGTTCCCTTAGCTTGCCTAAGGTTAACCGGAGGTGAGTCTCGTGCTCTTTCTCATCCTTGGAATAAATTAGGATGTCGTCTATAAAGACCACGATGAATTTGTCCAAATACTCCATGAACACCTTATTCATCATGTTCATGAAGAATGCAGGGGCGTTGGTCAATCCAAAAGACATAATCGTACACTCGTACAATCCGTAACGGGTGGTAAAGGCCGTCTTGGGTATATCTTCTTCTCGAATCCTTAACTGGTGATAACCAGACCGCAGGTCGATCTTCGAGAATACCGTAGCTCCCTTTAGCTGGTCGAAGAGATTGTCGATCCGAGGCCACGGGTACTTATTCTTGATGGTTACTTCATTCAAAGCGCGGTAATCCACACACATACGCTTTGCCTTGTCTTCTTTCTTCTCGACGAAGATGACGGGGGCACCCCATGGTGATGTACTTGGCCTGATGTAGCCTTTCCTCTCGAGATCCTCCAACTGTTGCTTCATCTCAGCTAACTCATTAGCGGCCATCCGGTATGGTCGCTTGTAAATAGGGGTAGTCCCGGGTACCAAATCAATCCTGAATTCGATGTCACTCTTGGGTGGCATCCCTGGTAAATCTTCTGGGAATACGTCCGGGTATTCACTGACTACCGGTATTTCCTCCAAGGTAATCTGATGTAGTCTTGGTCTTCCGGTCTTCATGCTTGGCATCTGGAATGTGACGGCAGTCCCTTCTTCACTGGTCACAGTCACTTTTCTCTGGGCACATTATATTACTCCTTGGTGTTTATTTAACCAATCCATCCCTAGAATGAGATCCAAACCTTGGCATTCTATTAGAATGGGGTCGGCCCAAAATATCGTGCCTTGGATATCTACCCATACCCTTGGACTAAAGGAATAGGCGAGGGTTTGCTTGCCCGGGGTAGCTATTAATACTGGTCTGGGTAGTTCACTTATGTCCAGGGCATTTCTTTCCACAAAAGCAGTCGATATAAAGGAGTGTGTAGCTCCGGTGTCAAATAATATCACGGCAAGTGATGAATGTACCATAAACTTACCCAAGACAATTTCCGGGGCGGCCTGGGCTTCTTCGGCGGTGACGTGGTTGACTTTGGCGCGGACGGCAAGGTTCGATGTGATGCCTTGGGTACGCTTGGGATGAGGGCACTAGTGAGAATAGTGCCCCTCTTGGCGACAGTTGAAACATACCACAGGCTTGTCGTGCCTGTCTCGCAGAACCTCTGTTTTCTTAGCCGGGGCGGCTGGGGCGGCTGGTGCGGCGGGAGCGGGGGGAGCGGGGCGAGGTTGTCCGGCTCTGGTGTTGGCGGCAGGTGGTGCCGGACGATATACTAGGCGGGGGTGGTACTGTGGTGCTGGTGGAGGAGGGGTGAAACGGGGCCTCTGAGCCA
Source organism: Zizania palustris (assembly GCA_019279435.1). Taxonomy (NCBI): domain Eukaryota; kingdom Viridiplantae; phylum Streptophyta; class Magnoliopsida; order Poales; family Poaceae; genus Zizania; species Zizania palustris. The sequence continues at coordinate 76,022,224 of JAAALK010000082.1, read as the reverse complement.
TGCCTTGATTTTGCCTAAAGGCAATCATCCTCTTCTTTTTCAGGTCGACCTTATTCTGCTGGGTCTCCTGAATAATAGCTTTGTTCACCAACTTTTGGAAGTTGGCGAAATCTCTGGAGATAAGATGTAGGGACAGCTCATCCTTCAGTCCCCGGAGGAACTTAGCCTGCCTGGCCGCATCTGTACGGACCTCCTCAGGCGCGTACCTGGCCAGTCGGTTGAACTCATGCAAATACTCAGTTACAGACCTGCTTCCCTGCTGCAGGTCCTTGAACTCCTGCTGCTTCTGAGCTATGATGCCGTCGGGGATGTGGGCGGCACGGAAGGCAGCTGAGAACTCCGCCCAAGTATGGACGTGTCCCTCGGGTAAAGTCTCGCGAAGATTGTCCCACCACTCTGCGGCGGGACCATGATGCTGATGGGTGGCGAAGGCCACCTTCCCCTGCTCAGTGCAGGTAAGGAGATCGAGCTTCTTCTCGATGGTCCTTAACCAATCCCCGGCCTCCATGGGGTTGGTGGTGCTCGAGAAGGTCGGTGGGCGAACTCGGAGAAATTCCGAGAGTTGGGAGACGGGAGCGGGAACTGGAGTGGCGGGTCGGGGCAGCTTGGGCTGTTGATGGAGGCGGAAGAAGTGAGCCTGCTTCTCCTGCATTTGCTGCTGCTGCTTTTGCATTTGGTTCAGAAGAGCTGAGACCAGCTAGTTCTGAGTGGCCATCATCTCGGCCAAAGTGGGGTGGTGGGCAACTGGGGCTTGCCTCTGCCCAGTTGCTCCCCACTGAGGCAGGTTCCCGTTGTCTCCTCCATTCTGAGGAGCGTTGGAGCCCTGAGTGTTGGTCATCCTGAAGTTTCCAAAGTGGACAACATTGTCTTAGAGGATATTATCATTAAGCTTTTATTCCAAAAATGCCGTTCTTGCGGTTACATTTTATTTATATCTTCATTCATGCCATATTTTTGACATGAATGGTAATACAATCAAGTAAAAAGAAAGCAATCAACCGTAAATCTACGCCTATGGTAGCTCGGGGGACGGCTCGATCACGGGTTCGTGGGAGATGGTCTGGGTCAAGGAGCTGGATGGTCCGGCGGGTGGAGCACTGCGGGAGATCCTCTTGGGCCTCATGGTGGGGATCTGAAGGGGTTTCTTCTTGCGAGGCGGAAGAGGTGCGATCTCCTCAATGTCCTTCTTTAATACTTTGAGCTGCTGGCGGAGCTGGGTATTGACCATGGCGCCCTGGCGTAGGAGCTCGTTCTGGCGCCTCAATTCCTCCACCTCGAGGGTCAACTGTGGGTTCTACTGAAGCTGTCGACGGAGCTCAGCATTCTCACTGGTCAGGTTCTCCGAAGTGTGGCGGTAGAAGTCGATGGTGTCGTGCTGGCTGTCTGCGTCGAGGACGGCCTCTGTGTGGAGGTTGTCCATGGCCTCCAAGAGTCTCATCGTGCGGGTGATGGCGGAATTGCTCTACGGGAGGGGGCTGATGTAGATGCTGCGGTGACTCCCTAGTGTGCGCATGGGCATGAAGCGGTAGACGGTGTCGCGGAGGTGGCAGTCGTAGACCAGTCGAAGCCCGGCGAGGGACTGAAGAGCAGCTCGCTAGCTGGCCACCACGAACGAAGGTCCTCCAACTCCATGGGTGTAGAAGGGTGACTGCGTAGAGGAGGGGCGGATAACAACCGTGACCTCACAGTAGCTCTCGTTCGCATCGGGAAAGATCCCGTGGAACGCGGGCTCGTAGGGAAACCCCAAGAAGTCGACGAGCACGCGAAGCTCGCGGATGAAACCGGCCTCATCACGAAGAGTCCCGCTCATGGTATGGACCGGCATCTACGAAAGAGAGAAAGTTTTTGTGAAAATCTCGGAAGATGAGAGGATAAGTAATTTTTGTAAGAAAAATATAGTGAATATATATAAGTCCTAAGGTCAGGTCTGTTTGGCTCCCTACAGTCAAGTCGGCTCTGATACCATCTTGTTGCACCCCGATTTAATAAATCAGGTCTTTATTGAAATTCCATAGAAAATCAATAGAACAAGACGTTCATCATGAGACCATGTACAATACGAGCAATCATTCACGGTTCGTAGACCGTATTAGTACAAAAGTGAATAAAGATGAAGAGAAACTAATAAAACAAAGGGTCCTAGATGAACGCCTTCTTCCAGTCTCGCCTTGACTGGGTCGCTACTCTAGACCTGCATCCTCCTCGTAGTAGACGGGCTCTGATGGTGTAAGTCAACGGGGTGAGTACAGGAGTACTTAGCAAGCCACCGAATGCACATATAATGCAAGGTAATAACAAGGGAGATAGTGGCTAGTTTTGCGGAAGCGAGTAATTTGTAAAGCAATTTAATGTGAACAATTTATTAGTACTGAAACGTAAACATGTGTATGCATCATCATCTTCTAACTCGAGGGGTACAGTCAGCCCCACCTCGCTCAACAGTCCTTACATGCCATGAATAACTCAACCATTCAAACAATTGTAAACTAACTGCGAGTAGTCACACAACCCGCCCTTGACCGTGGGCTCGGCTTTTCGAAAAGATTAAATTACTCTGATCAGAGATGTACCACTGTACCCACAAGGAACACACTCATCACCTACACCAAAGTGTAACGAGATGACCCATTTCACGGGAACTCGTGCCAAAACCTTCCATATAGTCCTCCCCGACTCAACATCACCCTCTTATGGGTTTCATATGGTGTCCCGACGCGTCGGAGCCCCACCATACCCCCCCTTGAGCCTCGTCGGTACTAGTCGCCCGCAGGCTTGCCCCTTGCCCCCTCCACTATGGTGCATCGAGTCGGAGTATTCCATACTTCCAGTTAGGACTTACCCATTAGACTTGTGGTTGGTACGGAAGTGCTTTGCAACAGATCCCGCAGACCGGTCCTTATAGTGCCCCGGGTGCGACAAACCAATGCCCGAGCTTGCAGCCAGAACCAACCATACTTATAACTTAGCCAACTCCAACAGAGTCTAGAGACGAGAATAACAGGGAAATTCATATATTAGAATCCAGCTATCTACGACTCATTCTTTTTATCCTATAGCAGTTGTGCCGGTACATTGGGCACTAGCTAATATAGTATTTGAAGAGTGACAAGGAGTTAAGGCTCAATAAGCATGGCTTGGGTTGCACACAAGGATGGGGATCTAATAAATATAAGTGTAGGGCTTGATATTGGACTAATGCAATATTAACCTATGAGTTATAGCGATAATTTATTAAAACATGGGCTCAATAATGATCAACTGTTTCCACAGAGGTGGTCGATGACTTGCCTTGATCAGCAAATGGGGATGGAGGAACCTCGGGGTAGAACTCCGGCTCCTCGACGAACTCGTAGTCTTCTCGATACGGAAAAGAAAACAATACATTCAATAAACAGATAAAATCCACCAAATAATAAACATACATTGTTGTGGATTTCATTATATTGAATAAAGCTTCATTATTCTGATGTTTGGTGAATAAACAGTAAACTTATATTTCTCAAGGCTTTTCTAATTTATTTTTCTGAATTAATAATTTACCCCTAAGGGGGTTTTATTGTTTTATTTGTTAAAAATATTTTGGGTAACAGTAACATACTGTTTTTATGTCATTAATATGTAGAGAATAATATTCTGGTTTTAACCAAATTTGAATGGTGAAATTTGGAGTTAAAATGAGCAAGTTATGAATTTTCAAAGTTTAAATCAATTTCTGGAATTTTATTTAAACAGAAAATGGGCTCTGGTCCACGGTGAGCAAGGCCCACGGTGGACTGCGCCACTGTGCGCGTGGACCGGATCAACCAGATCCGTTGGATCCAGATCCGGCGGCCAGGCGCGAGGCGGGAGGCTTTAAGTGAAAATGGACGGCTCAGATTAAATCGCATCGAAATGGTACACGTGGACGCACCAGATCGCTCGGAGGTTTTAAGTGGTGATCGACGGTCGAGAGGCCTCGATACCCCTTTGACCAGATCTGAGGGCCCTGATTAAATCCCGAAGGGATTTAATCCTAGCCCTCCGATCGTGATCGGACGGCCACGATGCCTTCCGGCACGGCACGGGCGTAAGGGGGTATATACCCTTCGTCTCCGGCGACGGCGAGACCTCGGGCACGGTGGCAGCGGTGGTGGCGAGCGCCTACGTGCCTAGCTAGGGCCAAAAATGGAACGCGGAGGTGATGGGGGTCTTGATAGTACCTTCGGTGGCGACGATGGGGGCCCGGAGGTGACCGGCGGCGAGCGTAGACGGCGGAGGGGTTTCGGGTGCTCGACGGCGACGGCGATCCGGTGGTCTTCACGACCGACGGAGTGGTGGCCGATGATGAGCGGGCTCCGGTGATCTCGTCGGTGGCGGTGGCTAGGACGGGGGAGGTCTGAGGCGATGGCGAGGGCTCGCCGGAGTCGAGGCAGAGAGGGAGCCCGAAAAATGGGGAATGGAGGCTCTGTTCTCGCTCGGCACGGGTTGCTTCGGTGTGGGTAGAGGGCGGCGTCTACAGGGGTACTTATAGGGGGTCGCCGGCATCCAGATGGCAGGGAATTTCGGGGAACCCGAAGGTTGGTTTCCATCTCCGGTGAGGGTTTCCAAAGTCTTCGGATAGCTTTCCTTAAGCGCGAAAATGCATCGCCATGGATGGAAGGGAGGCGGTGGCGTGCGGGGAAGGTGATCCGGGGTGATCCGGGCGATCGCGGGCGGCCCGCGGCGAGAAATAGAAGGTGATCGCCGGGAGGAAGGAAGGGGGCAATCCCCTTCCATGGAGAAGATGAATCTGAAAGGTGGGCTCCACCTGTCAGAGGTCGAGGGGGAAAACGAGCACCGACAGGCGGGCCACGGGTGTCAGGGAGCGAGGGCGAGATAGAGGAGGCTGACAAGTGGGCCAGGCGGGGCGCGGTGGAGGAGAGAGGAGCGGGGGAGTGCGCCGACAGGTGGACCCCACCTGTCGGTGGCGCACTGCTGGATTAGGTCGGGCTCAGGGTGGATTGGAGGTTTGTGGCCCATTAGGTTTTTTATATGTTTTCTGATTTAAAATAATTCTAGTAATTCATTTATTTGATTAAGGGTTGAATCACTGTTGATAAAAATTTGTAAAAATTCCTGAAATTATGTCTTGACCTCTAGCTTATCTCATAAAATTTTCAAGTCCAGATTTTGAATATTCCTCCCTGTTTGGCTTTATTAGGGCTCTTTTAGGGTTTTCTTTAATTATAAATTCAAGAAATGTATTTAATAATATTTTTCCTTTATTTTAATTCCTTTTTATTTCTGGGGTGTTACACGAAGCCTCGTCGGACCCTGCTCTCCCACGTCCGGTTTGTCCACGCCCCGAAGCCCGCAGACCTCATCTTCCACTTTGCAGGTCGCTCCAAGTCTACGAGGCAGGCGGTGTCGTGTCGAAGGCATAGAAGTTTAAGGCATCATCGCCTGCCAAGACCGTTCGCGAAGGTTGTACCCCCTCGCTACATGAGTTTACTGTGAAGCAACTTAAGTCTGGCAAAGATGAAGAACTCCGAAGGGACTCTGTCTTCACAATAGCCAGCAGATCCTGGACTACTTCGGGGATAGCTTCGCCGTTAGGCCCCCTTGGAAGTTTAAACCGAGGGGGGCCTTCGGACCTAGCTACCTCGAGGACTACCCACAATTGGCGAAGTTCTTCAGAGTCCTCAAGTACTTCGAAGTCAACATTCGGAGACTGAGCCTAGGCAGGTATAAAGCACCCCCGCATTAATATTAATAAACTGATAAGTTTTTACAAGCCTACAGCTAGGAATTACAAGGAGCCTAAGGAGATCTACACCTTCGGAGGCGGAGGTGCTGACGTCGAAGGTTGAGCTGGCGAGGCATGCGCCCTGGCTCGGCGAAGGCGGAGGGCTTTCTGAAGCTCAAGGACTGCTTCGCAGCCTTGGTCCTTCCAAGGCTCCTAAAGTCACCGCCAGGCTCCGCGGACACTGGCCGGAGGCATCACCAAGTTCTGGCCTCCAAAGGCCACCAGAGTCGCCGTGGTTGCTGCTTCGAGGTGGTTGCACCCCGCGTTGTGAAGCATTTGCAAAACCCCTTGACCCGCCACTCGGCCGGCCATCAAGGCGAAGCCCTTCAAAGATTGCTCTACCGTCGAAGCCACCACCTTCAAGAATGTGACGCGGTCCCCAATTGGATCCTGGCTGCTGAAGTTCGGAGCCCCACACTCGGTCCCTATTTGTTGTAGGACCTTGGTCAGGCTCAGAGTGGCTCCGTCGATGTTGCCAATGACAAAGTTTTCAAGGCAGTGGGCTCCTTGGTGATGCTCGGAGTTCTCCTTCGCCAGTTGGGCTCTGGCATCCTTCGCAGCTTGAAGCTCCACTCGGAGCCTATCGGTCTCCGAGGCCAAGGCTTCCCTAGCCTTGTCGGCCTCGGCCCTCGCCTCCTCGGCCGAGGCTTCATCCCGCCTTCGCTTCTCGGCTTTACCGAGACTTCACGTCAGAGGGCCTCCTTCTCCTCTGCCAGGCGCGTCATCCCCCTGTCCGCAGAGGTTGATGCTGCTACGTTCAGTGTGAAGGCCTGGAAGAATTCAAGAAAATCATAAGTGTTGATCGAAGATCAAAGTACAGTTCAAAGGCTGCGAGGGACTTCGCTCACCTGGATGAGGGCTTCGTTTGCGTTGATGAATAGGTCCATGGGGTTTGAATGGCTGAGTTGAGCCACCAAGCCTCCTGCCTCCGCAGCTGCGCAGCCCTTGCGGAAGTCGTGGATAGCCATCTCCATCACGGCCCCCTTCGGCAGCATAGGCTAGACAATTTCCTCCGCCGCAACTGCCTGCACAGGCTTCGGCAGGGCTGGGCTTCGATCCACCACTTCGATTTCCTCGTTGCCTCGAGGGTCCCCTTCGTCGCGACCATTGCCTCCGTCTTCTTCAGACGAGGAACTATCGGACTCCAAGCTATCGCTGCTGCTGCTGGAGACCTCCATTGGCTTCGGAATGGTGGGCCTCGCACCGACATCATCTTCTGCAAAAAAAGTTCAAGTCAAAATCCACATATAAAAGAAAAGTATGTTGAAGTGTTTACCTTCGTCGGAGATTTCCTTGAAGGTAGAGGGGTCAATGTGTGCCCCCCAGTCCCTTCGCTGCGAAGCTGGCGCGTCGACCTCCGCGCCGGAAGCCGTCGCCGTCAAGGTCTTCGTTACCACCTCGGTAGCTATTGCCGGAGCCCTTATTGGCTCCACTTCTGTTTGATGGTTCGCAACCGATGCCTCCTCCGGAGTAGAGGCTTCGGTCGTGAGGACCTCCGACTGAGTCTTCGAAGCTTCAGGCTCATCGTCGTCCCACTCTTTTCCTCTTGGAGCCGGTTGTCGAAGGTACCAGGTGGGAGAAGTCTGGTAGAGCCTGGACCTCCTCGAAGCCGAGCAGGGTCACACCCTGTTCCAGTGCTCCCAAGTCCCCACTAGAGTAAGCCGTTGGGCTTGCTCCTCAGGTGTCGGGGCCCCGACAACACGCTCTACCGCCGCGATGGCATCCTCGAGAGTCCTCACTTCAAGAGTGGTTTCATCAAGATTCAATGTCAGAGTAAAGCTTTTCAGCGAAGTATGAAAGTGGAAAAGCTTCGAATTCTTATAGAGGCATTCTATTTCCACTTCGTTTAGGCCTCCTCGGCCCGAAGGTTGGAAGAGCCCCTCCGGCCAAGAGCACGCAAGGGGGCTAAGCCAGAGGGTGATGAACTCCTCAGCGAGGTCCCTCATGCTCATCTTCGCGGCAACCCTCCAAAGGAGCGAGATCCTCGAGTGAAGGGTGTCGGAGCTGGTCTTCACCACGCCTTCGCGCCGGTAAGAGATAAGTGCATTGGTACTCCGAAGGGGAGAGTTCGCGCCGACGGAGGCGTAGAACCACTCTTGATCCCACTTTGAGTACCATTTGTTGTTGGCGGCCCTCGCCGGGAAGGCATCTTGGTACTCCTTCCGAAGCTGGAAGTTGGCGCTTCCGAAGGCCAAAGCCCTCTTGACGCAGTCTGCACCCTCCCTCGGCTTCGGTTGGCAGTTAGCATCGTGAAGGGCGACGAAGACGTCGGCGCGGCGCTCACAACCTTCGGCCCTCATGGCCCACTCAAACACAGCAAGCCTCGCCACAGCGTTGGGCGAAAGTTAAGGAAGCTCGAGGTTGTAAGCCTTCAGGACTTCGCTCAACATCCCCACCGCCGGTAGTCTGAGGCCGGCTTCGAAGAAGGCTTCAAACAGCACTACTTTGTCAGCCCGAGGCCTCGGTATGGCCTCCGACTTCTCCGGCACTATAAGTTGAATCTTCGAAGAAAACTTTCCCTCGCAGGCCCTCCGGACGGACTCCTATGTGGAGATCGAGGCCCTCATCTCTAGTGTTTGCTGAACTTGTCGGATGGCGACCGAAGATCCTTCGGCCCCAACCACCTCGGTGCAGGCTTCACTGCCATAGCTTCCGCTGCCTGCGCTTTGGTAGAGCTCGAGCTCGAGCCCATGGCCAAAGCCTTCTAAGCAACCTTCTTCGGCATTTTGTGGAGCCTCAGAGCGAAGTATGCTAAAACTTGTGAAGGGCTCTGAAGCTTGCGAAGGGTGCTTCGCGCGAAGCTAAGGGCGAGAAGAGAGCGAAGGATGTAAGGCGCTGAGAAGAAAGCAAATGAGCAGTGTGCCGGAGCCGTGCGCGGTAAACCCCTATTTATAGGCGGTAAAAATCCCGACGGTTCGCGTGCCGAAGCCACTGATAGGTGGGCCTCCAGCGAAGCTGAAGCGACCCGGCGCACTGTAACGATCAATTTATAGCCATTACGGAGTCAATTTATCTCCCCGAGGTCATTCTAATAGCTGACACAGGCAGTTATTACCTTCGCATTTCGAAGCCACCTCCGGTCCAAGCTCCGAAGGCCTATTTTTCCCTGAAGTTGTAATTTTCTGTCATTTGTCCCAAGGGCGCATGCACCCCTTTGTCCCGAAGGCCTACAAGCAAGGAGCTACTGTTGGGGGAATAGTTTTCCCTTGAATAGGGGCCAAATGACGTCAGCCTCCGACAGCCTTCGGCCCAGAGCCCAACACTATCGAAGCATGTTCCTTTCTAAAGAAGTTGTTTCCAAGTCCCAAGGTTCACTTTGAAGCCCTCTGGAGCGAGGCCTCCGAACCCCTTTGGAGCCCTCCGGAGTGAAGCCCTCAAGATACCTTAAAGTTTTCCAGAGGCGAAGTCTTAGGCTAACTTCGAAGTTAGCCTCCAGGCCTTGTTCGGAGTTAGCCTTTGAGCTCTATTCGGAGTTAACCCTCGAACCCTGTTCGGAGTTAACCTTCGAGCTCTCTTCGGAGCCCCTCACAGCCAGTCTCCGGACCCTTTCTAGCCAATTCAAAGCTAAGTCTCCGAGAACTCAGTTCGGAGCCCAGTTCGGAGTCCGGTTCGGAGTATACTTCGAAGCCCACTTCGGAGTGTAATTCAAAGGCTCCCTTGCAGCCTCCACCTGAAGATCTCTGGCCCCTACTCCGAATCCAGCAGATATTTATACCTTGCTACAGTGTAGAAGTCATACTAGGGGCCCCTCTGCCCCCACTATGTCATTTAGCTATTCAAAGAAGTGACGTTGTTTGACACGTCTATAAAGTTGTAAAGCACGTTGTACAGTAGCTAGCTTCCTTTTCCCTTTTTGCCCCTATGAGCCTATGACTTATAGAGGGCATTTTGGTCTTTTCCTTTGGCCTGCGTGCCTATAAAAGCAGGGCCAAGCCCTTGTAACAGGTTAGCTTCTCTAGGGGCCATGAGGACCGCTAGACTCATTAGACTTCATCGAGGCATACTATGCCAAATCCACCACAAACTGGACGTAGGGCTATTATCCCTTAGGGGAGGTCCGAACTAGTATAAATCCTTTCCCCTTCTGAGAGAGAACCCTTTGAGGTTCATTTTACACACCATATACACACATACAAATCTGTGATGTAGCTAACACAATTGCAACAACAATGTCACGAGGTACTTTCTGAAGCTCTATGGGCTAGTCGAGATGCAAAGCATGGTGCCACTAAAGTCAGTCCTTATGAGTTAGTATATAGACAGGAAGTCGTTCTACCGGTAGAGGTGGATCTTGGTTCACTTAGATTTCTTAAGCAAGATGGCTTATCGATCGATGAATATGAAACACTTCTAAAGGATAATATAGAAGAGGTGACCGATAAGAGGTTGAAGGCGCTAGAGGCAACAGAGAGAGATAAAAGAAGAGTAGCTAGGGCCTACAACAATAAGGTCAAGGCAAAATCGTTTCAAATCAATGATTTGGTGTGGAAGACAATTTTGCCATTAGGCACTAGGAGATCAAAATTCGGTAAATGGTCACCTAGTTGGGAAGGACCTTTTAAGGTAGTCGGAATCGCTCCGGGCAATGCATATGTCCTAGAGTCTTTACAAGGAGAGCGATTTTGAAGGGCTTTGAATGGTAGATATTTAAAAAAGTACTTCCCAAGTGTGTGACAAAATGCTTGAAGTTTTAAAAGGCCGATATTACAGGTATCGCCCAATGCCCGTCGTGCTTTTAGCTCACTAAGTTTGCTAAAAGGCAGGGGGCATGTGTTTATAGCAAAAAATGGCATTAATGGTCAAACTAGGCAAATACTGAAAAAAAGTATTTTTGACCGAAAATATGTCAACCTGGCAAAGGCCAGTCTGACCGGCTATGGTAAGCCGGTCCAACCAGCCAGGTCCGGTCATACCGGATCCATGGGCTCGGTCAGACCGGCCAGGGTCTGGATTTCGGATCCGAGTGGGATTCGATGTATTTTCGCCCAAAACTTATCTCAACAGAGTTTTGGACGCATCTAACTCGATCTCTAGCCAGGGATAACTAGCCCACCCCCCTATAAATACTAGGGGGAAGGCCGATTCAAAGCTTCCCCCCCGACATACCAATCCAAAGCCCTGGCTTTGAATCGTTTTTACTTTCTTTACTTTTCCGCATCTTCGTGGGTTTGCTTGAAAGCCCTTCGTCTGCCGTGTCCGTAATCACGGTAACCCTTGCTGGTTCTCTTGTGAACCTCCCGTTTATCCACGTAATTCGGCCCTTCGGCCCATCGGCCCTTTGGCCCAAAACTTACCTGGCAATTCGGCCCTCCTAATGAATTGTGTTTGATCTATTATTGTTTTGCAGGTCAATTGCCTCCTTAAACATCACTGGGAAGTTTGGGAGCAATTGGAGAATATTTGCTACGGTTGTCGAGGTACCGGTCTGACCGGAGCCCCTCATCACTCCATTGTCGGCAACAGCCGATCCGACCGATGGCCCTCCGCCGGTCCGACCGGGATCCTTCGCTTTGGGTGCGACGAAGCCGAAGTCCAAGCCCTCCGAAGCACTGCGAGCCGGAGCTCCGCACGGTCGAAGGCCAACGTTCGGAGGTCCCTTTGCCCGGTGTGACCGGGGGAGCACGGTCGGTCCCACCGACGAGGCTTCGTCGGTCTGATCGCTGGAGTCGCTCTTCGCATCTGACTTCGGGGCACCGCTCGAAGCCCCTTCGCAGCCCTTCGGTCCAACCGGGGTTGTACCTCCGGTATGACCGAACTTGAGGCCGAAGGCGTCTCAAGGACCCTTCGGACCAGTCTCTGCTATAACTCCGAATCGGCCTCCGGATTAGCCGATTCCAGGTATTTTGGTCATTTTGTTACTGTTTACATTGCTATTAATACTTTCGGCCAATTGGATTAAAATATTAATTATTTATTTGATTGCCTTGCGACTCCAAATCCCTTGTCACTATCCAGGGTAGTCAGAACGCGGTGTCGGTATCATTGCGATACTTTTGGACGTCGAACCGGCCCAAGTGTGGGGGCGCATTTCTGCGTCAACACGTTGTCAATGCACTCATCAAGGGGAGATTGAGAAACCGAGGGTGGTTTTAGTCTAGATGATGAGTGATTGACAAGGATGAGCATCTGAGTAGTTGAGTGGTTGAAGTTAGTTGAGTGCATCGAGGGTTTCGATGTGAAATGGAGGTTTGGCTACCGAGGGTTTCGGTGGTGCGTCGCATTCTTGTTTTGGCTTGTCTTGTATGTGCAGGGAGGAGATGCTGACCAATTGTCGATGGCGGGTGATCGAGGGTCGAGTGGGGAGCTTGATGCTGGAGGATCAGGGAGGCCAGGCAAAGTTGGAGAAGATCTCAAGAGTGCACGAAGAGTTCGAGAAAGACTTGGACGGATGGCGGACTGCGATAGTGTGATGACCGGGTTTGCAAGAGGGAGGCCGGGACAAGCATTTAGGCGGCTCGAGGGGATTGAGAGCGGAAGTTGCTTGCTGGCCCTCGGAGTCACAAAGCAGTGTGACGAGTCGAAGTGTTGAGTGGCTTTGTCGGTTTTTGCTAAAAATTGTCGCATATCTAGTTTTGTTAATTTTAATAGTTTGGAGTCTTTTTACTTTGAGTCATTGTGTAATAAAAGGTTGTGAGTCTAGAGTTAGTGTACTCCTTTGATATATTTTTCAGAATTTTCTAATTCTAAAAATATATATTACAAGGAATACGACTTTTGTGTAATTTTCAATTCTAGAAGGTTATTTTTAGAAAATGCCCATATGGTTGGCCTATAAATAGGGGACCATATCCATGGGCAGGTGGGAGCATTTTTTGTTATTCTTTTGGGCTGAACCAAATATCAAATCCATCAAATTTTGCAGTGTTTTTGCTATTTTTAATCAAATCGAGCGTCACTGTTCATCATCCAAAAAGGAATAGTTCCAGCGCTGGATCAGATCTCCTCGGCGCAGGTACTCTTTGTGGCTGTAATCGATTTTGAGAGCAGTTTTCTGGTGAATCTAGTGCAGCAGTTGATGTTGAGGCTTATACATCTTTTGTTGTGAAAGTTTTGAATGTTCCTTTTTTGGAATTTGCAACTTGGTTCTGCCATTTCTTCATGTTTATTATGCTAATCAAAAGTGAATTTTCTGGTGATTTCCCTACAGAACATAAGGTTGAAGTTTATACAAGTTTTGTTGAGGATGATTTGAATGTTCTATTTTTGAAAGTTGCAACTGGTTTCTATGATTCCTTCTTAATTCTTTTGCTGATCAAACAAGGCTTCACAGTTCTAGAATTTAACTCTGCCTGAAATGGAGTGTTTATATAGCCCTCTACATTTTTGATGAAATGTTTCTTCAAGTGTTCATCAACATCTTGTATGATACTTGGATTGTTTCTTGAGTGATTTCATGATTGAATGATGAACTAATTATTTTGTGTAAGGATCAAGTTGTTACTTCTGAGTTTCAACTAGAAATATTTGAGAATCCTGTCTCTAGAAGTTTCTGAGTTATTTTTGCCTGGATTCGATTTTTGAGTGAGTTTTCTAGAGTTTTTAATTACAGAACATGGCTTGGATGTCCATGTAACTTTTGATGTGAATGATCTGGATGTTCCATTTGTGAAGTTCTCAAAAGTTTTTGATCACTTATGCATGTATTTTCCCCCCAACAAAGTACCTAAATGATTCTGAACACTTGTAATTTCCGCTGAATACAATGTTCTGTTTTTTGTATGGATTCAATTTTTGAGGAAATGTTTGATCTGTTTTGGTACTGTTTTTTGATCCAGGTTCTTCATAGCCTTTGAAGATCAAGTTTTCAGGGTTCCATTTCGGGAATTTGCAAGAGTTTTTGACCACTGCTACATATATTTTTATGTCCAACAATGTGCCGAAATAGTTCTGGAAACATATATATTTGAGGCGAGTTTTGATCTGTTTTGGTACTGTTCTTGTACCTGAGTTCTACATAACTTTTGTTGTCCAAGTTTCAAGAGTTCCATGTTTTAAATTTTCAAAAGGTTTTGACCATTGTTGCATAAATTTTCTTGTCCAACAAAGTGCCTAAAAAGTTCTGAAAACTGCTGATTTCTGCCAAGTTGTCTTCTGTTTTTGTTGACACAAAAACGTGCCCCCGCAATTGGGTCAGTTCGAAGATCAAAAAGTGTGCGGATACTTAGGGACAAGCCTAATCATAACACAACACTGACGTCGCGTTCCGACTACCCTTAGTCGTGGTAAGGGGGGTGGAGTTGCCAGGTAATCAGATCACACAAAATAATCCAATTAGCCGAAAAATATATTAAATAGAACAAATCAGTAAACCGAGCGGAGCCTGACTGTTCGAAGTATGGTGCGAAGGGCATCGTTGAAGTGTACCTTCGGTTTCTGATGTGAAGTGTCCCGCCGAAGGGTACCTTCGACATTCGGACTGATCTTGCCGAAGATGAACTCCGAACGGATCTGGACGCGACAATCACCTTCGAACAGCGGGGTTCGGCGCAAAGTCTCCGATACAGTACGATACAGAATAATGACAGACGCAACGCATGAGTGCTGCTTCATCCAGAACAGAGTACGAGCGTGGCGAAGCCTGTCGCGATGAAGCGTGATGGCGAAGCGTGTTGACGTGCGGTAGAAGCAGGGATCTCGCAAAAGAATGTCTGGCAACCTCCAAAACCAATCTCTCAGCTCCGAATACCTTCGGCGGAGTAGCTCTGAACGTAGGTAACCTGCAACAGAGAAGTTTCAAAGTACCAATTCAGCCTGAGGACCGAATTCTGCTAAGTGTTGCACTAGTGGCAAAGGTAGCAATCTGTTACGTAGATTAGCGGATACTTCACAGGCGAAGTAACAAGGTGATAGCAATCTATTACGTAGATTAACTGATACTTCACAGGCGAAGTAACAAGGCGGTAGCAATCTATTTCGTAGATTAACGGATACTTCATAAGCGAAGTAACAAAGATTACCACTATTCCGAAGTGGCCGTCGGAGGGTTTCCAGGCAAACCCACGAAGAGTACAGAAAAGTAAAGATAAAGTAAATGCGATTCAAAGCGAGGGCTTTGTGGTTGATTTTGTTGAGGGGTCTCTGAACCATCTTCGCCCCTATATTTATAGGGGCTAGACTTCTAATCTCTAAGTCTAATCTATTATGACTCGGCTGAATCACATGTAAAGATAAACACTTAGCCAGAATCGAATCTAACTCTATCTCTGCCCGAAGTGGGCCTTCGGCCAGGCTCGTCGAAGCCTGCTCCTCGGGCCGAAGCTCCAGCGGAGTGGGCCTCTGAAGGCCTCTTGGCCGATGGCTGTGGGCTGGCTGGAAGCCTCCGGAGCCCGTAGCCCAGTGGTCCTTCGGCCCTATAGGGCTTCGTCCTAACTCGGGACATGTGCATTTTCGGCCCAAATTACCAAAATTGATATTTTGACAATCTTAATTATTGATGCCATTTTTTTGCTATAAACACATGCCCCTGCCTTTTAGTGAACTAAGTGAACTAAAAGCACAACGAGCTAAAGACAATACCTTCCATATCAGCCTTTTGACATCTTTTAAGATATTTTCTACACACTTGGGAAATACCTTTTCAAGTATCTACCATTCAAAGCTCTTCAAAACCGTTCTCCTCGCAGAGATTCTAACACATATGCATTGCCAGGAGCGATTTCGGCTATTTTGAAAGGTCCTTCCCAACTAGGTGACCATTTACCAAACTTGGGACTCTTAGTGCCTAAGGGTAAAATCGTCTTCCAAACCAAGTCACCTACTTGAAACGATTTTGGTTTAACCTTCTTATTGTAGGCTTTAGCTACTCTCCTCTTGTCTATTTCTATGGCTTCTAAAGCCCTCAACCTCTTATCGGTCACTTCTTCTAGATTGTCTTTCAAAAGAGTCTCATACTCGCCGACCGATAAGCCATCTTGCTTTAACACTCTTAAAGAGCCAAGATCTACTTCTACAGGTAGAACGGCTTCTTGTACATATACCAACTCATATGGACTAACTTTGTTAGCACCGTACTTTGCAATTCTACAAGCCCATAGGGCCTCGGAGAGCACTTCATGCCACCTTTTAGGAAATTCTTCAATTTTCTTCCTAATGAGCTTAATCATGGTTTTATTACTAGACTCAGTCTGACCATTGGCCTGAGCATAGTAGGGCGAAGAGTTTATCAACTTAATACCATAATATTCGGCAAAGTCCCTCACTTCTTTAGAAACAAATGAACTACCTTGATCTGTAGTGAGAGTTTGAGGAATACCGAATCTATGTATAATGTGTTTCGAGATAAAGTCAAGTACCTCGGCATGAGAGGTATGGCCTCAGTCCACTTGGTGAAGTAATCTGTCGCCATCAACACGAACTGATGCCCTTTTGAAGAAGGAGAGTGAATTTGGCCGATGAAGTCTAAACCCCAACCTCGAAACGGCCATGGCTTGACAATAGGGTTAAGTAACGAAGCAGGAGCTAATTGGATATTGTCGAACTTCTAACACGCTTCACATCCTCTATAGTACTTGAAGCAATCCTCAGTCATAGTCGGCCAGTAAAAACCCGCTCTTTTGAGCATCCAACTCATTTTTTGGCCCGATTGATGAGTGCCACAAAGTCCTTCATGGACTTCTCCCGTAGCCACCTGGATCATTCATTGTCTAAACACTTAAACAATACTCCATCAATAGTTCGGCGATATAGTGTATCATCTATCAATACGGACTTAAACGTTGGCCGTCGAACTTTTCGATCGACCCTTTGGCTAGGGTCTCTCAAATACTGGATGATTGGAGTTCTCCAATCGCTCCTGTGGACTTCTGAGGGTTTTGCTGGATCGCTTCCTAAAAAATTCCTAAGCTATTGCTTTTGGAGTGCCCCCCCGAGCCCTTCTGGCTTCTACCGAAGCCTGGCTGGACTGGCTACGCGGAGCACATCAGGCCAAAGCCCCCTATCGGAGCATCCTAGCTCCCAAAATCCCTCATCGTCTAGAGGACTTCGGCTCACGGTTTCCGGCATGCCAGACCCTTCGGTGGGCGGAGTACTCTGGTCCCTGGACCTCGGCGTGCGGTAGTCTCTGGCAGCTGGAGGGGTCCAACCCGGAGGGTGCGCCTATCCGAAATCACTGGCTTCGGCAGTGAGACCAAACATCGGCTTCTCCTGTACAGAAAATTTTCCTCTCCTGACTTGGTAACCAGATGCTTGCTGAGCCAAATCATTTGCAACTGAATTGGCCTCTATGGACACATGAGAAATTTTGAAGTCATCAAAAGTAGCTACTATGTCCAGGCACTTATCCAATTAGCTGTTTAGCAAGCCATTAAAACATTGAGCACTCTTAGCCACTTGCTGCACCACTAACAAGGAATCACCATGTGCATGAACATGTTTAACACCCAAGGATTCTAACGATTCAAGCCCTAGCAGTAAAGCCTCGTATTTAGTTTGGTTGTTGGTAGAGGGAAATTCTAACCGAGCTGAGGATTCAAAGTGCGCCCCACTAGGTGATATGAGAACCACTCCAATACCTTGGTCATTTTTGCAAGCTGAACCATCAAAGTAAAGTTTCCATGGCATTACCTCAATCAAAGCAACATTGTCGCTCCAACTGACGTTTATGTGGTGATCAACTATAAAGTTGGCTACGATATGGCCTTTCATAGCTCTTAGGGGTTCATAGGCCAAATCATATTCAATCAAAGCGTATGCCCACTTTCCGATTCTTCCACTTAGAATCGGCTTTTGCAACATGTGTTTAATAACATCGGTTTGGCAAACGACAACACATGTAGTAGGGAGAAGATAGTGACGCAACTTGGCACATGCGTAGTAAAGTGATAAACACAAACGTTCCACAAACACGTACCTAGTCTCGGCGTCCAGCAGGTGGTGTCTCAAGAACGTGATGATGTACTCTTTTCCTTCTACCTCCTAGGTTAGCACGACCCTGATCATGCTATCTTCAACAGCGATGTACAGCCGAAATGGAATTCTAGCTTTGGGTGCTCTCACCACGGGCGGCGATGACAAGCACTCCTTGTTTTTCTCAAAGGCGCTTTGCTGACTTGCCCCCCAAGTGAACTCGGCCTCGTTCTTAAGCCAGAGTATGGGGACAAAGGCATCAATATTGCCAGATAAGTTAGATATAAAGCGACGCAAATAATTCATCTTGCCTAGCAACTTTTGCACATCTTTTTTGCATGTCAGCGCCATAACGTTTCTAATTTTCTCAAGCCTCTTAGGATCAATCTCTATGCCTCTTTCATGAATCATGAAACCTAAGAACTTACCCGCCGACATGCCAAAAGCACATTTGAGTGGGTTCATTTTTAAACCATACTATCGCATCCTATCAAAAGCAACTTTCAAATCGGCTAAATGGTTTCCCATAGCATCCGATTTGACTACAACATCATCAATGTAAACTTCAAACATAACTCCTAGCAAGTCATGAAAAATTAAGTTCATAGCACGCTGATATGTGGCACCAGCATTCCTTAAACCAAAAGTCATAACGACCCACTCGAATAAACTGACAAAACCAGGGTATCGAAAGGTTGTCTTGCAGACGTCCTCTTCAGCCATGAAGATTTGATTCTAACCAACATTGCCATCAAGAAAACTTAGTACCTTGTGTCTTGAAGCATCGTTGATTAGCATGTCGGCTATCGGCATTGGATACTCTTCCTTCGGTGTGGCCTTGTTCAGATCCCTACAATCAATACATACTCATATCTTGCTGCTCCCTTTCTTCTCTACAGGCACAATGTTAGCGACCCATTCTACGTACCTGCATGGCCTAATAAATTCAGCTATGAGCAGTCGCTCTACTTCTTCTTTAACTTGGTCATAGATGGCCAAGTTAAAGCGACGAGGAGGTTGTTTGTAAGGCCTAAATCCGGACTTGATAGGTAGCCGATGCTCTATGAGCTCATGGCTTAGGCCCGGCATATCGCTATACTCCCATGCAAAACAATCGACATATGACCGAAGCAACTTTATTCCTTCGGCCTTTTCATTAGGTTGTAAATGTTGGTTTATAAAAGTCGGCCTCGGGATGGTACCATCACCTATGTCAACTTCTTCTAAGGGATCGGCCGACGCAAAACCTTGTCCTAATTTCTCTACTTCGCTAAAGTCCTTGATGGCTTCGGCAATACCATCTTTAGTAGATCGATACTGCTCTACACGAGACTTTAGCCAATCCAGATTACTCTTGCTAGACATGACTACTAATATAAAAATAGCCGTGCTACACCAGCTAGCTTTACAGACACTGGTACAAAACATCCTCCGGACACGCTAACAAAATCGTAATCCGAAAAATCCCTACCTGACAGACACTCTACCTTATTGTGAACGGCGTCAACTGACACATCGGCCAATGCCACTTGGGCCGAAGTGTCTGCGGGTATGACTTCTACTTCATCGCCGTCCCACTGAATTAGGCACTGGTGCAGAGTAGAAGGAATGCAGCAATTTGCGTGAATTCAGTCACGCCCAAGCAGCACACTGTAGTTACCTTGTACATCGACGACGAAGAATGCTATTGGAAATGTATTGTTGCCTACTGTCAACTCCATGGAGAGCACGCCTTTGGACTTGGAACTCTCGCCGTTGAAGCCGTTGAGCATCAAGTTGGTCTTCTTCAAATCATCCTCGTCCCTGCCAAGTTTCTTCAATAGCGAGTAAGGCATTAAGTTAACAGTGGCGCCGCCATCAACAAGCATATGGGAAATCGGCTTTCCATCAATGTGACCCCTGATGTACAGAGGCTTTAGATAGCGAGCCGAGTCCTCAGGCTTCTCGAAGATAGCATTGTGTGGGCCGAGGTTCAACTGAGCGACCTCAGCCTCGTCTTGCGGTAGGGCAAACTCGATGGGCAGCATGACGACGTTGATGTCCATCGCTTGGGGTGCAGGCCCCTCAGAGACATGCAAGTAGTCGTCGTCGAGCATGTCATCGCCGTCGCTCGGACTAGGAGTCGGGTTGGTCATCTCAACCGACTTCATCATCCATACATGTCTCATCGTTGGCCACTGGCGAATTTGCTCAAAAATAGCGTCTCGCTTGTCCTCGGCCTTCTTCTCGCAAATCTCCTGTGCACGTAGTCGTTGTAGACGCCTATTTTGTGATTTGGACATACCTGGAGGTGCCCACGACGGCTGTGGCTTGGTGCCAGGTGCCACTACCTAGTTCTTGTCAACTCTAGCCGAAGTGGCACTGCCCACCTCGGCCTCGTGCACTCTATATTCGGAGGAGTATTCGCTGTGGACCACAAAAGTCACACCGGCCTTGTTCGGCTGATCAGACCAGGCTCCAGCGCGAGCTTCGGCCGAAGCAGGGGACTTACCTCCGTCAGACTTCAGCGATGGCGCCTTCGGGATTGGGACTTCCTGAGACCCTTCTCTGACTGTGATAGCTTCGGACTCCCTATCCTTTGCCCCTTCGCACTCGTACCCTTCGACTTCGCTGAGCTAGCTTAGAGGTACTACAGACAGCCTATGGACAATGCCTCCCTCCACTGCGTTTGTTTGTCCCTGCCATTCATAATACTCCGAAGGAGAACAAGGCATAGTGTTATGTTCCGGAGGGTACTCCGGCTGTGATACATATGGAGCCCATGGAGTCCCCGACCAGTTGTACGGTGGAGGCATCGACGGCTCCAGTGGCCTCGCCTACTATGAGCCAAACCCATTACCCAAGGGGGGTTCAGCAGAGTCGATGGTGTCTCGTACCATATCAGTGGGGGGTCATGCGAGGCCGGAGGTATGTTAGGCCAGTGCGGGCCGAAGCCTCCTGTCGAAGGGTTCATCTAGAGTGGTGTGGGGTTTGGCCATTGGGGGCCGAACTCGCTCCACATGGGGTTCAGCCATTGGGGTCTGAAGCCACTGTACGGGGGGTTCGGCCATTGCTGTCCGAAGCCACCATAGGGGGTGTTAGGCCACTGTGGCCCGAAGTCACCGTGCGGAGGGTCCGGCCATTGCGGTCCAAAACCATCATGAGGGATTGGCCACCGTGGTCTGGAGCCACCCTCCGGACGGCTTGGGCCCTTCGGCTGACTTAGTTTTTAGCGCGGGGGCCCGCTTCCTTGGCTTTTCTTTGATTCTTGTTCAACAACATCTTGTATGTTATCTTTGGCTTCTTGTGAGCCTTAGCTGAAGGGATGCTAATGTTTTGTTTCCACACTACTACCTCGGGGTTCTTAGGTATGAGTGTGCGCGTGCGTGGCTCTCCAACAATAACCGCCTTTCCTCTAATCGACTCGGCTTGTTCTGGCCGAATCAACATCTTTTTCTCGCCGAGGTCGACGGCGTTTACGGGGAAGGGGTCTTTGTCCAGTTTCATCTTTGGATTGTGGTCTGTTTTCAATCGTCCTTCTTCTATGGCCGATTGAACCAGCCGTCGAAAAACATTGTCGTTGTTAGTATTATGTGAATGCGAGTCATGCCACTTAGATGTTTCTTCAACTCATCGGCAGATGGAATGACTTGGCCTTTAGGCAACTTGAGAACCTGGTTCTTTAAGAGAAAATCAAATATTTTATCACACTTAGTTATGTCAAATGAGTACTTGACCTCACTAGCCAATTCTTTGTGGGAGACGGTCGTAACTCGGAGCACGTGATAGGTTTACTCTTAGCGTTCCAAACCTATTCGACCACGTGCATGTCGTTTGAATCCTCCTCTTCTAACTCCTCCTCATCGGAGTGTTCCATGACGTGGATTTCAGCCCTAGGTTTGTTAAACATCTTAATAAACTTATTATCTTTGGCTTGGCCTTCCTGGACCAGAGCCTGCTGCAAGACTTGGCTAACCTCTAAGAAGTTCTGGTTGTCTAGTTGTTGGGGGAAAATATCTCATCTTCGGGGTTATTGCTGAAGCAGCATAAAGACAGTCAACCAGTTCGAAGATTCTTCGAAGATCATCTTCGAAGATGCCCAGAACCCCGTTCGAAGCCCGAAGACAGACATTGGTTCGAAGTATGTCTTCGAACTAAAGCCCTTCAGGATCTTTTCTGCCAGCTAAGATGGAAGACTTATCTTCTTTCCCATTAGATTAGTCTTTTACCATTTTAGCCCTATTAAGGAAATCAAATAGTTTCCTTAATGTCGGTTGTAATAGAGGGGTAAATAGGTCTTTTCCTTAATGTTTAGGCCTATAAATACCCCCCATTTCACCCTGTAATAGGGACCGAATACAAGTGATTCAATACACACTTTCGAACTATTCTAAGCTATTATCCTTTCGGAGGCTTAGAACAGTTTGCTTCACAAACACTTCGTTTGTTAGTTTCTTTTCTACAGAAACCTGTTAGCGTAATCTTTTACGCCAACAGTTGGCGCCGTCCGTGGGGAACCTAGTCCGAAAAACATCGTTCTCTACCAACTTCTTACATCATGCCTCCTAAGCGGAGCGCACCTCGCAATCCCACTCGGAGGTCCTCTCGGATCTCCGGAGAGATACCCTTCGACACAGTCGAAGTCGGAGGGTCTTCGACTATCCCTCCACCTCAAACTCCGCAAGGGGCTTCTATCCCTCGAGGATACGAAGCCTCTCCGCCAACCCCTTCCATACTCCGACCGCCCGGAGTCCCTCCTCCACCCTCCATTCCGATTCGAACTGATCATACCAGTTCTCAAGACCCGGAAGGTCCTTCCGGAGGAGATGAAGATAGCCTTGGAGATATGGCCACTCAAATGGCCAACCTTCAAGCTGAGGTAGCAAGATGGCGACAAGAAGCTGCGGACAGGCTTCGCTCTCAAGCCATCCCAACTATCTCCGAAGTGCCCGAAGACGACGATCTTGGTTATCCCGAAGCCCCAGAGAACACCTCCTACGACAATGAATCTCCGTTGCATCCTGAGCTGCAGAAGGTTCGCTTTGATCCAAAGTTTAAAACTTCGAAGCTCTGCAAGTATGCCGGAGATGAAGATCCCGGAGAGTTCGCGCGTTCTTATGCACTAGCGATTGAGGCTAGCGGCGGAGTCAGAGACACTATGGCGAAGTGCTTCCCGTTAGCTCTTCAAGGAGTGGTGTTGAGATGGTTCTGGTCTTTAAAGCCAGGATCAATCAATTCGTGGTCACAGTTGAAGAGGAAGTTTATAAGTAACTTTCAGGGCACCTTCGTGCCTCCCATGTCAACAGGAAGCCTTTTCCAAGTGAAACAGCTCCCCGGAGAAACATTGAGGCAGTACTTCAAGCGCTTCGCTCATACGAAGTCGCAAATTCGGGGGCTGTCCACATCCTCAGTGGTTGATGCAGCTCGGGAAGGCGTCAGTCATCAAGGCCTTCTGGATAAACTGCATCGGAAGAGCATCTCCACAGTGTCACAGCTGATGTCATATTTCGAGGAGTATGCGAGGTCAGAAGAGGGTTGGCTTCGGAGGACTGCTGCTACTTCGACATTATTGCAAGAAGTTAAAGCAGAGGTGAAGACTTCGGCACAGCCGCAGGAACCAGTCTTTGAAGTGCAACATGATCGAAGAAGAGGGCAAAAGCACCCTCGCTCTGAAGTCTTGAATATTGCACCCCCACAGAAGTTTATACAGAGAGCTCCACAGTCTGCGGGGAACAAGGCCAGTGGCTGGAGGCCGCCAGGAAAAATGGCTGGCAAGGGCCAGACCCTTTTTTGCTGTATTCATGGAGAAAATCGAAGCCATGCAACTGACACTTGCAAGGCTATCCTTACCCTAAGGGGAGAATACTTGGAAAGAACTTCGGGTCGATGCAGTACCGACCGAAGTCCAGCAGCAGCGCGCCCAGACCCGGTCCAGGCTGTGGCGTGGATAGAAAATTTTGATGCTGCAAGGCACCCTCCGGTGGCCAATGTTATGCCACCTCCGAAGCAAGAGGAAGGGCAAGATAGAGGAAAGAGAGTAGTTCTCCCTATCTCCGGAGGAGGTACCCTCGGAAGCATGTCCAAGAGACAGCGAAGAGAGTACGTTCGGGAAGTAGGTCATATTGGGACTTCATCATCTGCAGCTGCAATGCCGGAGTGGTCTCATGTTCCGATATCTTTCTCTGCGGAGGATGCAGCTGGTATTAAGTTCCCGCATGCAGATCCATTGGTTATCACTGCTGATATTGCAGGGACTGAAGTCCGAAGGGTGCTAATTGACGGAGGTAGTTCGGCAGATATCATTTTTGTGCAAGCCTTCGATCAGTTATGCATTTCCAGGAAGCATCTCCTCCCAGCGGCTCGTCCTCTGCAAGGCTTCGCAGGACCTCCGCTTGATGCACTTGGCCAGATAGGCCTGGAAGTAACCTTCGGAGAAGGTTTATTAGCCCGAACTGAAGAAGTTATCTTTGACGTGGTAGATGCCCCGTATGCTTATAATGTCATCTTCGGACGGGGCATGTTGAATCAGTTCGGAGCTGTGGCGCATCACAACTACTTGTGCATGAAGATGCCCACACAAGCAGGAGTCCTGACAATCTTCGGAGATCAAGCCATGGCTCGGAGGGCAGAATATGGTCACGGTCCTCCTCTTGATCCGAGGCAAGTAAATAGTGTCCAGGATAATGAAGAAATTTTTTCAGCCTCCTCCGAAGCTTCGAAGAAGTCTTTTCCGAGACCAAGTCCCGAAGGAGAGATTGCAACGAAGGTCATTGTTAAAGATGGTAAAGAATACACTTTTCAATTTGGTAAAGATTTACCTCCTGAAGTTGCAACCTCCTTGGAAAAGGTAGTGGAAGAAAATTTGGATGTCTTCGCTTGGTCTGATGAAGATATCACCGGAGTCGATCGGGATATCATTGAACACAGTTTACTTGTAAACCCGAAGGCCCGGCCTGTTAGACAAGGACTCCGGAAGATGTCCGCAGAGAGAGCTGCTCTAGCTAAGGACGAAGTTGAAAAACTGTTGAAGGCTGGAATCATCAGAGAAGTGGCTCACACAGAATGGTTAGCCAACCCAGTCTTCGTCAGGAAGAAGTCTTCCGGGAAGTGGCGCATGTGCATTGATTTCACATCTCTGAATAAAGCGTGCCCACGTGACCCCTACCCCATGCCCCGAATTGATCAACTAGTTGACTCCACTGCAGGTTCGGAGTTATTAAGCTTCCTTGACGCGTATTCTGGTTATCATCAAATATGGTTGAAGCGCGAAGATGAAATCAAGACAAGCTTCGTAACTCCTTCGGGAGTCTTCTGTTATGTAAGAATGCCCTTCGGCCTAAGAAATGCCGGGGCTACTTTTTCAAGATTAGTTGCTAAGGCTCTAGGTCATCAATTAGGTCGCAATGTGGAGGCCTATATGGATGACATTGTAATAAAGAGTGCTTTAAAGCACCAGCATAGCCTAGACTTAGCAGAAACGTTCAATAGCCTTCGGGCATGTGGGATCCGTCTTAACCCCGAAAAATGTATATTCGGAGCTAAGGCTGGAAAGTTGTTAGGGTACTTAGTTTCAAGTAGGGGAATTGAAGCTAGCCCTACTCAAATAACTGCGCTGCAGAAGATGGCTCCTCCGGAGAATTTAAAGCAAGTGCAAAAGCTGACTGGACGTCTGGCCGCACTTAGCAGGTTTTCATCAAGGTATGCGGAGAGGAGCTTGCCAATATTTAAAGCTTTGAAAGGGTCCGAAGATTTTGCATGGACACCGGAGTGTCAGAAAAGCTTCGAAGATATTAAAGATTATCTCAGCAATCTTGCTACACTTACGGTGCCTATTGCGGACGAAACCCTACTCCTGTATCTTGCAGCTACAGGTTCAGCTGTCAGCGCAGTCCTTGTCAGAGAAGTGGATTTCAATGGGAAGTTGGTCCAAAATCCTGTCTATTTTGTATCCGAAGCATTATCAGGAGCGAAGACAAGATACTCCGAACTTGAGAAGTTCGTTTATGCTCTGATAATGGCTTCGAGAAAGCTAAGACATTATTTTTTGGCTCACAATGTAATTGTACCAACTTCGTATCCTTTAGGAGATATGCTCCGAAGCAAAGATTCCATTGGAAGGATTGGAAAGTGGGCAGTAGAGCTAGCACCCTTCGGCATATCTTTCTTGGCAAGGACAGCTATCAAATCCCAAGTCCTAGCAGACTTCGTAGCAGAGTGGACTCCACCTGCGAATTTGACTCCGGAGAAATCAAGTGACGGAGTTTGGACTGTTTACTCCGATGGGGCTTTCCAAGCATCCGGAGCAGGCATTGGGGCAGTGTTGATTTCACCGTCAGGGCAAAGAGCAATGTACTCCGCAAGACTCAACTTTAAGTCTACCAATAATATAGCGGAGTACGAAGGGATTTTATTGGGACTCCGGAAAGCACGTGCTCTAGGGGCTACAAGGATAATTATAAAAACAGATTCTCAGATAGTAGCAGGGCACGTAGACAAAAGTTTTCAAGTTCGGCATCCACAGCTTGCAAAGTATTTAGAAGAAATCCGCAAAATCGAAGCACACTTCAAGGGTATTTCCATTCGGAGTATACCAAGAGCTGAAAACGTGCAAGCGGACATTTTAGCGAAGGCTGCAGCCGGAGCTGTGGATGTGCCTGAAGAAGCTTTCTATGAGGAGCTCAATGATAGAGCTGAAGTGCCCGATCTTTCGGTGAGTGGAGATAACTTCGATTTGGTGGAAGAAGACCCTCACGATCCGACTACGACGAGCGAACCCGAAGCGCCAATGCAATCGCTGAACCAACTCCCTGTGGTTACCGACCTTGTGGATGCAAGATCAGCCTGATCACGAAGATCGTTTCCTGTTCGCAATCGAAGAACGAACAAGAAAGAGATGCGAGCAATATGAATATCACTCAAGGTGGAGTTCTGAATCACACGAGGACAGCGCTGTTTGGCGCGTGTCAAAAGTAGCAAAAGCTAATTGTAAATCAAAACTCGAGTCTATAGGAATGACAAGACTCTATTTAAATAGAGGGGGGGAAAGGTGGGTGCAGCCCCCTAATGTGGACGCCCAAAGAGGGGGGGACGCCCCTAGGAAGGCCTACTCTAGGCAGGCCTGCGTTTATTCTTCTGGGCCTTCATTCTTTAGTAGTATGACAAAGTTCAGCTCTCTTGCACGGGCCCTCGTGATTATCCCAGAAGGAGATGGCGCTGAAGAAGGTGCAGCTGATGTAGATGTACTGATGTCCTCATCATCCTCCCCTTCTAGAATCGAAGTCGTCCTCGACGGCAACTCCTCATCCTCGCCCGCATATGGTGTCAAATCTGCAACATTAAAACTAGTGGAAACACCAAACTCCGCAGGTAGGTCAAGGATATAAGCATTATCATTAATCTTGGTTAGCACTTTAAAAGGACCAGCAGCACGAGGCATCAATTTAGAACGGCGCAAACTAGGGAAACGATCCTTTCGTAAATGCAACCAAACCAAATCACCAGGTGCAAAAGTAACATGTTTTCTTCCTTTACTACCAGCAACCTGATTTTTAGCATTAGCAGCAGCAATGTTTTGGTGTGTTTGTGCATGAAGGTCAATCATTTGTTCAACATGGGCAACTGCATCGAGATGTGGAGCTTCCGCAGCATCAAGGGCGAACAAATCAATAGGTGCTCGAGGAATGTAACCATAAACAATCTGAAAAGGGCACATCTTTGTAGAAGAGTGTGTGGCATGATTATAAGCAAATTCAATATGAGGCAAGCAAT
Organism: Zizania palustris; assembly: GCA_019279435.1. Taxonomy (NCBI): domain Eukaryota; kingdom Viridiplantae; phylum Streptophyta; class Magnoliopsida; order Poales; family Poaceae; genus Zizania; species Zizania palustris. The sequence continues at coordinate 75,994,869 of JAAALK010000082.1, read as the reverse complement.
CCTCCCAACGTCGCAAATTCTTATCCAAAACAGCCCTAAGCATGGTTGACAAGGTTCTATTAACTACCTCAGTTTGCCCATCAGTTTGAGGATGACAAGTTGTGCTAAACAGCAATTTAGTTCCCACTTTATTCCACAGAGATCTCCAAAAATGACTGAGAAACTTAGCATCACGATCTGAGACTATTGTATTTGGAATGCCATGCAAACGAATAATCTCCCGAAAGAACAATTCAGCAACAGTGCGAGCATCATCAGTTTTATGACAAGGTATAAAATGCGCCATTTTGGAAAATCGATCAACAACCACAAAAATGCTATCCCTCCCCTTCTTAGTTCTAGGCAATCCCAAAACAAAGTCCATAGAAATATCAAGCCAAGGGGAAGTAGGAACAGGCAAAGGCATATACAAACCATGGTTGTTCAACCGGGACTTAGCTTTTTGACATGTAGTGCAGCGTGCAACAAGGCGCTTGACATCACGGCGCATCCGGGGCCAAAAGAAATGTGCGGCCAGCACCTCGTGCGTCTTGTGGACACCAAAATGTCCCATGAGACCACCACCATGTGCCTCCTGTAACAACAAAAGACGGACCGAGCTTGCTGGAATACACAGCTTGTTAGCGCGAAACAGGAACCCATCCTGCATGTGGAATTGACCCCAAGGTTTGCCAGGCGTGCAATGAGTTAGAACATCTTTAAAATCAGCATCATTGACATATTGATCCTTCACAGTTTGCAAACCAAAAATTTGAAAATCGAGTTGTGAAAGCATGGTATATCTACGAGACAACGCATCAGCAATGACATTCTCCTTCCCGTTCTTGTGTTTAATAATATAAGGAAAAGACTCGATGAATTCTACCCAACTAGCATGACGACGGTTTAGATTTGTTTGGGTACGAATATGTTTCAAGGCCTCATGATCAGAATGAATTATGAACTCGCGATGCCAAAGATAGTGCTGCCATGTGTGCAAAGTGCGGACTAAAGCATAAAGCTCCTTATCATAAGTAGAATATCGCAAGCTAGCACCGCTTAATTTTTCACTGAAATACGCAACCGGTTTGCCCTCTTGTAACAAAACAGCACCTAATCCAATCCCGCTAGCATCGCATTCAAGCTCAAATACTTTAGTAAAATCAGGCAATTGCAAGAGGGGGGCATGTGTTAACTTATCTTTCAAAGTGTTGAACGCTACCTCCTGCGAGTCGCCCCAAGCAAATGGCACACCTTTCTTTGTAAGCTCATGTAGAGGTGCTGCAATGGAGCTAAAATCACGTACGAACCGACGGTAAAAACCTGCAAGTCCAAGAAAACTCCGAATCTGTGTGACCGTCGTCGGCGTGGGCCATTCCCGAATTGCATCAACCTTGCTGCTATCCACCTCGATGCCCTGTGGGGTAACAACATAACCAAGAAACGAGACGCGTTGTGTGCAAAAGATGCATTTTTCCATATTAGCAAACAAGCGGGCAGCACGCAAGGCATCAAAAACAACACTCAAATGTTCTAACTGCTCTTCCATAGTCTTGCTATAAATAAGGATATCATCGAAGTAGACAACAACAAACAGTCCTATGAAGGGTCTAAGAACTTCATTCATCAAGCGCATAAAGGTGCTAGGAGCATTAGTTAATCCAAACGGCATAACCAACCATTCATATAACCCAAATTTCGTTTTAAAAGCCGTTTTCCATTCATCTCCTAATTTCATGCGAATCTGATGGTAGCCACTACGTAAATCAATCTTAGTGAAAATCATGGCACCACTAAGTTCATCTAGCATATCATCAAGGCGTGGTATAGGATATCGATAACGAATGGTGATGTTATTAATAGCGCGATAGTCTACACACATACGCCATGACCCATCTTTCTTCGGCACAAGTAAAACAGGAACCGAGCAAGGGCTAAGAGATTCACGAATGTACCCCTTATCAAGCAACACCTGCACCTGGCGCTGGATCTCCTTCGTCTCATCCGGATTCGTGCGGTATGGGGCGCGGTTAGGTAGTTGGGCGCCGGGGATGAGGTCAATCTGGTGCTCAATACCACGGAGTGGAGGGAGACCCGAGGGTAAGTCTGTGGGAAACACATCAGCGTACTCCTGCAAAAGGTTAGAAACAGCGGGGGGAATATCCAACGATGGGGGAGCATCAAGGGCAGCGAGCATACTAGAACAAACAAGCGCATAGCAGGGCAAATGATCATGGCGTAAATCCTCAAAATCAGCACGTGTAGCAAGCAAGACAGGCGCATTCAACTTGATTTCAGAAGTAACATTGGCGGCTGGTTGGGGTGCTAGTGGTTTTGCCGCTTTAGTAGCCCTAGCAAGATCATCTTTAAAAATTTGGTCAGGGGTCATTGGATGTATAATTATTTTCTGACCTTTAAGCATGAAGGAATAATGATTCGAACGACCATGATGTACACTATCAGTATCATATTGCCAAGGTCTACCAAGTAACAAAGAGCATGCTTCCATTGGAACAACATCACAATCAGCATAATCAGAATAAGAGCCCAATGAAAAAGGAACGCGTACCGAACGTGTGATTCTAATTTTTCCACCATCATTAAGCCATTGAATGTGATACGGGTTTGGGTGCTTACGAGTGGGCAAGGACAACTTCTCGACCAAAGCTGTGCTTGCCAAGTTGTTGCAGCTGCCACTGTCGATGATGATGCGAATCGACCGTTCTTGTACAACACCTTTGGTGTGGAAAAGTGTGTGCCGTTGGTTTTTCTCAGACGTGGTGACCTGTGTGCTAAGAACACGCTGCACAACAAGACTCTCATACTTATCGGCATCACCGGGATCGACATGTACCTCCGTTTTAGCTGCATGGTCAGTGGCAAGCATAATATGTTGGTTTTCCTCGGAATCACTAGCGGATGAATACTCACCATTGTCACGTATGAGCAAAATACGCTTGTTTGGACAGTCCCGACTCACGTGTCCAAGTCCATGGCAACGATAGCACCGAATATCCCGGGTACGTCCTGTGGAAGGAGCAGCGCCTGGGGACGAGGATGCGGTAGGCTTGGCCGTCGTTTCGCGCGATGGAGTGCTGATCGTGGATGGTGTAGGCGGAGTAGACGCTGAATTGATTGCTGCGCCTCTACCTGCAAAAGAGTTAGGATATGTCTTCGAGCGGCGTCCCTGCACTTCACGTTCAGCTTTGCAAGCGTATGCAAACAATGTGGCCATATCAGAATATTCCTTATAGTCAAGGATGTCCTGAATTTCTCTATTCAAACCACCATGAAAACGGGCCATCGCAGCTTCATCTGTCTCAAACAAACCACAACGAATCATACCTTTTTGGAGCTCTTGATAGTAGTCCTCGACAGATTGCTGTCCTTGTCGAAAACTCTGCATTTTCTTTAGCAAATCTCGCGCAAAATATGAAGGAACAAATCTGTGTCGCATGGCAGCTTTTAATTGAGTCCAAGTGATGGGTGTAGCAGTAGGATGTGTTAGTTTAAATTCACGCCACCATATTAAAGCAAAATCAGTAAATTCACTAATAGCAGCTTTAACTTGAGAATGAGCAGGAATATCATGGCATGAAAATTTCTGATCGACCTCTAGTTCCCAATCAAGATAAGCAGCAGGATCATATTTGCCATTAAAAGATGGAATTTTAAATTTAATCTTAGCAAATGAATCGTGAGGGGAATGACGTACCACGCGACGTGCACGACCGTGGCGAGGTCCATCGTCCTGCTCCGTATCGCCACCATAATCCTTTTGTAATTCGGTGAGCGACGAAGTTAACGCATCGAGTCGTGACATGATGGTGTCGAGCGTGGTCACCATGGCCGTCTGAGCGAGGTCGATCTGGTCGAACCGCTCGGTCGACGAAGTGATCGTAGAATCAAACCGCTCATGCATCGTTGTCATGTCCGCAGCAAGGCCATCAACCTGTGCCCGTACATCCAGTAGTTGTGCATCCTTCGTTTCGTCATTGCCTGCCATAGTTAGTGCAAACACAAAGCAAAAACCTACGACAATACGGATGTGGATTGGTCGCTCACAGACGTGCTGTTATCAAATTCTTATCCGAGCCACCTTCTTCACCGGAGTCCTTGCGGAGCTAGAAGCTCCGGCTTCAGCCACTCTTTTCTTGGGTCCTTTCTCCAGAGGCACCCAGTCCATCAGAGGGGGCGGAGTTAACTCCAACATTCCCCATACTCTGTTAAACCGCACCCAACTCCCGACCAATTTAATTCGCCATTCTTTTTCCGTCGGAGTTGGGGCACCCAGAATCTTCTCCGAAGCCCTTATGATTTTCTCTGAAGTAATAGGGGCTGAAGAAGCTAAAAATAATTCAAGTTAGTCTTTTTTCGAAGTAAATATGTACAATGCATGTTGCTTTCGAAGTTACCTGCAGGGCTCGAAGTAAAATTGATCTTGCGAAGACCACCTTCTGAGTCATCCTCGAAGACGATAGGCCAGTTGGCCATCAGCGGAGGAATTTGGAGTCCGAGGAATTCTTCGGCCAAGTCTCGCATGCTTAACCTTCGGCTAATTTTTTGAAGCAGGTTAAGGCGAGCTTCGAGCTGGCCTTCGTCCGGTTGCACTAAGGCTTCCTTCCGGAATTGGATTTCTTTGAGGGGCCCAGCCAGAGGACTGCTCGCTCCGACTTCGGCATAGAACCACCTAAAGACCCAATCAGTATACCATCTTGCATTGATGGCCTTAGCAGGGAATTGCAGGGCATATTCATCACGAAGCCTAAAATTAATGCTTCCGAAGGCAACCACTACTTTCTCACCTCCGGAGCTTACGAAGGTCTTCGGCTGGCAAGTTGCTCTATGAAGTGCAGCGAAGATTTCTGCCCTCCCCTCGCAACCTTCGGCTCTCAACGCCCATTCGAAGATAGCTAACCTAGCTACTGCATTCGGAGATAGCTGCGGGAGGGTTACGTGGAACAGATCAAGTACCTCTGCCAGGAAGTCCACTGCAGGGAGGCCCAAGCCTGCTTCGAAAAAGGCTTCGAATACTACAACCTCTCCGGGTCTTGGTGATGGAATCGATTCTTTGCCCGGCTTCCGAATCATAACTCCATTACTAATCTTTCCCCCTGCTGTGATTGCCAACGACTCTCTCTTGCAGGTAGAAGGTCCCAACTCAAAAGACTGATCCAAATATTTGGTCGATGGTGGGCACAGACCTTGGTCATCGGCGATTTGGGGATTTCTCCCCCCTGCCGCCATGGATGTCGCCGCCTGCATCGAGGGTGCCGCCGCCAATGTTGCCGCTGCTGTCGCTGCGGCCGCCTGTTGCCGAGCCAAGGCCGAAGGAGGCGCAGATCCCTTGGTCTTCACCATCACGATCGCTGGATTGTTCTGAGGAAATCGAGGCTAGGGCTCAAAAACTCAAAGGTTAGGGCTCAAGAACTCAAAGGGCTCAAAAAAGCTTTTGACTGCGAGAAAGCGGTGAAAAGGTAATCGGGTAAGTTTTAGACCCCCTATTTATAGCCTAAATGTTCCGTTTGTTACCGTTTTGGCTCTTCCTTTTCGCATTCTCGCCCGTTATTTTCCTCCGAAAATAACGCATCGTATAACTTCCGTTAGAAGAAACAGGCTAACGGCTATTTCTTCTAAGTCTGGGAATTCTTCAGTCTTTTTAAAGATACTTCTAAGTCACTTCGAATGTAACTTCTTCGAATACCTATTCGAAGCATATATCTCCACATAATTCGGAGATGATATAAATCTGTTAACCCCTACGCATGATTACTTTTCTTGCGTATACTGCTCTCCTAAACGTTACAGGTCAACGGAGAAGCGTATTCGAGGGGCTACTGTTGGGGGAAAATATCTCATCTTCGGGGTTATTGCTGAAGCAGCATAAAGACAGTCAACCAGTTCGAAGATTCTTCGAAGATCATCTTCGAAGATGCCCAGAACCCCGTTCGTAGCCCGAAGACAGACATTGGTTCGAAGTATGTCTTCGAACTAAAGCCCTTCAGGATCTTTTCTGCCAGCTAAGATGGAAGACTTATCTTCTTTCCCATTAGATTAGTCTTTTACCATTTTAGCCCTATTAAGGAAATCAAATAGTTTCCTTAATGTCGGTTGTAATAGAGGGGTAAATAGGTCTTTTCCTTAATGTTTAGGCCTATAAATACCCCCCATTTCACCCTGTAATAGGGACCGAATACAAGTGATTCAATACACACTTTCGAACTATTCTAAGCTATTATCCTTTCGGAGGCTTAGAACAGTTTGCTTCACAAACACTTCGTTTGTTAGTTTCTTTTCTACAGAAACCTGTTAGCGTAATCTTTTACGCCAACACTAGTATCTCTTTAATCTCAAAACGTAACCCATTAAAACCTAGCTCCGCCAAATCCCTTTTTGAAATATTAAGGCTGAAACATCGGTTTCAAGTATCTCTAAAATGCTTGATGTACTCAGAGACATTCTCGCTAGATTTCTGCCTAACCGATGTCAAGTGTCAAATCCTAAGCTCTGTCTCACCTGTGTAAAAGTAGTCATGGAATTTTTGTTCAAATTCATCCCATGTCTGAACGGAGTTCGGCGAGAGCGCCGAAAACCATGTGAAATAGGTGCCGGATAGCGAGAGAGAAAATAGTCTAAGTTTTAGAGCGTCTGACCCGCTAGCTTCTCCACACTGTGCTAAAAATTGACTAACATGCTCTAGTGTGGTTTTGCTACCCTCACCGTCGAACTTAGTGAATTAGGGGATTCTATAGCCGTGGGGGTGGGGTATTGTATCAAAATGATCGGGATATGGCTTCCGGTAAACCCTAGCCCGACCCCTAGGCACGAAGCCGGCGCATTCCCTAAATAGTGCACGGATTCGCTCCTCTAGGTCATCTTGGGCTGCTGCCTGCGCACGTCTCTCGTGCGGGGGCACAACACGTGGTAGGATATCGGTGTGTCAGACATGGGCCTCTTCCCTATGCGCTAGCTGTGCACGTGCTCGAGCCCAGGCGCTTGTGCATGTGGTGTGGGCAGCGTGGGCAGGGCTGGTACCGGCCAGGTAGTGGTGGTGCGTGGTACGCGGTGCTAGCTTGGCCGTAAGCATAATGACTAGTCTCGGCCACGGGTGTTGAGGCCGGAGACATAACGGTCTTGCCTGTGCTACCATCAGTTCTGTTGTACACATGATTTACCGGGGGTATACTAGCAATAGGGGCTGATGGTACGTTCTCAGTAAAGCCGAACCTTCTAAGTGTCGCCTCTACTTGGGAGCTAACTGCCGAATCTAAATGGTTGGCTAGCGAAGCGCTAATGGCTTGATCTACTGATGTGGCTATTTTTTGCTCAATCTCTAAAGAAGATAAACGAGGTGATACGGGTATTACCTGGATCCGAGCAAGGTCGGGGGCGATGATGTCGCGCTTGATGAAGCCCGCGCGTGTCTTGACGGAGCTCCCAAGCATCATGTCTTGGAGCGATTTCAACTTTGCCTCGATCTCTGTTCGTTCTTCTGCGGGAATATCTTCAAGAGTAGGTGTTAGTATGTTGTGGTTGTCGATATCCGTGCCTCCTATGGTGTCCATCGACGTTGTAGGCATAGTAGTCATTGTAGATGTACCGGCAGCCGATGTAGACGTACCCGTCATGTTGGCGTAGCTTTTCCCTAGTGGAGTCGCCAAAAAGTGCGTTGACACGAAAACGTGCCCCCGCACTTGGGTCAGTTAGACGATCCAAAAGTGTGTGGATACTTAAGGACAAGCCTAAGTGTAACACAGCACTGATGTCGCGTTCCGACTACCCTTAGCTGTGGTAAGAAGGGTGGATTCGCCAGGTAATCAGATCACATAAAATAATCCAATTAGCCGAAAGAAATATATTAAACAGAACAAATCAGTAAACCGAGCGGAGCCTGACTGTTCGAAGTATGGTGCGAAGGGCGTCGCCGAAGTGTACCTTCGGCGTCTGATGCGAAGTGTCCCGTCAAAGGGTACCTTCGACGTTCGGACTGATCTGGCCGAAGATGAACTCTGAACGGATCTAGACGCGACAATCACCTCTGAATAGCGGGGTTCGGCGTGATATCTCCGATACAGTACGATACAAATAATGACAGATGCAACGCGTGAGTGCTGCTTCGTCCGGAACGGAGTACGAGCATGGCGAAGCCTGTCGTGACGAAGCGTACCGGCGAAGCGTGTTGACGTGCGGTCGAAGCAGGGATCTCGCCAAAGAATGTCTAGCAACCTCTGAAACTGATCTCTCAGCTCTGAATACTTCTGGCGGAGTAGCTCCGAACGTAGGTAACCTACAACAGAGAAGATTTGAAGTACCAATTCGGTCTGAGGACCGAATTCTGCTAAGTGTTGCACTAGTGGTGAAGGTAGCAATCTGTTATGCAGATTAGCGGATAATTCATAGGTAAAGTAACAAGGCGATAGCAATCTCTTACGTAGATTAATGGATACTTCACACGCGAAGTAACAAGGCGATAGCAATCTATTACATAGATTAACGGATACTTCACAAGCGAAGTAACAAGGATTAGCACTGTTCCGAAGTGGTCGTTGGAGGGCTTCCAAGCAAACCCACGAACAGTACAGAAAAGTGTTGGGGGAGATAATCCCTGGAGCCGGCGGGGTGGGCCCCCCCCAGCCGGAGGGCTCAGCCTTCGTGGCCGGAGGTCGGCTCCCCGAGGAGCGTGGCCGGAGGACGCCCTCCGGAGGAGCATGGCCGGAGGTCACCCCGGAGGAGCATGGCCGGAGGTCACCCCCGGAGGAGCATGGCCGGAGGTCACCCCCGGAGGAGCAGGGCCGGAGGTCACCGTCCGGAGGAGAGCGGCCGGAGGTCGGCTTCCGGAGGAGCGCGGTCGGAGGTCACCCCCGGAGGAGCGTGGCCGGAGGCCGCCCTCCCGCGTAGGATACAAGGGCCCGCCCCCCGGAGGCTAGAGGTCCGGCGCTCTCGGCGGGCCCGGCAAGACGAGCCCAAAGGGAGTCTTGGCGGGAAAAGGACTAGTGGTCGTGCGAAAGGACAGGATCGCGATCTTCTGAGCCGTGTCGGGCGGCGCCGGAAGCATCTGACACGGCCGATACGCTGTGTCAGAGTCGAATCTTCTTGTCTGTACCATGTACTTCTTTGTCTGTACTACTGGTCAGGGTTGGTCGGGTGGCCGTTGGCGGCCTGGAGGCGCTTGGTCCTCTGGGCGGGGCGCCCTATAAATACCCCCGCACTACAGTTGTAACGGACACGCAGCCCAGAGCATTGAATACATTACTCTTGTTTTCCACTAAAACCTGCTGGTTCGATCCGTCGTCCCAACAGTTGGCGCCGTCCGTGGGGATCCTAGTCCGAAAAGCTAGTGTCCTCTACACCTATCCACCCAAAGCATGTCGAGCCGGAAGGGAGCAAGCACGGCCCCCCTGCGCAGGTCGACCCGAACCGCTGGGGGCGAGCCCGCCCCAACCGTCAACCCCAATCCTTCAGCTCCCATCACCACCACCGTCGGAGCGGCGCCCCCAGCGGGCTCCACCCTGTTGCAAGAAGAGACGCCCGGAGCTCAAGGCACCGACGGCCTGCCCGAGCCGACCTCCGCCAACCTGGCCGGGTCGCCGGGCGGGCCGCCGGAGCAGCATCTCCCAGGTGGACCCCCGGTAGTAGTGTCCCTTCAGACGGACTACGTCCGCTCGCGGGACCCCGACACAACTTCCGGGGGAAGCGGGAGCCAGGCTGATGCCCTGGCTGCCGAGAACGCCAGGCTAAAGGCGGAGCTGGCTCTGTGGCGTCAGGAAGCGTCGCTCCGACCCCCGGCCCCCCCGACAGCCTTCCGCGCCGCGAGAGCTGCGGTCACGGACCTGAGCGACGACGAGAACCCCCCGGAGGAGGAGAACGCTTCATACGATGAGGACTCTCCCCTGCACCCGGACCTCCAGAGGGTGCGCTTCGGTTCGAGCTTCCGCGCCGCCAAGCTCCCCAAGTACTCCGGGGACTCTGACCCCGGCGAGTTCTCTCGCTCTTACGCTCTGGCAATAGAAGCGTCCGGGGGGAGCCGGGACGCCATGGCCAAATGCTTCCCTCTGGCGCTCGAAGGGATCGCCCTTCGGTGGTTCTGGTCTCTCCGGCCAGGGACCATCCACTCGTGGGAACAGCTGAAAAAGAAGTTCGTAAACAACTTCCAGGGGACCTTCGTGGCCCCCATGTCCACCGGGAGCCTATTTCAAGTGAAGCAGCAACCCGGAGAGACACTGCGGCAGTACTCCCAGCGCTTTGCGCACACCAAGGCTCAGATCAAGGGCTTTCCGCCTCTTCGGTCATTGACGCGGCCCGGGAAGGCGTCACCCACCCAGGACTCCTCGACAAGCTCCACCGGAAGCCCATCTCCTCGGTGGCGCAGCTCATGACGTACTTCGAAGAGTACGCTCGGTCCGAAGAGGGCCAGATACGTCGGCAGGCGATGGTAGTCCCCGTCCGGGCTCCGAACGCCCAAGCGTACGAAGTGCCTCCGGAGCCCAGCCGAGGCCCGCGTCGCGCCCCTGACTTCCGGCGCCCGGAGCCCGCTCGCCCGGACCTCGTTCGTCAAGATTCTCGGCGGAACCGGAAGCATTTCCGGGGGGAAGTCCTTAATATCACCCCTCAAGCGCCCGCCAAGCACCTGCACATGCCCGGCGGAAGTCGCCAGGCCGGGCCCAAGGCTCCACCCCGGGCACCTGCCAGGGGAACCTTTTACTGCAGCGTCCATGGCGAGAACCGGAGCCACGGCACCGACTCCTGCCGCACCATCCTCGCTCTTCGCAGCGATTACCTCGAGCGCCAGTCCGGTCGCGGTTCCTCCGACCGGGGGCACTCCGCTCCTCGGCCGGACCAGGTCCAGATAGTCGGGCGTCGGGAAGAGCCGGAGGCCGTGACCCCGGCCGAGGGATTCGGCGGGGTCCCGGCCCTCACACTCGAAGCCGGTCCGGATCGTGGCAAGCGCGTGGTCCTTCCCATATCCGGAGGAGGAGCCCTCGGAGCGCTGTCCAAGCGGCAGCGTCGGGATTACGTGCGGGAAGTTGGGCACATCGGCACGTCCAGCCTCTCAGTCCTCCCGGAGTGGTCCCACGTCCCCATCAGCTTCACCGCCGAAGATGCCGCCGGCGTCAAATTCCCTCACGCCGACCCACTCGTCATTTCGGCGGACATCGCCGGGGCCGAGGTGCGTCGCATTTTAGTCGACGGAGGAAGTTCCGCTGACATCATCTTCGTGCAGGCCTTCGACCAACTGTGCTTGTCCCGCAAGCACCTGCTGCCAGCCTCGCGGCCACTCCAAGGCTTCTCAGGCCCTCCGCTCGACGCCTTGGGCCAGGTCTCCTTGGAAGTGGCGTTCGGCACCGCACCCCTCCAGCGTCGGGAGGAAATTCTGTTCGACGTCGTCGACGCCCCATACGCCTACAACGCCATCTTCGGCAGGGGGATGCTCAACCGCTTCGGCGCCATCGCTCACCACAACTACCTCTGCCTCAAGATGCCGACTCCCGGAGGGGTGTTGTCTGTGCTGGGTGACCAAGCTGCCGCCCGCCGGGTCGAGTACGGCCACGCGGCGCCACTGGAGCCACGGCAGGTCCACAGTGTCCGCAAAGGTCCCGGAGACGCCAACCTCCCTTCGGAGGCCAGCCCTGCGCAGAAAGGACGCCCCGTCAAACCCCTCCCAGAAGGCGAAGTCATCACCAAGACCCTGACTTACGGGGGGCAGGAGTACCCGATCAAGTTCGGAGGGGGCCTGGAGCCAGAATTATCAGCACAGCTCGAGGCCATCGTCTGCAACAACCTCGACATCTTCGCATGGTCGGACAACGACATTCCCGGCGTCGATCGGGCTGTCATTGAGCATTCACTGGCGGTCGATCCGAAGGCACGACCAGTCCGCCAGGGGCTTCGGAGGCTGTCCGCTGAGAGGGCTGAGCTCGCCAAGGCCGAGACCGACAAGTTGCTCCGCGCCGGGGTCATCAGGGAAGTAAGCCACACCGACTGGTTGTCCAATCCTGTGTTTGTCCAGAAGAAAACATCTGGCAAATGGCGCATGTGTATCGACTTTACTTCTTTAAATAAAGCTTGCCCCCGTGATCCCTACCCGCTGCCTCGTATTGATCAGCTAGTAGACTCCACAGCCGGAGCCGAGCTCCTCAGCTTCCTTGATGCCTATTCCGGTTATCATCAGATCTGGCTCAAGCCTGAAGACCAGGTGAAAACCAGCTTCGTCACCCCGGCCGGAGTGTTCTGTTACCTCCGGATGCCCTTCGGTCTCCGTAACGCCGGAGCAACCTTTTCAAGGTTAATCTCAAAGGCCCTCGGTCATCAGCTCGGGCGGAACGTGGAAGCTTACATGGACGACATCGTCATCAAGACTGCCTCCGCAGGTCAGCACGGGTCCGACATAGCCGAAACCTTCGACAGCCTCCGGCGGTGTGGGATACGGCTCAACCCTGACAAGTGCGTCTTCGGAGCGCGCGCCGGGAAGCTGCTCGGGTACCTCGTCTCCAGCCGCGGCATCGAAGCAAGCCCAACGCAAGTTCAAGCATTGCAGGACATGGCACCACCTCAGAACCTGCGGCAGGCGCAGAAGTTGGCCGGACGCTTGGCCGCCTTGGGGCGCTTTCTCGCCAAATCCGCAGAGCGAAGTTTGCCCATCTTCACAGCGCTTCGAGGTTCCAAGCATTTCGAATGGACCCCCGAGTGTCAGGATTGTTTCCAGCAAATCAAGGATTATCTCTCCAGCCTCGTGGCCCTCGCCACACCACGGGCCGGCAGCACATTGCTGGTTTATCTCGCCGCCTCCGGCACCGCCGCAAGCGCGGCCTTGGTTCAAGAAGAAGAGTGCGGTGGGAAGCTAGTCCAGCGGCCCGTTTACTTCGTCTCCGAGGTTCTCGCCGGCGCCAAGGCCAGGTATTCCGAGTTAGAGAAGGTGGCTTATGCCCTCGTCATGACCTCCCGAAAGCTCCGGCACTACTTCTTGGCCCACGACATCATCATTCCAACAGCCTATCCATTGGGCGACATGTTCAGGAACAAAGACGCCACTGGCCGCATCGGGAAGTGGGCGGTAGAGCTGGCCCCGTTCGGGATCTCCTTCGTTGCCCGGACGGCCATCAAATCCCAGATTCTCGCTGACTTCGTCGCAGAGTGGACGTGGGCTCGAGAGCCCGCAAGCGCTAGCACGGGCGAAGAGATTTGGACCATTTTTACGGATGGCGCTTACCAGGCCTCCGGGGCTGGGGCCGGAGCTGTCATCATTTCCCCTTCGGGTCAGCAGACCCTGTACTCCGCTCGGCTAAGTTTCAAGGCCACCAACAACGTCGCAGAATACGAAGGCGTCCTCTTGGGACTCCGCAAGGCGCTCGCTTTGGGCGCCGCACGCGTGATCGTGAAGACCGACTCCCAAGTGGTCGCCGGGCACATCGACAAGTCTTTTCGAGCGAAGCACCCGGACCTTGCTTCCTACCTCGACTCCATCCGCAAGTCCGAAGCCTCCTTCAAGGGAATCTCCGTCCAGAACATCCCGCGAAGCGACAACGCCCAAGCGGACGCCCTCGCTAAGGCCGGGGCCGGCGCCCAAGCCTTGCCGCCAGGGGCTTTCTTCGAGGAACTCGCCCAGCCTTCGGTAATTCATCGAAGCGAGGCGATCGAAACCGTCGCCCCGGAGGAGCCCCCGGCCCCAGTACTCTGCACGGCAAGCGTCGATTGGCGCGAACCCATCCTCCGCGCGCTCGCCGGTGGCGACGAAGTCCATCCCAGTCCGGAGCAGGTTCGCCTACAACTCCGCGCGCGATCATACGAGGTCATCAATGGCATCTTGTACAAGTCCGGAGTATGTTCCCCGCTGCTCCGCTGCGTCGCGCATTCCGACGGTGTCGCCATGCTCCGAGAGATACATGAAGGGCTGTGCGGTAGTCACTTAGCGCCGCGGGCCCTCGCAGGCAAAGCTCTCCGGCAAGGCGTGTACTGGCCCACCATCATCGCCGACGCCGAGGAACTCGTCCGCACCTGCCAAGGTTGTCAGTGGATGGGCCGACGCAGTCACCGCCCCCCAGCAAGATTGCTACCTATCCCTCCTGTGTGGCCCTTGGCCCGCTGGGGCATGGACCTCGTCGGCCCGCTCCCCAGAGCGAAAGGAAGCCTACGCTTCGTCGTCGTCGCCGTCGAGTACTTCTCCAAGTGGGTCGAAGCGGAGCCTCTCACCACCATCACATCCCGAAGTGTCCAGAAGTTTTTCTGGCAACATATCGTGTGCCGGTTCGGAGTACCCAAGCAGCTCACATTGGACAACGGAACGCAGTTTGATGCCGGCAGCTTCCGGGCATTCTGTGACGAGCTGGGAGTTCAGCTTTGCTTCGCGGCCGTGCGGCACCCCCAGTCTAACGGAGCAGTGGAGCGAGCCAACGGGCACATTTTGTCCGGCCTTCATAAGCGTATTGTCGGGTTGGCCCGAGGCACGTGGCCCGACGAACTACCCAAGGTCTTATGGTCCATCCGGACGACCGTTTCCCGGGCAACGGGCTTCACCCCGTTCCGCCTTATGTTCGGCGACGAAGCGATGACGCCAACGGAGCTCCGCGCCGGTTCGCTGCGCGTCGTAGCACCCGAAGTTGAAGATGAGCGCGCCGTCTCCCTTGACCTGGCGGAAGAAACGCGGTTGCGCGCCGTCGCTAACCTGTCCCATTATCAGAAGGAGACCAAGGGGTGGTATGACACCAAGGTCAAGCGCAACGAGTTCCAACCAGGGCATCTCGTCCTTCGCACCGTGGTCGCTCCCCCCAAGTTGGGCAACAAATGGGACGGACCGTACATCGTTACGAAGTCCGGACGGCCGGGGTCCTACCGCCTCGCTACACTGGAAGGCGAAGAGCTGAAGCATTCGTGGCACGCGGGGGACCTGAAGCGTTACTTTCCGTAACACTACCAATGTACTTTATTCACGGCTATCGCCGCCCGGTTGTATCCCCCATCTGAGAAATAAAATTTTCAGCCAACTATTGATCGACACAACACGCGACGCACCCTCATTTTCGGGCTCCGAGCTCCGGCTCGACGCGCCCTCGCATCCGGGTTACGAGCTATGCCTCGACGCACCCTCACATTCGGGCTCCGAGCTCCGGCTCGACGCGCCCTCGCATTCGGGTTCCGAGCTATGCCTCGACGCACCCTCACACTCGGGTTCCGAGCTCCGGCTCGACGCGCCCTCGCATTCGGGTTCCGAGCTATGCCTCGACGCACCCTCACATTCGGGTTCCGAGCTATGCCTCGACGCACCCTCACACTCGGGTTCCGAGCTCCGGCTCGACGCGCCCTCGCTTTCGGGTTCCGAGCTATGCCTCGACGCACCCTCACACCCGGGCTCCGAGCTCCGGCTCGACGCGCCCTCATGTTCGGGCTCCGAGCTCCGGCTCGACGCGCCCTCGCATTCGGGTTCCGAGCTCCGGCTCGACGCGCCCTCATGTTCGGGCTCCGAGCTCCGGCTCGACGCGCCCTCGCATTCGGGTTCCGAGCTATGCCTCGACGCACCCTCACACTCGGGTTCCGAGCTATGCCTCGACGCCCCCTCGCATTCGGGTTCCGAGCTATGCCTCGACGCACCCTCACACTCGGGTTCCGAGCTCCGCCTCGACACACCCTCGCATTCGGGCTCCGAGCCCCGGCTGGGCACGCACCATCCGCTTTCCCTCTCCTAAGCTACTTAGCGCCCAGCTAGTAAACCAGCTACCCGCCAAGCGGGGGGGGGGAGAAAGAGGGAGAGAAAGCGAGGCGCAAGCTGCAACAAGCCCATAAGTGTACAATGTTCATTACAGGAGGAAGTCAAGAAAAGTGCTCGTCCAGGCCAAGAAGGAACCGTGGGCCCCTTCGGGTAGACGGACCGGAAGTCGTGCTCGCCCCTCGACCGGACCTTTCCTTCCTTTTCCTGCGCTCTTCTTCCTTCTTTTGGGCGCGGAAAGTTCTCTGGTCCTCCTGGAGCTGAGCCCAGCTGCGTAGGCCGCCCCCCTCCGGGGGCGCTCCCCCTAAGTCGGCTTCTGTATCGGACCAGTTAACCGGTTCGGAGGACGAAGACGGCGAGTGAGCCCCCCTCTCTTCGTCCTTCACATGCTTCAGAACCCCCTGAAGGACGTCGGAGTCCACACATCCGTCACGGCCGCGGGGAAGAACGAAGCGCGCGGGCCGGTTAGCCCGCACAGCTTCGAGGATGGCCCAACGATGCCGAAGGACGTCGTCCGGTTCGAGTACCTCGACATCAAGATCGCGACCGCAAACACCCTGAGTAAGTCCCGAAAAAGTAGTCTTTATTAATATGACTAAGTTCCCTAAGCTATTACAGGATAAGGCTAAAACCGACCCCTAGAGCTACACCTGCGGGTCCGGCAAACGAGCCGGGGCTGAAGGGTTCGAAGGGGCTGGAGGGTTGCGCGCACGGAGTGCCTCCTCCAGCCAAGCCTGGATCGCCGCAGGGCCTTCGGTTTGCCAAGTCGCCTTGAGCGCCCTCCAAGCTTGAGTCAAGGCAAAGCTTGGCGTCCGAAGGTGGTCCCCCGTGAAGGCGACCGGATGCGGGCTCGAAGGCGAAGGAAGCGGAAGCCCGGACGCCTCGAGGTGCCGGAGGATTCCGTACGCTGCCACCCGAGCGGACACCTCGCCGTACTGATCCATGGCAAGCTGTATCTGCCGGACGGCGGATCGGACGAACTTCACTCGGCGGACCAGGGGCTCCCGGGCGATGTCGAACGTGCCGCAGCCAGTGCCGTAGCGCGCCAACATCTTCCGCAACGACTCGGCAGCCTCGGCCGCCGTCTTCCCGGCTTCGGCGAGTTCCTCGGCGGCCTTCCCGTTCCGCGAATTGAGGCCGGCCTCGACCTCCTCCAGATGAGTCACCCGGGCTCCGAGGACTTCAACCTTGCGCTCCGCCTCCGAGGCCCGAGCTTGGAGCCGGGAGACCTCTTCTTCGAGCTGTTCCGCTTCCGAAGCCCGGGCCCGAAGCGCCTCCGCCTCAGCAGCTTTGGTTCGGAGGGCGCCGACCTCCGCCTCCAGCTCTTCGGCACGGGCGGCCTTGGCCCGGAGTGCCTCCAGCTCCGCGACGCGGGCCCTGAGCGAGTCCGCCTCCGCTGCTTGGGCCTCGAGCGCCGCCACCTTCGACGCCTGGGATCGAAGGGCCTCGACTTCCAGCGAGCGCTCACGGGCCAACCTCTCCGCGGCCGCCACTCGGGACGCGAGCCTTGCGGCATACGCCTCGTGGTGCTCGCGCTCAAGAAGCAGAGCGGACATTTGCCCCTGCGCCAGCGCCACCACCTGCATGCGGAAGAGTAGTCAGAAGGGCCGCGACGAGGGCATCAAGGATGTCCAAAGGAAATACCTGGCCCGCGGCCGTCTCGATGGCCCTCCCGAGATCCAGGCTGTCCGATCGCCCGAGCTCGCCTATCACCGGGGCGTCGCGTAGCCGCAGGTAGTAGTCGTGGATCGGAGCCACCCTCGAGGCGAAGTCCTCTCCGACCGACAGGAAGGGGCGCAGAAGCGGCACGGAGCCGCGCGCAGTTCGTAGGTCGGTGGGGGGCTGATGCCGGATTTCGGCGCCCCCGACAGGCTCCCGAGGAGCCCCCTCGGCGCTCCGGGACTCTGCCTCGTCCGGCGGATTCAAGTCCCCCTTCGCAGTAACAGGGGCTCCAGACCTTGCGTCCGGAGCATCTACCGGGTGACGGTCGACTGGCTCCATGCCTCCGGCCGAAATGCCTGCGCGAGTAACAGAGGTTAAATACGGGGAAGCTCCTTGCGCATGGGGAGGCGTGACGAAGTTACCGTACCCGCGCCCACAGTTTCGTTGACGCGGTCCGGGGGTTGGAAGTGGCCCGACGGGCTCGGGCGGAAGAAGAGGTTGTCGATAGAGTTCGGCGGAGAGCCCGCTACCGCCGCGGCCAATTCCGCCTCCTTGTCGGCGCTCCCTTCAACGCCGGCGAGTGGGTCAGCTAGGCCCCCGAGGCCCAGGCTATCCGTAGCCCTGCTCTCGACGGAGCCCGCGGAGCCGCCCGCCGAAACGGGTATCGGAGAAGAGGCGGTCCCCGGGCGGGGCGTCACTCCGGCGATGCCCGACTCTTGGTTGGCGTCCGGCGTAGGTCCCGTTGGGCCCGGGCGAAGGAGAGCGTCTTCGCGCCCTTCGGTGTTCGGCGGGATCAGGGGAGCCGGAGCCGGAACCTCCCGGAGATCTCCCGACTCCGACTGGACCCCCTCGCTGGAGCCCCCTCCCTCCGAGCGAGAAGCCGAAGAAGGTCCCGGCGACGCGCGCTTCGGCCCCTTCACGATCCTCTTCCTCTTCGAACGGCTCGGAGAAGCGCCGGCGTCCGCATCGACCGCCTTCCTCTTCGAGACGTCCCGGAGGATCTCCCCCTCCGGTAGAGGCGGGGGCGTGAGCTCGAGCGCCCCCCATACTCTGTTGGAGCGCTCCCAGGAGCCCACCAGCTCCAACCGGCGGGCCCGCTCGGCTGCCGTGGGGACCCCTAGGATCCTTTCCGCCAGGCGGGCGATCTCTTCGGGCGTTCGAGCGACGAGCGACCCTGCACCTTTTCGTCAGAGCCGAGGTATCCCTCAAGGGTGCGAAAGTGAGACTAAAGGCGAAAGGAAGCTAAGACTTACCAAGTTGGCGAGAGAGCTCCGTCGGCACCGACGCATCCCGGCTGCTCCGAAGCAAGGCGGGCCACTCCTCCTTCAGCGGGGGGATCTCGAGGGCCACGAACTCCTCCGCCAGGTCCCGCATGCTCATCCGGCGGGCGACGATCTGGAGAAGTTGTACCCTCGACGAGATGGCCCCGGAGTTGACTTCGACCCGCGCCTCTCTCCGGAACCAAATGTGGCGCGGTATTCCGGCCAAGCCGGAGGTGAGTCCTACGCGAACGTAGAACCACCGGTTCACCCATTTCGAGTACCACCTTTCGTTGGTGGCCTTCGCCGGGAAGGAGTCCGCGTACCTCTTCCGGAGCTGGAAGTTGATGCTCCCGAAGGCCAGCACCCGGCCGTCCTTTTTCTTCGGTTGGCAGAGGGCTTCGTGCATCTCAGCGAAGACCTCCGCCCTCCCTTCGCAGCCTTCGGCGCGCATGGCCCACTCGAAGATGGCGAGGCGGGCCACGGCGTTTGGAGACAGCTGCGGGAGCTCCAGGTGGAATGCTTCCAGGACCCCGGCAAGAAGCTCCGAGGCAGGGAACCCCAGGCCCGCGTCGAAGAAGGCCTCGAAGACGACGACTTCGCCTTCCCGCGGCCGTGGAGTCGTCTCTCGCCCCGGCCTCCTCGCCGGCGTCTCTGGGCCGACGCGATTCCTGGTCGCCTGCTCGATCGAAGCTTCAGTACAGGCGGACGCCCCGAGCTCCAGCGTTTGTTCTCGGAATCGCTCGGAAGCGGGGCGGAACTCGCGCGCGCCGCGCACCTCTGGCGCGTCAGTCGCCGCCGCCGCCGCCGCGGCCGTCATTTGGCGCTGCAGGAAGCGCGGGTCCATCGTCATTTTGGCAGCCGGCTTCCCCGACATTCTTGGAGAGAAGATGGGAGGAGCGTGAGGCTCAGAGGGCGACTGGGCAGTGGACTAAGCGGTTGCGGTTTGGCGCGTGGGGGTGAAGGAAGAAGAAGCCGTGAAGGGCAAAGGCATATATATATCTTTCGGAAAGGATGGCGGTTCGACTTCTGTTTCGGTCAGCGCACGAACGCGGCGGTCCAACTTCTGTTTCGGTCAGCGCACGAACGCGGCGGTCCAACTTCCGTTTCGGTTAGCGCACGAACGTGGCGGTTTGCGTGACGCCGCATTCAAAGCTGGGTGGCGCATCGGGGCGCGAGGGCGATCTCCTGGCGATTCGCCTCTTCGGTGTCGCCGGACGGCGCATTAACTGCCCTCGGCCCGCTCGCCCGGCTCCTCGGGGCTGAAACCCCCGCAGTCAAAGTGCGCCAGTCTCCGGCCGGTTCGGTCAACCCCCTCCTCGGCGTCTCGGGAGTGGCCGAAAGCCCGAGGCAGGGTCTAATTCCCCGGTCTCTCGGCTCCCCGTCTCAGTGCCCTTCGGCGCCCCGGCGGATGCGGCGCCCTGCAGCGAGGTACGCACTCTTGTGAATTAACGGGATTATCTTGTGCGCTTCCACCCCCTCCTATTGCAGGACTACGAGCGGGAAGAAGCGAGGGGCTACTGTTGGGGGAGATAATCCCTGGAGCCGGCGGGGTGGGCCCCCCCCAGCCGGAGGGCTCAGCCTTCGTGGCCGGAGGTCGGCTCCCCGAGGAGCGTGGCCGGAGGACGCCCTCCGGAGGAGCATGGCCGGAGGTCACCCCCGGAGGAGCATGGCCGGAGGTCACCCCCGGAGGAGCATGGCCGGAGGTCACCCCCGGAGGAGCAGGGCCGGAGGTCACCGTCCGGAGGAGAGCGGCCGGAGGTCGGCTTCCGGAGGAGCGCGGTCGGAGGTCACCCCCGGAGGAGCGTGGCCGGAGGCCGCCCTCCCGCGTAGGATACAAGGGCCCGCCCCCCGGAGGCTAGAGGTCCGGCGCTCTCGGCGGGCCCGGCAAGACGAGCCCAAAGGGAGTCTTGGCGGGAAAAGGACTAGTGGTCGTGCGAAAAGGACAGGATCGCGATCTTCTGAGCCGTGTCGGGCGGCGCCGGAAGCATCTGACACGGCCGATACGCTGTGTCAGAGTCGAATCTTCTTGTCTGTACCATGTACTTCTTTGTCTGTACTACTGGTCAGGGTTGGTCGGGTGGCCGTTGGCGGCCTGGAGGCGCTTGGTCCTCTGGGCGGGGCGCCCTATAAATACCCCCCCACTACAGTTGTAACGGACACGCAGCCCAGAGCATTGAATACATTACTCTTGTTTTCCACTAAAACCTGCTGGTTCGATCCGTCGTCCCAACAAAAAGTAAAGATAAAGTAAATGTGATTCAAAGCGAGGGCTTTGTGGTTGATTTTGTTGGGGGTCTCTGAACTGGCTTCACCCCTATATTTATAGGGGCTAGACTTCTAATCTCTAAGTCTAATCTATTATGACTCGGCTGAATCAGGCATGGAGATAAACACTTAGCCAGAATCGGATCTAACTCTATATCTGCCCAAAGTGGGCCTTCGGCTAGGCCCACCGAAGCCTGCTCCTCGGTCCAAAGCTACGGCGGAGTGGGCCTCCGAATGCCTCCTGGCCAAAGGCTGTGTGCTGGCTGGAAGCCTCCGGAGCCCGTAGCCCAGTGGTCCTTCGGCCCTATAGGGCTTCGCCCTAACCCGAGACATGTGCATTTTTGGCCCAAATTACCAAAATTGATATTTTGACAATCTTAATTATTGATTCCATTTTTTGCTATCAACAGTTTTCAGTCTAGATTCAATCTTTGAGGTGATTTTTGATTGGTTTTGGTTCTATTTTTGGACCTGAGTTATACATAACTCTTGTTGTCCAAGTTACAAGGGTTCCATGTTTGAAGTTTTCAAAAGGTTCTGAACACAGATACATATAGTTTTTGGCTCATCGATATACTATAAAAATTCTGGAAGGTGGTCATTTGCTGAAAATCGTGAAGGCTAGAAGTTGAATCTATAAATATTTTTCTCCCTTCTCTTTCTTTCCCAGCTTGTCGATCATGTGTTGCCGTATGCAGTGAATCGTCCACGTAAATCTGAGCAATCAAGAAGTCTGAGGCATCTCTGAGCAAGAAAAGTGTTTTGTCCACAGAACCCATCACAAAGCCCTTCCCCAACAAAAACTGCTTCAACCGGTCATACCAAGCTCTGGGGGCTTGCTTCAGACCGTATAAAGCTTTCTACAACTTAAAAACATGTCGAGGAAACTTAGAGTTCTCAAAACCGGGGGGTTGCCTAACATAGACCTTGATGGGGGATTGGTCCCGATCTTCCGCTAGGTAAAGGATAACTTGGGTTGGTGGAGAATCTCGACGTTGGCGATCCAAGGCTCCGGTCCGGCGGATCAAAACCTTGCAATCGTTACACCACTATCTCTGTTGGTTATCAACCACGCAGAACACGATTGACCTCACCACGAAGGCTAATTCCTGCAAGTGAACCCAAGAACACAAGCAAGAACAGGAAGGATACAAGTCGAATGCCAAATCACAGACAAACGATGATAAGGTGAGGTTTCACAAACGCCAATGCAGCAGCCAATCGGTCCGGTGCAAGAGGCGGGATCTAAACACACAAGTGTAGATGCAAACAAAGCAAAACCTAACCCTAAAGGCGACTGGAGTGAATATATAGGGCGTGGGCAGCCTGTGGAAGGTGAACAGATTTGGGCTGTGAGCTAGAAGACGTACAGACTTGGACTATGGGCCAGCACGGCCTAGTTCTGTCACGCATGATTGTTTTAAACACACAGGTCGACTCGAGACTCCAAATGAGACGAAACCAACTGTAAATGATCCGTCTTCTCCTCAGCTTTCCAAAAAGTCCAAGAACGCGCCAATCGGACTTCGTATGAGGAAGTTATGTCCATTTTGGTGCATGGTGGTCGATGTAGTCCGAACCAGCAAATTCTTGACTTCAAATCATCCGTGCGACTCCGTCTTCAACTCCAACTCTTCTATTCCATCTCCCATGTTCCTAAGCAACAAAATATCACTAGTATTCAGTAGCATCCCGTCCAAACAAATATTAACATAGTTGCTAAGGAAAGAATTAACCTCATGGTTCAAGCGACGGGCACGGGCGCGTGTGATTGGTCCTTGTAATTGAATTGTAGGTGGAGGCTCCATGTGTGTATCATGTGAAGTGATGTCCTCATCATCCTCCCCTTCTTGAATTGGAGTCGTCCTCGACTCAAGCTCATCGTCATCTCCCAAATAGGGCTTTAAATCTGAAATGTTAAATGTGGGACTAACCCCAAAAGCTGCAGGCAACTCAAGTTTATATGCATTATCATTTATCTTCTCAAGCACACGGAAAGGACCATCAGCACGGGGCATCAATTTAGACTTTCTCAAATCAGGAAAACGATCCTTGCGCAAGTGCAACCAAACAAGATCACCCGGTTCAAATGTTATCTCTTTTCTTCCCTTACTACCATAAGCACGATATTTCTCATTCATTTTCTCTATGTTTGCTTTAGTAGTTTCATGCATCTTAAGCAATAATTCAGCACGTGTAGTAGCATCAAAATTCAATTTTTCAGAGGGTGGCAATGGTAGAAAATCAATAGGAGCACGCGGATTAAAGCCATAGACCACTTGAAACGGACTTACCTTAGTAATTGAGTGTACTGACCTATTATATGCAAACTCGATATGAGGTAGACACTCTTCCCAGAGCTTCAAGTTGAGGAGCCATGCTGAATAGCGTGGACCTCATGGCTCTAGAAGTGATGAGTCATTGTCCACGATAGTCAAAGAGGACAGAAGAAGAGAGGAGATCTGCTGTTTCATGGGCCGGGTGTGACTCAGGTACACGGGCAGCGAGCGACTGTCGGGCAGAGGAGGCTGCGAAGTCGGGCTGGCCCAATCCGGGTGCATGGGCCAGAAGCAGTAGAAGACCCACTGGGCTATTGACCAGGGTTGACTCAGGTACACGGGCGGTGAGTGATTGCCGGGCTGAGAGAGCTGCGGAATCAGGCCAGCCCAATCCGGGTACCTGGTGCAAAGTCGGTGGAGGCTTTGTCAGTTTCGGCGCAAAACTGACAACCGTTGATCTTGTATCCGACTGTCCAGAAGAGAAGCCGTAGTCGCTACGAAAACTTAGCTTCCGGATAAGTCATCTGTATCTCTAGGCCCACAGTCAGTCAGTCATGTCTGTAAAAATACCTAAGGGCAGTAGAGTCTTTTCCTTTATTCTTGCGTCTGTAAAAACCCTAAGGGGCTGGTAGAATATTCCTACTGTTGGGCAGCCTATAAATAGGGCCCCAATCCCTAGGGTTTGGACTACCCCTTCCAGAATTCACTTTTTAATCTATTGGGTCATTTTGTCTCCTGCGCACTCTCTCTCTTATTCCTGTTTCTGTGCGCCGCCAGAGGCTTGTTCTTCTGCTTGCATTCATTTTGTTCTTCATTAATGCAGTAAGATTTTGTTCCCTGTTGAGTGCGAGGCGTTTGTTTGGTTATTGTGAATCTGAATCGCTGTGTACCGTGTGAATTTTTGTTCACTATTTGTTTCTGTTGCTTGTGTTCTTCACGCAAGTAGTACTAGTTCTTGCTGTTGCAAGTAGTACTACTACACTGTAGCAACAGTACTCTAGTGCCAGCTTTTTGCTTTTACTGCGTAGCTTTTTGATCGAGTTGACAGGGCCAAAGTTCCTTTTCTTGTGTGAAGTCCAACTCTGTGAAGCAGACTTCGAATCTGCAAGCTTCGAATCTGCAGGCTTCGAATCAGCAGACTTCGAATCAGCAGACTTCGAATCTGCAAGCTTCGAATCTGCAGACTTCGAATCAGCAGGCTTCGAATCAGCAGACTTCGAATCAGCAGACTTCGAATCTGCAAGCTTCGAATCTGCAGACTTCGAATCAGCAGACTTCGAATCAGCAGACTTCGAATCTGCAAACTTCGAATCTGCATACTTCGAATCTGCATACTTCGAATCTGCAGGCTTCGAATCTACATACTTCGAATCTGCATACTTTGAATTTGCAACCTTCGAATCTGCAACCTCCGAATCAGCAACCTCCGAATCTGCATACTTCGAATCTGCAACCTTCGAATCTGCAACCTCCGAATCTGCAACCTTCGAATCTGCAACCTCCAAATCTGCAACCTTCGAATCTGCAACCTCTGAATCAGCAGACTTCGAATCTGCAGACTTAGTCAATCTGTTCTCACTTTGCTGTTTAGTTTTCTTTTTAAATGCGTTGGGTTTTGGGAGCAGGCCATTGATTCGAAAGAATTTTGTAGGCGCCCATTCACCCCCTCTATGGTCTCTACTTTCGGTCCTACAAGTGGTATCAGAGAGAGGTTAGGGTTTTTCCATACCTTAACCGGTTCTAAACCCCAGTAGTGACCATGACGTCTTCTGGCAAGGTCCCGTCCTTGGAAGCCTATGGCTATAATTATTGGAAGACTCGCATGCGAGCCTATCTCATGAGCCAGGGCTCGGACATATGGGACATTTGCGTTCACACCACGTTTGTCATTTTGCCAGTCGCTGAGCATGGTACTGCTGGTATCATTGCTCAGCATCTGAGCAACAGTAAGGCTGTGAACATACTCTTTTCTGGTTTAGGTCCCACTGAATTTGAGCGTGTCAGCCATCTCTCCACTGCGAGAGAGATCTGGGCTACCCTCAAGGCACACCATGAGGGAACAACTCAGGTCAAGGCTCATCTCTATCAGACCTACCGGCGTGAATATGAAAATTTCACACAGAAGCCGGGTGAATCTGTTGAGGCTTTGTTTGGTCGTTTTCAGTCGATTATAAACAAGCTTCGAGACAACAAGGCTGAGGGTGCTCAGTTAGTCTCAGATCACGAGCAGGCGCTCAAGGTTCTCCATACCTTGGACCCAAAGATATGGGAGATCAAGGTATCCTCTATCGTTGAGAGCACTTCTTACGATACCTTGACCATTTCTGAGTTGTTTAGCAAGCTGAAGGCCACTGAGGTAGATATCCAGCTGAGATCAAATCTCACTGGTTCTGGATCAAAATCCCTGGCCCTTGCTACACCTTCTGTTAATCCCTCTTCTGTGAGTTGTGTTGGGTTCTCTTTGATGTCTATCACTGAGGACCAGCTAGAGTTATTGGGAGATGATGATTTGTGTCTTTTTAACAATCGGGTGCGTCGTGTCTATGATAAGAGAATGTTCAAAAGACACGGCACAAAATCCGGATGCTTTGAGTGTGGTGATCCTGGACACTTCATCACCGACTGCCCCAAGCGCAATGGATACAAGAAGGGCACCGGTGACAGCTTCCATGACTCCGGCAAGCACGAGAGCTCATCCTTCAACAAGGGCAAGCCGAAGACTCGATTCTTCAAGAAGGCCCTGAAGGACTACCGGCGAGAGAACAAGAAGCGCGACAAGGCCTTCTTCGCCGAGATGGAGAAGAGCTACTCCAAGTGGTCCACGTCTTCTTCCTCTTCATCGAGCTCAAGCGATGAGGAGATCGCCATCAGGAAGGGGAAGGACAAGGACGATCCGGCGGGCCTCTGCTTCATGGCTTTCGGGGACAAGATGAAGAGTCGCTCACGCCAGCGCCGAAGATCCCGCAAGAGCTTCTTTTTAATGGCTCTTGGGGATAAGGAAGAAAAGAGCTCCTCCGACGACTCTGACGACGACGACAACGAAAAGGTATCATCTTATGAACGCGAAATTGTTGATTTACTTGAAAGCAATCGTCAGGAGTTGAAATATCGGGAAAAACTTCTTAGGGGGGCTAAGAAGAGGATAGATGAGTTAGAGAGGGAGCTTGCCGTGGCCAACGGCAGAATTGAGAGTCTATCTTCTTCCCCTTGCTTGGGTGATAGCAGTGAGTGCCCAAAGTGTGAGGTGCTTCTGTGTGATTTGTCGACTCTGAAGTCCAGGTACACAGAAAGGGTTGATGAGAGAGACGCATTGGCCACTGAGCTTGAAAGCGCTCAGCTGGAGCTAAAAGATGCTCAAGCCACTGTTGTCGCACCTTGTGATCATTGCCCATCTCATTTAGCTGCCTTAGCTGAGCTAAAATCCAAGGGCGATGAGCATTTGGGTGATTTGGAGAGGTTGAGAGCTGAGCTTGCCCAGACTAGGCTAGAGCTTGAGACATTGTCAGTTCCACCCACTGTCTGTGAGAACTGTTTGTCTCTTAGAATGGAGTTGATCAAGCTGAAAGCCAAAAAGTCTGTCCAAGTAGAGAGTGAGTGTGAGACCTGCTTGTCTCAGGTGGAGGTTCTAGCTTCCGTGAGAGAGGAGCTAGCAGATTCTCAGAATGAGAACTTTTACCTCCGTTCTATCCTGAGTTGGATCAGTGCCAGAGAGCCACAGCTTGGCATGATGATCCAGCATTTCAAGAGGCAGGATGGGTTTGGGGTAGGTTACACCTACACCAAGGCTGACTTTGAGAGTGCCATTAGCCGGGCAGTGGAGTGGATTAAAATGACTCCTGAGCAGAGATACCCTAAGACTCACTCCACTGAATCTTCCCAGGCTTGTCAGCCAAAGGATGGAGTAATCCATGAACCACCAAAAGCTCCACCCAAGAAGCCTATCTGGGTTCCAAAGCCCAAACACCTCCACTTTGCTCTGGACTCTCTTCCTGGACCCTCTCAACCCAAGAATACCACACCAAACACTACCAAGCCCAAACATCCCAAGCCTCAACTACATCCCAAGAAGCCCACCTATCATTGTGAGTACTGTTAGAGAGACGGGCATCTTGCGGAGTTCTGCTTCATAAGGAAGTGGGTTGAGAGAGCAGAGAGAGCTCGTGGTGAACAGCAGCAGTTCTACCAGCAGGGTGGTAGATTGCGTGTTCCTCGGCACGGAGAGAGGCTGGAGGCCAGGCCACGTCGTGTAGGTGGTGGTAGAGGAGACGGCTTTCTTGCCCGTGCTCCAGTTGGTGGTGTCCGTTCCGGCAGAGTTCCAGACCGTGTTGGCTACGGTTCTGGACCTCGTGGCCGCAGGGTTAGGTAGAACCGAGGACCGCGCTTTGAGCCGCGTTTTGGTCCAAACTCTTTTGATGGTTTTCGCTTTCCATCTTTTGAGCAGATGGCTCGACACTGGTTTAGCTCTTTTGCTAAACCTGGTGCCGGACCATTTGCTCCCACTTACAGCCACTGATTGTGCAGGATCAGGGACTGGGGGACGTTTGGATCATGGACTCAGGATGCTCTCGCCACATGACGGGACATCGCAGATGGTTCTCCAGTCTCACTCCCCCGAGCTCCAAAGAATACATCACCTTCGGGAACAGTGGTCAAGGGAAAGTAAGTGGCATTGTCTCAATTCGCATTTCAGATCATTTCTCTTTGAAGAATGTTGCTTTGGTTAAGAATTTGAACTTCAATTTGATTTCTGTTTCGCAACTTCTTGAGGATGGTTTGGAAGTGCATTTTAAGAAGGGCAACTCTTCTGTGGTTGATTCTAGAGGGTCTTTGATTTGTCAGATTTTACCTTTCGGTAAAGTTTTTCGAATTGACTTCTCTAGTTCTTTTTGCCCTTCTCGCTGTTTGATTGCTCGATCTTCTTCTGAGCTCTGGAAGTGGCATAGGAGGTTAGGTCACTTGAGTTTTGATCTGCTAGTCAGGTTAAGCTCTATGGACCTCATCCGAGGATTGCCCAAGCTTAAGATGGAGAAGGATCTAGTTTGTCATCCCTGTCGTCATGGGAAAATGGTTGCCGCTTCTCACTCACCTGTGACTCAGGTAATGACTTCGTATCCAAGCGAGCTTTTACATTTGGACACTATAGGTCCAGCTCGGGTATGCTCAGTCCGTGGGAAGTGGTATGCACTTGTGATTGTTGACGACTTTTCTCGATTCTCGTGGGTTTTCTTTTTGGAGTTTAAGGATGAAACTTTTCAGTTTGTTCATGACCTGATTTTGAAGCTGAAGAATGAGAACAATGGTCGGATGCGAGCAATTCACTCCGACAATGGCTCTGAGTTCAAGAACTCTCAGTTCATCAGCTTCTGTAGTGATCAGGGTCTGGACCATCAGTTTTCTTCGCCTTACACTCCCCCACAGAACGGCGTTGTGGAACGAAAGAACCGCACGCTAGTCGAGATGGCCAGGACGATGCTCGATGAGCACAGGACTCCTATGCGTTTTTGGGCTGAAGGCATGAACACAGCTTGCTATCTGGCCAACCGCATCTTTCTTAGAGCTTACCTTGGTAAGACATCATATGAACTGCGGTTTGGCAGACAGCCCAAGGTGAGCCACTTGCAAGCGTTTGGCTGCAAGTGCTTTGTGCTCAAGAAGGGAGGGCATTTGGACAAGTTTGAGTCTCGTTGCTGGGATGGTGTTTTTCTTGGTTATGCATTGCATTCTCGAGGCTTCCGTGTTTGGAACCTCAAATCCCAGTTGCTTGTCGAGACCTGTGAGGTTTCATTTGATGAGTCCTTGCCTTCTTTGACTCCTTCTTTTGAGCTTTCCGGTGATGATGAGCTAGGAGATTCCATCTTTGAGGAAGATGAGGATACTCCAGCTGCTGATGAGGGTGGGCCTTCTGCATCCCCCGCAGTGCCCACACCTTCTGAGACTTCGACTGAGGATGAGGGCGGACCTCTGATCACTTCTTCCACTACGATCGAGCCCCCTCAGTAGAGTCCAGAGGTACCTGTTGCTTACTCCGGTGAGGTGACTTCAGATCACCAGGGAACCCGAGCAATTCAGCGTGACCATCCCTCAGAGCTCATCATAGGTGATTTGACTGAGAAGACTTTGTGTTCCTCTAATGCCTCTCTTGCTGTGTTTGCTGAGTCTGCTTTTGTTGCATCTTTTGAGCCCAGAGATGTCTCTCATGCTCTTTCTGATTCTAATTGGATTAATGCTATGCAAGAAGAGCTTGAGAATTTTGTCCGTAATCGGGTTTGGACATTAGTTGAGCCGCCACCAGGATGCAACCCCATAGGCACCAAGTGGGTATTCAAGAACAAACAAGGTGAAGATGGGGTTGTGGTGCGCAACAAGGCTCGACTAGTTGCCCAGGGTTATTGCCAGAAGGAAGGTATTGACTTTGAAGAAACCTTCGCTTCTGTTGCCCGTCTTGAGTCCATTCGTATTCTTCTAGCTTTTGCCGTTTCGAATGGTTTTAAGCTTTTTCAAATGGACGTCAAGAGTGCTTTTCTGAACGGGTTCATAGAGGAGGAAGTGTATGTTAGGCAACCCCCCGGCTTTGAGAACCCTAAGTATCCTCGACATGTTTTTAAATTACAAAAAGCTTTATACGGGTTAAAGCAAGCCCCCAGGGCTTGGTATGACCGGTTGAAGCAGTTTTTGTTGGGGAAGGGTTTTGTGATGGGTTCTGTGGATAAAACTCTCTTCTTGCTCAGAGATGCTTCAAATTTTTTAGTTGCTCAGATTTACGTGGACGATATTATTTTTGGCGGTACTACTAATGATCTTGTGTCCAAGTTTTCTGAGCAGATGCACAGTGAGTTTGAGATGAGCCTCATGGGTGAGCTCAAGTACTTTCTAGGGCTCCAGATCAAGCAGACCAAGGACGGCACCTTCATCCACCAAGGTAAGTACACTCGCGACATGCTTAAGAAATTTGACTATGGTGGTGAGTTGAAGCCACAGATGACCCCGATGGGCACTTCTGGGGGTCTGGACAAGGATGAGAGCGGCGTCAAGGTCAATGAAAGGGAGTTTCGAGGGATGATCGGTTCGCTGTTGTACTTGACGGCAACAAGACCGGACATACAGTTCGCCGTGGGACTTTGCGCGCGTTTCCAGTCTTCACCACGCGCGTCTCATCGGCAGGCTGTCAAGCGCATCTTCAGGTATCTCACTTATGCGCCTGATCTTGGTCTTTTCTATTCAGCATCATCTCCTCTCGATTTATCTGGATTTTCGGATGCCGATTTTGGTGGGTGCCGGTTGGATCGCAAGTCGACTTCCGGTACTTGCCAGTTTCTTGGTTCTTCTCTTGTCTCTTGGTCTTCTCGAAAGCAATCTGGAGTTGCTCTTTCGACCACAGAGGCTGAGTACGTAGCTGCTGCTAGCTGCTGCTCACAGTTGGTTTGGATGATTTCCACTCTACGAGATTTTGGGTTGTTCTTTCCTACCAGGGTTCCATTGTTTTGCGACAGCACTAGTGCTATTAGTGTAGGGAAAAACCCATGTCTCCATTCAAAAACCAAACATATTGATGTGCGCTTTCACTTTCTGCGGGATCAATATGAGAAAGGTGTCATTGACCTTGTTCATGTTGATACCCATCATCAGTTGGCTGATATTTTCACCAAACCCCTAGATCAGTCTACATTTGAGCGTTTACGAGGGGATTTGGGTGTTGTGTATCCTTTCTAGGATATTTTGCGTCAGTTTTCTTTCTTCTTTACTTTTTTCTTGAGTCTTTTTGTGTGTGTTCATATCTTGCATATTCACATATCACACGTTTGAGCTTGCTTCTGTTATATGATTGAGCTGCTTTACTCATTCTAGCTGGTACATGCTTTTGATTACTTGTCGATGATCATGCTTTGCTTCAGTTCACTTGATATGTCTGATATCTGTCATATGCATGGCTGTTATGCTTTAAATTTGAAAAATGATCACCATTGCCTCTGGTAACTAGCATGGGTAGGCTGACTGTTTTTGCTATCTGTTACATGCCTTGTTGCTAGTTCCTGACTTAGATGCAAACATGCAACTTGGACATCCTTCTGCTTTAAAAAACATGGAAATATGCTATAAAAATCAAGAAAAATGAAAATTCCATGCTTTTTTATGCTTGAAATGGAAAAGATCCAGGTGGGTTTGTCTTGTCACATTACATTGTTCTGGACTGCGTACCAAAGCACTTTGGTATGAACTAGGACACTGTAGTGTATGCCAAGACCAATGTCTTAAGCTTCTGATGGTCCAGTTCTGGCCTAGGCTTGACTTGGTTGGTCAGCATAAGGTTTGACATGCAAATAACCCCTGGAAAAAATAAAAAAAAGGGGGAAAAGAAAAAGCTTGAAAATTGAAATGATAACAAGTTTGCTGAAGCACTTTGTTTTGAACAATGCTTATCTTGGTAGATATCAGTTAGCTTTTGCATCTCATGCTTTACCTTGCTCGTTTATTGG
This sequence comes from Zizania palustris, assembly GCA_019279435.1. Lineage (NCBI taxonomy): Eukaryota > Viridiplantae > Streptophyta > Magnoliopsida > Poales > Poaceae > Zizania > Zizania palustris. Next base: position 75,963,251 of record JAAALK010000082.1, on the reverse strand, counting down.
AACATGTGGTGATGTTTTTGTTTGCAAAAAATGAAAAATGCGTGCAAATGACTTTCTTTAGATATCATATGTTGCACTGATCATGCCATGTATCGTTACAGTATGTCTTTTGCTGTATCTGTTAGATGTTGTAATTGTAGTCAATCATATCTGAGAAGCATGTTTTCTACACTCCTTATGCACTCCAGTTGAATTCACTGCATATTTTGAGGGGGAGTTGCATTTCAGGGGGAGTCTGTGTCTCTATTGAGTGCTTGATGAGTTCACTTGTCAACATGGGGGAGAAAATTTGGGATTAGAGTTTAAGGGGGAGTTCTTACTCTGTTGATATCCTTGTTGTTCTGAAATCGCACTCATTTTGAGCTTTTACGTTTTGGTTAACCATAATGACCGCTTCTTGCTTTTGTTCGGTTTTTGGTCATTAGGGTTAAACTTTTTACCTTATTTTTCTTCTTCTTTGTTTTCTTGTGTTTTGTTTTCGTGTTTCCACAGTTGTTCGCAGGTACTGAAGAGCGGAAAAAAAAGAGGAGTGTTGACAATGCACTCATCAAGGGGGAGATTGAGGAGCCATGCTGAATAGCGTGGACCTCATGGCTCTAGAAGTGATGAGTCATTATCAACGATAGTCAAAGAGGACAGAAGAAGAGAGGAGATCTGCTGTTTCATGGGCCGCGTGTGACTCAGGTACACGGGCAGCGAGCGACTGTCGGGCAGAGGAGGCTGCGAAGTCGGGCTGGCCCAATCCGGGTGCATGGGCCAGAAGCAGTAGAAGACCCACTGGGCTGTTGACCAGGGTTGACTCAGGTACACGGGCGGTGAGTGATTGCCAGGCTGAGAGAGCTGTGGAATCAGGCCGGCCCAATCCGGGTACCTGGTGCAAAGTCGGTGGAGGCTTTGTCAGTTTCGGCGCAAAACTGACAACCGTTGATCTTGAATCCAACTGTCCAGAAGAGAAGCCGTAGTCGCTACAAAAACTTAGCTTCCGGATAAGTCATCTGTATCTCTAGGCCCACAGTCAGTCAGTCATGTCTGTAAAAATACCTAAGGGCAGTAGAGTCTTTTCCTTTATTCTTGCGTCTGTAAAAACCCTAAGGGGCTGGTAGAATATTCCTAGTTTTGGGCAGCCTATAAATAGGGCCCCAATCCCTAGGGTTTGGACTACCCCTTTCAGAATTCACTTTTTAATCTATTGGGTCATTTTGTCTCCTGCGCACTCTCTCTCTTATTCCTGTTTCTGTGCGCCGCCAGAGGCCTGTTCTTCTGCTTGCATTCATTTTGTTCTTCATTAATGCAGTAAGATTTTGTTCCCTGTTGAGTGCGAGGCGTGCGTTTGGTTATTGTGAATCTGAATCGCTGTGTACCGTGTGCATTTTTGTTCACTATTTGTTTCTGTTGCTTGTGTTCTTCACGCAAGTAGTACTAGTTCTTGCTGTTGCAAGTAGTACTACTACACTGTAGCAACAGTACTCTAGTGCCAGCTTTTTGCTTTTACTGCGTAGCTTTTTGATCGAGTTGACAGGGCCAAAGTCCCTTTTCTTGTGTGAAGTCCAACTCTGTGAAGCAGACTTCGAATCTGCAAGCTTCGAATCTGCAGGCTTCGAATCAGCAGACTTCGAATCAGCAGACTTCGAATCTACAAGCTTCGAATCTGTAGACTTCGAATCAGCAGGCTTCGAATCAGCAGACTTCGAATCTACAGACTTCGAATCGGCAGACTTCGAATCAGCAGACTTCGAATCTGCAAGGTTCGAATCTGCATACTTCGAATCTGCATACTTCGAATCTGCAGGCTTCGAATCTACATACTTCGAATCTGCATACTTCGAATCTGCAACCTTCGAATCTGCAACCTCCGAATCTGCAACCTTCGAATTTGCATACTTCGAATCTGCAACCTTCGAATCTGCAACCTCTGAATCTGCAACCTTCGAATCTGTAACCTCCGAATCTGCAACCTTCAAATCTGCAACCTCCGAATCTGCAACCTTCGAATCTGCAACCTCTGAATCAGCAGACTTCGAATCTGCAGACTTAGTCAATCTGTTCTCGCTTTGCTGTTTAGTTTTCTTTTTAAATGCGTTTGGTTTTGGGAGCAGGCCATTGATTCGAAAGAATTTTTTAGGCGCCCATTCACCCCCCCTCTGGTCGCTACTTTTGGTCCTACACAAGTTGGTCTTCAAAACAGCCCTCAACATGGTGGACAATGTACGGTTGACGACCTCCGTTTGCCCATCCGTTTGGGGGTGACAAGTAGTAGAAAACAGCAGCTTCGTCCCCAACTTATGCCACAACGTCCTCCAAAAATGACTTAAGAATTTAGCATCACGATCTGAAACGATGGTATTGGGAACTCCATGCAATCGTACGACCTCTCTGAAAAACAAATCAGCAACATTTGTAGCGTCGTCGCTCTTGTGACAAGGTATAAAATGCGCCATTTTAGAGAAACGATCTACCACCACAAAAATACTATCCCTCCCCCTCCTAGTTCTAGGTAATCCTAACACAAAATCCATAAAAATATCCTCCCAAGGTACACTAGGAACGGGCAGAGGCATATAAAGACCATGTGGGTTTAGACGGGACTTAGCTTTATTGCAAGTAGTGCATCGTGCCACATAGCGCTCAACATCTCGTCTCATCCTAGGCCAATAGAAGTGTGTGGACAGCACATCTTCGGTTTTCTTTGATCCGAAATGACCCATCAAACCACCACTGTGTGCTTCCTGCAATAACAACAAGCGAAGAGAGCTAGCCGGGACGCATAACTTGTTAGCACGAAAAAGATATCCATTATTCAGCACATATTTGTTCCAAGCACGGTCATTTGTACAATTTGCAAAAGCATCTTTGAAGTCCAAATCAGTAGCATACATGTCCTTCAATGTTTCTAAACCAAAGATCTTATAATCAAGTTGAGAAAGCAATGTATAATGTCTAGATAAAACATCGGCAACCACATTATCTTTCCCTTTCTTATGCTTAATGATATATGGAAAAGTCTCAATAAATTCTACCCATTTAGCATGTCGTTTATTCAGATTTGCTTGAATACGTATATGCTTCAATGCTTCATGATCCAAATGAATAATAAACTCCTTAGGCAAAAGGTAATGTTGCCAAGTTTCAAGCACACACACTAAGGCATATAATTCCTTATCATAGGTAGAATAATTCAACTGTGGACCATGTAATTTCTCACTAAAATAGGCCACGGGTTTACCTCCTTGTAGCAGCACACCTCCTAATCCAAAACCACTAGCATCACATTCTAACTCAAAAGGCTTACTGAAGTCGGGTAGCTGAAGTAGAGGTGCATGTGTAAGACGATCTTTGAGTGTGGCAAAAGCTTGTTCATGTGCTGGCTCCCAAGTACAAGTAACTCCCTTCTTGGTCAACTCATGCAAAGGACCGGCTATGGTGCTGAAATCTTTCACAAAACGCCGGTAGAAACCTGCAAGACCAAGAAAACTACGTACCTGTGTGATAGTTTGGGGTTGCGGCCAGCTATTGATTGCTTCTACCTTTGCCGCGTCAACCTCAATACCCTGTGAAGTGACAACATATCCAAGAAACACAACTCGATCCGTGCAAAACGTGCACTTCTCAAGGTTACCAAACATTCTAGCCTCACGGAGGACAGAAAAAACAGCACGTAGGTGTTCAACATGTTCAGTGAGAGACTTGCTATAAACCAAGATATCATCAAAGTATACAACCACAAAGCGTCCTATAAAGTGCCGTAGGACTTCATTCATCAAGCGCATGAAGGTACTAGGTGCATTAGTAAGTCCAAAAGGCATGACAAGCCACTCATATAATCCAAACTTTGTTTTAAAAGCAGTTTTCCATTCATCACCTAGTTTCATGCGAATCTGGTGGTAGCCACTACGGAGATCGATCTTAGTAAAGATAATGGCACCACTAAGCTCATCAAGCATGTCATCCAATCTAGGAATAGGGTGTCGATATCGAATGGTGATATTATTAATAGCACGACAATCAACACACATGCGCCAACTACCATCTTTCTTAGGTACCAAAAGAACGGGTACTGCACAAGGACTAAGGCTTTCACGGACGTACCCACGATCAAGAAGGTCATGTACTTGGCGCTCAATTTCTTTTGTCTCCTCTGGATTGGTACGGTACGCTGCACGATTAGGAAGAGACGCTCCCGGGACCAAATCAATTTGGTGCTCGATGCCGCGTATCGGTGGCAGCCCGGGTGGTATCTCAGCAGGAAAAACATCGTTAAACTCCTGCAAAAGGTCAGTGACTGCAACAGGAACAGAGCTAGGAATGTTCGCAAGTGAAAACAGCACGTTCGTGCAAATCAAGCCATATATCATGGGAGTATCATTACAAAATTCAGCAAGGTTAGTTTTAGTTGCAAGCATGACACGTCCTTTCAGATTAATAACTTGTGACGAAGAAGGAGAAGCAAGTTTATCTTTCTGTTCCCTCGAAACCATTTTGGCTACTTGCTGATTTTCAGAAGGTTGTTTGCTCTTTTGTGCGTCCCTAGCATGTTTTTCTTGTTCAAATTTCACAATTTCAGCAGGAGTCATAGGAAGTAATGTAACTTTCTTTCCTTTATACATAAAGATGTACTTATTGCTCCTACCATGGTGTGTAGCATCAGTATCATACTCCCAAGATCTACCAAGTAACAGAGAATATGCTTGCATTGGTACTACATCAAAATCAGCAACTCCGAAGTATGTACCGATGGAAAATTTGATGTGAGCAGTTTGTGTTACCTTGACCTTACCGCTATTGTTGAACCATTGCACATGGTAAGGGTGTGGATGCGCATGTGTGGGAAGTTGGAGCTTCGTTACCATGTCGTGGCTCACCAAATTGTTGCAACTACCGCTGTCGATGATGATACGTACACGACGGTCATTGATGATGAAGAAGGTTTGAAACAGATTATTCCGTTGTGCCCGATCATCCTGCTCCATGTGAGTGCTTAAGACACGTTGTACAATAAGTGCTTCATGGTCGGTAGAGGCATCCTCGGGCACAAAAACAGCGTCATCGTCGGATGTATCGTCATCTCCTGCAATGTTAGCAGCAAGTGCATATTCATCTTCAACATCACTAGCACTTACGTAGCCACCGTCTTCCGTAGCAATATAAGCCCGCTGCCTAGGGCAGTCCTTCATAACGTGGCCAAATCCTTTGCATCTGTGACACTGGATCGCTGCAGAACGTGCAGTAGAGACCGCCGAGGAGGTGGGCTTGGCGGGCGCCTTGGATGTTGCAGCCTTGGAGCTCTCAGCCTGGGCTGTAGATGTAGAAGGTGCTGATGTAGCCATCGGCCGAGAAGGTGGTGGTGGTTGTCGTTGCTGCTGCCCACTTGAGCGTGAAGTAGCACCACCAATGTTGGTCCTCAAGCTGCGTTGTGGTTGTTGGCGACCCTGCAATTCTTTTTCTGCAAGCATAGCAAGGTGGAAAAGACGAGTGATAGTATTGTATTCTTTATAATCAATGATATCCTGAATTTCGCGTCTTAACCCACCATAAAAACGGGCCATTTTATCCTCATTGTCCTCCTCAATTTCAGCATGCATGCAACCTATTTGCAACTCCTGATAATATTCCTCTACCGATTTATTTCCTTGGTTTAGGCGCTGCAATTTTTTTCTCAAATCACATTTATATGAAGGAGGAACCCATCTACCACGCATTTGCCATTTTAACATATCCCAATTTTGTGGTTCATTGCCAAACTGAACTATTTCAGTCCACCAAAGAAGAGCATATCCAGTGAAGTCACTATTAGCTAAGCGTACGCGGTGGATAGCAGGAACCATGTGAGCATTAAATTTTTGTTCGACTGACATCTCCCAATCTAAATATGCATCTGGATCATAGGTGCCAGCAAACTGAGGTACTGAAAATTTTACCTTAGAGTAGGGATCATTGTTCCTGTGGTTGTCATTGTTACCTCGTGGAGGGCGGTTGCGGTGGCCGCCCATACCTTGACGGTTGAACTGAAAGCGATGACGTGCAGCCTCGTCAGGGTCAATGGCATTGTTTCCGGCATAGGATAGGTCGTCTTCCTCTTCAACATGGTCATCGTTGGCTCGTGCAGCAGGCAATCGTGTTTCCAAGGCAGTCATTCGGTCCACTAGGTCAGCCATAGTACGCGCGAGACGTTTGATGGAATGTTGGGTCTGCCGCTGAGACTCTAGTAGAGCACATCGTGAGACACAGTCATTAAAATCTGATGGAGGGGTACCGCTGTTATCTGCCATGTTAGTGAAAAGACAAAACAACAAAGAATATTCTTTATGTAAAACAGCTAGGTGGGGTGGTGGATGTGTGGTGGAAGCAATCCGTCAAGTGCCTTACCCACGCTTGCAAGTGTTCTTACCACGCCGCAGCTCGGTCACCGGCCTACAGGTGATGAACCAAGTGGAGGGTGGTGTACAATTGCAAGAAATGAATTTGTCCTGACCAAGAGAAAGGTGTAGCTTGGAAGGCAAAGTGAGTAGCAAGGATTAGCGATAGTAATAATAGTTAAACCAAGTTCAATAAGTATTCCCTAGTACTCGTCAAAGTTGCTGGCCCTAGTGCTCCCAATGTGAAAATTCAAGCAATAGAGGGAAACTATGTGCCCAAAACTCAAATGGAAACAATAACAGGCCAAAATCAGCTCTCTGCAGATCGGACAAGGGATCGGACAAGAGATCGGACAAGGGATCGGACAAACAGAAACTGTTACTGCCGCTGATAATCTGTTACTGCCGCTGATCAGACAAGAGTTCGGACAAGCAGAATCTGTTACCGCCGCTGATAATCTGTTACTACCGCTGATAGGACAAGGGAATAGACAGGACCGCTTCTTCTCTTTTTTTTTTCTTTTTTTTGCTCTTTTTTTTCACTCTATTTTTTTGAACAAGGATGACCAGATATGCAACCACAAAAATTTGCACCTACAACTGAGGTGGGATGTGGCTCACAAAAATTCAACAAGTTCGCTGACCGGCGAGCAAAAACTTTGACCAATTTTTTTCTTTATCTTCCTGATTTTTTTGGCGATTTTGGTGAGGGCTAACAGGGGAACCGTGTACCCACCCAAATTGGGTCAGGAAGACGCTCAAAAAATGTCAGATTTTTCTGCCAAACGAGCGAAAAGTTATGCATGTTTCACCGAAGGGGGGTCACAAAGAGTCGATGTGGAAAACGCGTAGGGTTGTGGAGGGGGGGTTTCGGGTGGGGAAATTTTTGAGACACAAGAACAACTACTACTCAAACGACACAAAGGGATTACTAAACCAGCAACAAGACTCGACCAAGAACACAAACTCAACAAGGTTAAAATCTGAAATTAAAATCGCAAGGCACAAAGGGGTTCTCGGTGGGGATTTTTTTTGTGAGGGTTTTCTGGACTCTAGGTAAAACAAACGAAGATCGAGATTATCTAACGGGAAATCTGTGCTCTGATACCAACTGATGGGGGATTGGTCCCGATCTTCCGCTAGGTAAAGGATAACTTGGGTTGGTGGAGAATCTCAACGTTGGCGATCCAAGGCTCCGGTCCGGCGGATCAAAACCTTGCAATCGTTACACCACTGTCTCCGTTGGTTATCAACCACGCAGAACACGATTGACCTCGCCACGAAGGCTAATTCCTGCAAGCGAACCCAAGAACACAAGCAAGAACAGGAAGGATACAAGTCGAATGCCAAATCACAGACAAACGATGATAAGGTGAGGTTTCACAAACGCCAATGCAGCAGCCAATCGGTCCGGTGCAAGAGGCGGGATCTAAACACACAAGTGTAGATGCAAACAAAGCAAAACCTAACCCTAAAGGCGGCTGGAGTGAATATATAGGGCGTGGGCAGCCTGTGGAAGGTGAACAGACTTGGGCTGTGAGCTAGAAGACGTACAGACTTGGACTATGGGCCAGCACGGCCTAGTTCTGTCACGCATGACTGTTTTAAACACACAGTTCGACTCGAGACTCCAAATGAGATTGCAAATGATCCGTCTTCTCCTCAGCTTTCCAAAAAGTCCAAGAATGCGCCAATCGGACTTCGTATGAGGAAGTTATGTCCATTTTGGTGCATGGTGGTCGATGTAGTCCGAACCAGCAAATTCTTGACTTCAAATCATCCGTGCGACTCCGTCTTCAACTCCAACTCTTCTATTCCATCTCCCATGTTCCTAAGCAACAAAATATCACTAGTATTCAGTAGCATCCCGTCCAAACAAATATTAACATAGTTGCTAAGGAAAGAATTAACCTCATGGTTCAAGCGACGGGCACGGGCGCATGTGATTGGTCCTTGTAATTGAATTGTAGGTGGAGGCTCCATGTGTGTATCATGTGAAGTGATGTCCTCATCAGACCTCCTCCTCTATGTACCCGTTCAGAAAAGCACTCTTGACATCCATTTGAAAAAGCTTAAAACCCTTAGAAGCGGCAAAAGCCAAAAGATTGCGAATGAACTCAAGACAGGCAACATGGGCGAAAGTCTCCTCAAAGTCAATACCCTCTTTCTGGTAGAAACCCTAGGCAACTAGTCAAGCTTTGTTGTGCACCACAACCTCATCTTCACCTTGCTTGTTTTTGAACACCCACTTGGTGCCTATCGGGTTGCATCCAGGTGGCAGCTCAACTAGTGTCCAAACCCGATTGCGGACAAAATTCTCAAGCTCTTCTTGCATGGCATTAATCCAATTTGAATCAGAGAGAGCATGAGAAACATCTCTAGGCTCAAAAGAGGCAACAAACGCAGACTCAGCAAACACAGCAAGCGAGTCAATAGAAGAGTACAAAGTTCTCTCAGTAAGATCACCGATGATGAGCTCTAAGGGGTGATCACGCTGAACTGCTCGGGATCCTAGGTGATCTGAAGTCACCTCACCAGAGTCAGCAACTGGCACCTCTGGACTCAACTGAGAGGGCTCGATCAAAGTGGATGAAGTTATGAGAGGTCCACCCTCGTCCTCAGTCGAAGTCTGAGAAGGTGTGGGGTCTACAGGCTATGCAGAAGGCCCACCCTCATCAACAGCTGGAGCGTCATCATCTTCCTCGAAGATGGACTCTCCAAGCTCATCATCTCCAGAAAGCTCAAAAGAAGGAGTCAATGAAGGCAAGGACTCATCAAAAGAAACCTCGCAAGTCTCGACAAGCTGTTGGGAGTCACTACAACAAAACAGATCATTTTCGTCGGCCAATTTAACTTCCGTCGGCTTTTCACAGTGGCTGACGGAAGTTAGACTACATTTTTTCGCGGCCGATTAGATCCCCCTAACTTCCGTCGGCCAGCATTAAAGCCGATGGAAGTTAGCGCCAGCATTAAAGCCGACGGAAGTTGAGTTAGCTTCCGTCGGCTTTAATGCTGGCCGATGGAAGTTAGGGGGTTTTTCCCCAACCGCGCGCGTGTACAGGGAGACCTAACTCCCTGTACGCGCCCACTGCACATCCGCCGCCACCTCCCGTGCCCAGCCCGTGCCGCCGCCACCGCCCGCCTCCGACCCGCGCCACCGCCTGCCGCCTCACGCCACCCCGGCCACCCGCCTTCGGCCCACGCCGCCGCTCGCCTCGCGCCCGCGCCACCGCCCACCTCCGGCGCCGCGCGCCACCGTGCCGGCCGCCACCCCGGCCGCCCGGCGCTCGCCCCCTCCTGTCCGCTGGCTAGCGCATCCTGTCGCCGCGCCCCCTCCTGAATAGTTTGTTTACTTTGTGAATTGTATTGTGAATTGTGAATATTTGGTGTGAATTGAATTGAATTGAATTGTGAATTGTGAATTGAGTTAAATTGTGAATATGCTTGCCGAATGTTTCGGTCTGATAATCAATGAACAATTATTTTTGCTAGTACCTATCGGAATACAATTTTGTCGTGGTGGCACTTAAATTTTGATCGAGATTGATATTATGATAGACACTTAAATTTTGTCGTAGTATGTGATAAAATGAATAATTGATTCAATTGCTAGTGCATGTCAAGTGGAAATTGATTCATTATGTTGACTATTTATGCTATTACAAGTGTTTCGTTTGCGATGTTCTATTATATATGCTATTAATTAAATTATTGTATTAATTTTTGGTTTGTTGATGATTTCATTACGGTGATTAGTATTACATATATATACTTTATTATATATATTTCTTTTCGTATGCAATTTTCTATTTGACAACAACGTAGATAGTGTAACGAAACCTATGCGTCACCCGTTTCGGACCAATATGTCTCACACGTGTCATGCGTGTGAGATGTGTAGGGCCGGAATTGTCCCTTTTTGGACAGCCTCGGAGTGGGCGACAGAGCGTGGTTTTATGATGAGTCATGAGTCCGAATGGGATTTCAGTAACATAACCTTGTTGTTCTCCATTGCACCACTATCAGGCGTGCAATTGGAGAACAGCGGGGTTATGCTGCTGAAATTTCGTTCGGACTCATGGCTCGTCATAAATACCACATTTTGTCAGTCACTCTTGGGTGGGTTTAGGACCTATCTTTTCCTATAGACATAGACCCGTGGTACTTATGATGCATTCTCGATTGAATGAATGTTTTGCCTATAGAATGGCTGAGGATGACCGACGGTGGATGTATAGTGGTTGGATGAAAAGTGGAGCTCACACGAGGGAGTGGGTAATCAACGCTGAGAAATTTGTTGATCGTGCATTCGCTTTGACAACAAACACTGGCGCGAGGTGCCCATGCATGAAGTGCAGAAATTCTCGTTGGCAAGACAAGAGGATGTTGTCATTGCATATTTGCAAATATGGTTTCGTTCCAGGTTATGAAGTTTGGACTTTTCACGGTGAGACAGGCCGTGAAAAAACGGTATTAGTAGTGGAAGAAGAAGATGATAGCATCGCTAACGATAGGATGGATGAGATGCTTGATGCTATACGACCGGAGTTTGAATCAAACCCTGAGGATCCTCCAACACCGGAGGTTCAGAAGTTTTTCGACATCCTTCGAGCTTCAGAAGAGCCATTGCATGAGCACACCACCGTAAGCGTTCTCGCTTTCATGACTCGTATTATGGCTATTAAGTCAAAGTTTGCATTTTCAAACAATTGTTATAAGGAGCTCTTGAATCTGATCAGCGATATCCTTCCTAAGAACCATAAGGTGCCGAAATACATGTACCAGTCAAAGAAAATGCTTTCTGCTCTCGGTATGTAGTATAAGAAGATTGATGTGTGCCGAGATAATTGTATGTTGTTCTGGAAAGAACATAGTAATGAGGTGAAATGCTTAAAATGTGGTAAACCATGATTCGTAGAGGTCGTAAATGAAGACGGAGAGAAGGTGACGACAGAGGTTGCTCATAAGCAACTTCGTTACATGCCTCTTACACCTTTGGTGAAACGATTGTTTCTCTCAAAGAAAACCGCTAGACATATGCGATGGCATAAAGAAGGTGTACGTGAGAATAATCAAGTAATAGTGCACCCATCTGATGGTGAGGCATGGAAGGCTCTAGATGATTTTGATGCAGACTTTTCTAGTGATGCAAGGAATGTTCGCATCGGGTTGGCAACAGATGGATTCACGCCTTTCAATGTAACCGCATCGTCGTACTCTTGTTGGCCTGTGTTTGCTATTCCATACAACCTTCCACCTTCGTTTTGTATGAAATATGAATTTATGTTCCTGTGTCTCATTATACCCGGTCCAGAGCATCCTGGAACACGACTAAACGTGATGTTGAAGCCCTTAATTGAAGAGTTGAAACAATTGTGGAAAGGAGTTGAAGCATATGACTATGACTAGAAGAAAAAATTCAATCTTCGAGTTGCGTATCTGTGGTCGGTCCACGATTTTCCGGCATACATTATTTTTTCAGGTTGGAGTTGTCATGGAAGGTTGACATGCCTGATATGTGCGAAGGACACAGATTGTTTCTGTCTGAACTTCGAGGGAAAGATTTGTTACTTTGATTGCCATATATGCTTTTTGCCCTTGAATCACCCATTTAGGTTACAGAGGAACAATTTCAAGAAGGACAATATTGTTGTAAAGGGACCACCAAGGTGTTTAAATAGTAGAGAAATCGCTGATATGCTGAATGAGATGGTCCTTAATGAAAATGAGGATGAATTTGTAGGATTCGGAACCAAACATAATTGGACCCACATATGTGGCTTATGGGAACTACTGTATGTCAAATCACTAATTCTGATGCACAACATTGACATTATGCATTAGGAACGTAGTGTTGGTGAAAGCATTATAAGTACATGTATGGATTTTACTGACAGGACAAAAGATAATGTAAAGGCGAGAAGAGATTTAGCTGATATTTGTAATCGACCAACCCGTGAGTTGACGAATAGTGGTGGGAAGCCACGTGCCCCATTTTGTTTAAAACCTAAAGAAAAAAATAAGTAATGAGATGGTTGAAAAAATTGAAATTCCCAGATGGTTACACCGCGGGATTTAGAAGAGCTGTGAATTTGAAGACAGGGAAATTAAATGGATTGAAAAGTCACGATTACCACATAATAATGGAAAGACTCCTTCCTGTAATGTTTCGTGGCTACCTGAATGATGATGTGTGGAAGGCGTTAGCTGAGCTGAGCCATTTTTATAAACAACTTTGTGCGAAAGATATTAAGAAAGATATGATGGAGATGCTAGAGAAAGAGATCCCGGTGCTTTTATGTAAATTAGAAAAAATATTCCCTCCAGGGTTCTTCAATCCAATGCAACATTTGCTGGTTCATCTGCCATATGAAGCTAAGGTAGGTGGCCCTATGCAATATAGGTGGATGTATCATATTGAAAGGTCCCTAAAGAAGCTTAGAGCGATGGTTGGTAATAAGGCCAGAGTTGAAGGTTGCATCGCAGAAGAATTTAAATTGAAAGAGATAGCATACTTCACTAGTGTATACTTCACTGAGCATCACAATGTCAACACACGTGCTACACGGTACCATATGGATGAAGACCATACTTGTAGTGATCTCCAAATATTTGGGTGGAAGGGCATAACTGTTGGTGTCTCCACGACATATTATGTAACTCAGGAAGAACGAACATATGCCTTGCTCTACATGTACTCAAATATGGAAGAGATGGAACAATATTTCGCGTAAGTAAATTCTTTTTAGTTTTATATTTTACCTCCAAATTTTATACCTGTTTTTTTACCTATTCGTTACAATGACAGTATGTTTGATTCGAAATACTTGACGTCTGGTCATCAACCAACAGAGAAGCAATTAGATAAATTGCGTCGAGAAGGAGTAAATGGCGGGCCTAGTTTTCTCACTTGGTTCAGAGAACATGTAAATCCTTACCTTTTGTGACACGTATTATTTTACTCTACTAGGTTAATTATCTTATAATTTCCTATGATTTGTAGTGTGTGCTCGCTGACAATGTACATATAGACTTGCGACAGCTCTCTTACAGGAGTATTAGTGCCAAAAGTTACGGTCGCTATGATGTTAATGGTTTCTGCTTCTGTTCAACTATTTTTGAAGCATATCGACCTCTAGCGGCAACAACTAATACTGGAGTTGTTACAAGGGTCGTTGATGGACAAGGACACGAAACTATGTATTATGGAATCATCAAAAATATAATCGAGTACAATTTTGCCGGGAATAAGGAGATTAAAGTAGTCTTCTTCGATTCTGATTGGTTCGACCCTAAACATGGTACTCGTGAAAACCAATTTGGGATGGTTGAAGTCAAACACGCGGAACGATTATCTGGTTGCGATAATTTTGTCCTTGCTCACCAAGTCGAGCAGGTGTATTATATGTCGTACCCATGTGAAAAACTAAGTGCTTGGTGGGTAGTCTACAAAGTGAATCCTCCAGAACGTCTACACACCCCTAGTGATGGCGCTTATCAATTGGAGGTCGAAGAGGTCGATGAGGTTTACCAAGATGATGAATTGCCGACTTCGTTTAATGTAGAGTCAGAATCGTCGACAGATTCTTTTCTCGGCGATTCTAATGATGTGGCAGTTCTCGAGAAAAGGAAACACCAACATAAGAAGAAAAAAGTAACATGGCGTGCTTTGGGGAGAAAAGGACAAATTGATCCTAATTTTGACGATAATTGACAAGTAATTGTTTTCATACATGCATATGCAATATACTTCATATTACATGTTTTTTCATATGTACAAACCTTCTTTACTAATAAATGCTCGTTTGTGCTTATTTTGAACAGGATGTCGAAAAAGGTGAGGAGTGTCACGAGGAAGCTCTTCCGCTTGGGGAGTACATCGGCGAGTACTCCGGCGAGTACACTAACGAGTCAGGAGGACACCCTATTCCAAGGTAGTTCCTCTTCTTCAAACAGACGTCGTCAAGAGCAGCTCCTGAGATGCATAGATCTGACATTAATTGGTCGGCTTATTGCATTTCAACTGGATGATGAGGTAACTTTCAGATTGCTTTTTATGCCAGTTATAAACTATTACAAATTGTTTCAATACTATTTTGTAGGAGGAAGAACACTTGGAGAGTGCAGGTCACGAGGATGATCTGGTGGGTGGGGGCAGGAGGGGGATGTCCCGGAGTGTGCGGCGCAGAGGGATGATCCAGAGGATGTGGGGCAGGGGGATGACCTAGAGGGTGCGGGGCAGGGGGATGTCCCGGATGGTGCGGGTCAGGAGGAGGGGGCTGAGGCTTCCGGGGCCTTAGTATCTTTCAGGACGAGCCACCTAGTCGCCCCACCAGTAGTCTCTTCCGGTGGAGCCAAGATCGAGATTACGCCTGTAATTGATGGGTAAGTGTAATACTCTTCTGTTGTTTTGCTTTTTTTCAAATAATTTCTTTCACTAAACTGACTTTATTTATTATGTATTTCTAGATCTTGGATTGACTCTCGGTTTGACGACACTTCGAGGGTCAGGCAGGTTAACCAGATATTGGGTAACCTGTGTCGTCTGCACTACCGGACATGGGACCGGTACCGGTTTGCTCCTGACGGGCGCCACGGAACTGCTCAAGGGGCGGTGTCTCATGACTTCTGGGTATGCATGTTTTTTTCAATCTTCTTTTAGTTCTACCCAGGGGTGCTGACAATGCCGACCGGTGAGCGGGTTTTTTGCCAGACATGGGACCAGTACCGGTTTGCTCCTGACGGGCGCCACGGAACTGCTCAAGGGGCGGTGTCTCATGACTTCTGGGTATGCATGTTTTTTTCAATCTTCTTTTAGTTCTAACATCAAGCTTTTTGAGTTACAACACTTTACTAATCATGACTTTTGCAGTTACGCTTTTGCTTGCCAGAAGTCGGCAATCACCATAATCATGCCCTTCAAGTCTTCAACAACAATGCACATAAGGTGGTGAAGGACGCCATTTCGTATGCCCGCATTCAAGCGAACAATGCTTACTACAAGGAGAAGCTAGGGCAATGAATGAGCAAGGCGACTGGCGCATCGTCAATATATTTGACTGAAGAACAATACCGTTCTGTAAACAATTCTAACTTTTTAAATCTTTGATTGTTGAGATTTGTTTGTCATATAATAGAAATAGCATCTCTGTTCAAGTGAGGATTCCGTGGTTTGCAAACCACGAGGACGCATATTTCGAATTCTGCAAGATTTGGTCTTCAGCTGCATTTAAGAAGACTTCCGAGCAGAAAAGACAATGCCGCGGGATGGATCCGAAGCACAGATATGGTGTCGATGGACATATTTGCCACGCTAAACGCATGGTAAGACCTCCTTCTGTCACTCTCTAGCTATAGATACATTGTAATGCAACTAACTCATTTCTATTGTACAGGAAGCTAAATCTGGCAACGTGCCAAGTGACATAGAGGTGTATACCTCTGGTCACAAAGGAAGCGATCCTACACAGCGAGATGTCTTGTGTAGCCAGACAGCCACGGACCATTTGGTGAGATGTTAGCAATGTTAAGAGTTTGCGTAATTTCATTTTTCTCTGTCTAATCGGACATGTTTTTTGCAGGCACAGTATGGTGAACACATGGTTCGACTCCATGGAGAGGACTATGATTGGCGGAGAGAACCTGTCGACCAAATGGTCGTGTACTCCAGCGGAGGTGGCAAAAGCCATGGATGGTGAGACAGTGTTTTTATTAATGTTTTGTGTATGGTATTGTGATGGTAACTAACTCATTCAATGTTGCAGGTACTCCATGTTCAATGGAGTTATTGACTCGAGAGCGGTGAGAGCTCAGAAGTCAGCTCAGTCGTCGCAGAGCTCCGTCGGAGTTGGCTCCAGCCGTCGTCGCTCAGAAGAAACCCCGGAGATGATTCAGATGAGGGAGGAAATGAGGCGGCGCGACGAGCACAACAGGAAACAACAAGAGTACTATACCGCCTGCTTAGCACAACAGCAGGCGATGATCCAAGTAAGTTTAGTTTAGAGTGTTGCAGTTAAAAAGTATTCAGAAATAGGTTTAGAACTAACTGATTACATTACAACATGTGTAGCAACTAGCCCAGCAAAATGGTGGATTTGACATGTCCATGTTCCAACCACTACCTCCCCCGCCACCACCACTATCTCCTACATCACCTGAGGTACCTCCGAGATACTTAAGTTAGCGTTTAGAAGGGTAGTTGAGTTCGTTCTCTAATTTTGTCTATTTCTTCGGAGTTTCCATACGCCTGGTCAGGATGGAGCCTCCGGGGCAAATGTGGATGAAGCGGGAGGCAGCGGCGGTGCCCACGACCCAAATGTGGGCGATCAGTGAGTATATGGACAAATGTGACTTTGTATGTGGCTCTCGCTGTGTTATGTGACTTTGTATGTGAATTTGGATGTTATATGTGAATTCAGATGTATACTGTGACTTTGGATGTGAATTCAGTTATATTATGTGATTTTGGATGTGATGTGTGAAGTTTGGATGTGAGATTGATTTTGGATGCTATATGTGAAGTTTGAATGTGTTTTGGATGTTATATGTGAATGTGATTGAAATTGTGGTTGGATGTGAGTGTGAGTAGGGGAACCAGGAAAAAAACAAAAAAAATACCAGCTAACTTCTGTCGGCTTTGACCATAGCCGACGGAAGTTAGCTGCTTTCGGCACGTGGGATTAAGACCTTGATCACTACAGAAGCTAACGAACTGAGAGTTCTTAAACTCAGAGTCGTTGTTAGAGCGAATTGCTCGCATCCGACCATTGTTCTCGTTCTTCAGCCTCAAAATCAAGTCATGAAAAAACTAAAAAGTCTCATCCTTAGACTCCAAGAAGAAAACCCACGAGAATCGAGAAAATCGTCAATGATCACAAGCGCGTACCCCTTCCCACCGACTGAGCGTACCCGAGCTGGACCAATAGTGTCCATGTGTAATAGCTCGCCCGGGTACGAAGTCATCACCTAAGTCACAGGTGAGTGAGAAGCGACAACCATTTTCCCGTGACGACAGGGATGGCAAACTAGATCCTTCTCCATCTTAAGCTTGGGCAATCCTCGGATGAGGTCCATAGAGCTCAATCTGACTAGCAGATCAAAACTCAAATGGCCTAACCTCCTATGCCACTTCCAGAGCTCAAAGGAGGATCCATCAATCAAACAGCGAGAAGGGCCAAAAGAACTAGAGAAATCAATCCGAAAAACATTACCGAAAGGTAAGATCTGGAGAACCAAAGACCCTCTAGAATCAACCACAAAAGACATGCCCTTCTTAAAACGAACCTCCAAACCATCCTCAAGAAGTTGCGAAACAAAAATCAAATTGAAGTTCAAGTTTCCAACCAAAGCAACATTCTTCAAAGAGAAATGGTTAGAGATGCGAATTGAGCCAATGCCGTGAACCTTCCCTTGACCACTGTTCCCGAAAGTGATATACTCTTTGGAGCTCGGGGAGAGAGGCTGGAGAACAATCTGCGATGTCCCATCATGTAGCGAGATCATCCTGAATCCATGATCCACATGTCCTCCAGTCCTCGATCCTGCACAGTTAGTGGTCATAAGTGGGAGCAAATGGTCTGGCACCAGGTTTAGAAAAAGAGCTAAACCAGTGTCGAGCCATCTGCTCAAAAGAAGGAAAGTAGAAGGAATCATAAGAGTCTGGACCAAAGAGCGGCTCAAAGCGTGGTCCTCAGTTCTGCTTAAAGTCTCGGCCACGAGGTCCAGAGTCGTATCCAAAACGACCTGGAGCTCTGCCGGAGCGTCGAACACCACCCTCCAGAGCACGGGCATGAAAGTTGTCTCCTCTACCACCACCTACATGACGTGGCCTGGCCTCTAGCCTCTCCCCGCATCGAGGAACTCTCAGTCTACTACCCTGCTGGTAGAACTACGCCTGCCCACCATGAGCTCTCTTTGATCTCTCAACTCGCTTCCTCCTGAAGCAAACTCCTCAAGATGTCCGTCTCTCTAACTGTACTCATAGTGGTAGGTGGGCTTCTTGGAAAGTGGTTGAGACTTGGGGTTCTTGGGCTTGGTGGTGTTGGGTGTCGACTCTTTGGTGTGAGAGGGTCCAAGTAGGGAGTCTAGAGAAGTGTGGAGATGTTTGGGCTTTGGGACCCAAATGGGCTTCTTGGGTGGAGCTTTAGGCTGTTCTTGAAACACTCCATTCTTGGGCTGACTAGCTTGGAAAGACTCAGTGGAGTGAGTCTTGGGATATCTTTGTTCAGGAGTCATCTTACTCCACTCCACTGCTCGGCTAATGGCACTCTCAAAATCAGCCTTGGTATAAGTGTAACCTACCCTAAACTCATCCTGCCTCTTAAACTGCTAGATCATCATGCCGAGTTGTGGCTCTCTGGCACTCACCCAACTCGGGATCTGACGAAGGTAAAAGTTATCATTCTAGACATCAACTAGCTCCTCTCTCAAGGAAGCTAGTACCTCCACCTGAGACAAGCAGGTCTCACACTCTCTATCGACTTGGACAGACTTCTCAGCTTGATCAATTCCAATCTAAGAGACAAGCAGTTCTCACAAACAGTGGGTGGAACTGATAGTGTCTCAAGCTCTAGCCTAGTCTGCTCCAGTTCAGCTTTGACTCTCTCCAACTTGCTCAATTGCTCATTACCCTTGGCTTTTAGCTCAGCTAAACTAGCTAGATGGGATGTGCAGTGTACACAAGACACGACGACAGTGGCATGAGCATCTTTCAGCTCTAGCTGAGCGCTCTCAAGCTCAGTGGCCAAAGCGTCCCTCTCATCTACCCTCTCTATGTACCTGGACTTCAGAGCCGTTAGGTCACACAGTAACACCTCACAATTTGGGCACTCACTGCTACCACCCGAGCAAGGGGACGAAGATAGACTCTCAATCCTGCCATTGGCCACGGCAAGCTCACTCTAAAGCTCATCTATCCTCTTCTTAGCCCCTCTAAGCAGTTTCTCCCGATATCTCAACTTTTGACGGTTCTCTTCAAGTAAATCAACGAATTCTTGTTCATAGGAAGATACCTTTTCATCGTCGTCATCGTCAGAGTTGTCGGGGGAGCCCTTCTCTTCCTTTTCCGCAAGAGCCATTGAGCATAAGCTCTTGCGGGATCTTCGGCGGTGATGTGAGCGGCTCTTCGGTCTATCCCCGAAGGCCATGAAGCAGAGGACCGCCGGATCATCCTTGTCCTTCCCCTTCCTGATCACGATCTCCTCATCGCTTGAGCTTGATGAAGAGGAAGAAGACGAAGACCGCTTGGAGTAGCTTCTCTCCATCTCGGCGAAGAAGGCCTTGTCTCGCTTCTTGTTCTCACACCGGTAGTCCTTCAGGGCCTTTCGGAAGAATCTTGTCTTGGGCTTGCCCTTTGTGAAGGAGGAGTTGTCATGCTTGCCGGAGTCATAGGATCCACCACCGGTACCCTTCTTGTGACCATTGTGCTTGGGGTAGTCGGCGATGAAATGACCTAGAACACCACACTCAAAGCATCTGGATTTTGTGCTGTGTCTTTTGAACATTCGCTTATCATAGACACGATGCACCCGGTTGTTAAACAGACATAGATCATCATCTCCTAGAGACTCAAGCTGGTCCTCAGTGATATACATCACGGAGAACCTAGCACAGCTCACATAAGAGGAGTCAGTAGAAGGAGTCGCAAGGGCCAGGGTTTTTGATCTAGAGCCAGTGAGATTTGATCTCAACTGGATATCAACCTCTGTGGCCTTGAGCTTGCTGAACAACTCTTAAATTGTCAAGGTATCATAAGAAGTGCTCTCAATGATAGAGGATACCTTGATCTCCCAGATCTTAGGGTCCAAGGTATGGAGAACCTTGAGCGCTTGCTCATGATCTGAGACCAGCTGAACTCCCTCAGCATTGTTGGCCCGAAGCTTGTTCATGATCGATTGAAAACGACCAAACAAGGCTTCAACAGATTCACCCGGCTTCTGTGTGAAATTTTCATATTCATGCCGGTAGGTATGATAGAGTTGAGCCTTGACCTAGGCTGTCCCCTCATGGTGTGCCTGGAGGGTAGCCCAGATCTCTCTAGCAGTGCTGAGATGGCTCACACGCTCAAATTCAGTGGGACCTAAACCAGAAAACAAAATGTTCACCGCTTTGTTGTTGTTCTGATGCTGGGCGATTATATCAGGAGATGTACGCTCAGCAACAGGCAATATGGTGAAAGTAGCGTGAACACAAATGTCCCAAATGTCCGAGCTCTAGCTCATGAGATAGGCTCACATGCGAGTATTCCAATAAGTATAGCCAAAAACTTCCAGGGACGGGACCTTTCTAGAAGAAGTCATGATCACTACATGGGTTTAGAACCGGTTAAGGTATGGAATAACCATAACTAGGCTCTGATACCACTTGTAGGACCGAATGTAGCGACCAGAGGGGGGTGAATGGGCACCTAAAAAATTCTTGCGAATCAATGGCCTTCTCCCAACACCCAACGCACCTCAACAGACAACTAATAGAAACAACAACAGTTCACAGGTCTAAAAATAATCTAGCCTGAAAACGACCGGTGTCCTAGATGAAAAGACACCAACACAGTGCTTAAAGGCAGAACAGCAGTGAAATCAAAACATGGACATTTCAAGCTTCATGAAAGTAAATCATCACAGACTTTTAACTTAAGTGCTCGTAAAAGAGATGAGAAATTATTGTTCATATTTGTCTCCTGTTCGATACTTAACGAAGCCTTCTTTGACAACACAGTACCAAAGCCTGTTGTGACCGTGTCGAAGTCTCCTCAGCAGATTGCCGAAGTCTGCTTCGAAGTCGACGTGCGAAGGTTGTAGACGTTGATGATGAAACCTGTCCGAAGGCTGAGCTGCAGGATCCGAAGCACTCACACTTTGATAGCGAAGCCTGCTACAGTGGAAATTGATACTTCGAGACGTTGCCTCGTAAAACGTGCACAAAAACAACTCAACCCAAGGCTATGTGCTACACGATTTTCATGACAACCTGCCACGCCACTCAGCCAGCAACACCTACTGCACAAATTGTTTTTCTAGGAGAACAGTGAGCGTCTCCCCTGGTTTGCTGCCCGATCAACAAAAAACACAAAAAAAATCCTACTGCCAAGGATCACCTTGCTGCAGCAAAAACTGTGCACAAGCTTGCGCCTAGGCCTGGCTAGCCTAAGCAGCAAGATGTTGTGCCGCACGCAAACAGGAAGCAGAGCCTATGGTCTAGCTGCAATCAAGTTGAAGTAGTACACACGTAGAGCAATAAAACAACAATTCAGTAGTAAAAAACGAACCAGCACTCATAGAATAATTTGGACACGGAAATCAAGACAGGAAATTAATTAGCAAAGTACTAGTGTCGTGCGCTGTGCGTCTTGAGAACAGAGTGCAAGGGTGCTGCCGCACGCAAGAGGCTAGCGATAGCCTATAGGCTAGCCTACGACTCAGCTATCCTAGCTGCCGAGTGAAAAGCACACAGCCGGAGGAAAAAGTTCGGAAGAAAACGAACTACACCCAGCCTGAAGATTATGATGGCTACGTGGCGGAAAAACTCCCGGCGGCGAACTCAGATCAGAAGAAAAAACAGGACACGCAAACCGAGGCAACAGAATAAAAAACTCCACAGCGTGACGTTCGATGATTCAGAGAGGAATAACAAAAACTGACTCGGCAATTTCTTGAAGTGCTAGAGATGCAAATCCGGTGTGCTCGTGATGAACAGCGACGGTGGAAGAGAAGCACTACGGCGCTTACAGGAAGATGAACGAGGAAAGCCAAAAAGTGACCCAAACTTTACTGGGATTAAACTTGATTTCAGAATGGGTAACCCTAACCCTAGGGATTGGGGCCCTATTTATAGGCAGCCCAATAGCCTAGGAAAAATACCAAAAGACCCTTAGGGTTTTTACAGACGCTGAAATAAAATGGAAAAGACTGAAATGCCCTTAGGATATTTTTACAGACTCGACTGACTGACTGTGGGCCTAAAGGCAAAATAGTAAACTCCTAAATACAGATGACTTATCCTGAAGCGAAGCTTTCGTAGCAGCTATGGCTTTGCCTCAGAACGGTCCGACCCGAGATCAGCGGTCGTCAGTTTTGCGCTGAAACTAACAAAGCATCCACCGTTTTCGCACCGAGTACCCGGATTGGGCCGGCCCGATTCCGCAGCTCTCTTAGCCTGGCAATTGCTCGCCGCCCGTGTACCTTAGTCAATCCCGGTCAACAGCCTAGTGGATCCTCTGCTGCTCCTAGCCCATGTACCCGGATTGGGCCAGCCCGACTTTGCGGCCCCTCTGCCCGACAGTCGCTCGCTGCCCGTGTACCTGAGTCACATGCGGCCCAGACACAACAGGTCTTCTCTCCTCTTCATGTCCTCTTTGACTTTCGTTGACAATCACTCATCACATCTAGAGCCATGAAGCCCATGTTCTTCAACATGGCTCCTCACACATGTTCCACCAAGCCCATTCTGAAATTGTTTTTCTATGAGTCTTTTGTATAGAACCGAAAAAGTTTCAGAGCTATTTTTAAAGTGCAGTCTTTGTGTGTGCAAATTCAGTGCTGGGGACCCCTAAATCTATCATTTGACATGATATCAGATAGGAGGGTGATAGCATCTATTTTTATCAGAGTCTTTACTACATCTGCTTCCGCTTTTTCATTTAGAGGTGCATTGGGCGATTTGAAAAGTCCGTCATATTCACGAGAATTTGTTGAGGTGCCTATTCACCCCCCACCTCTAGTCGCCATTTCGATCCCACAACTTCAATAAGACAAGTTCAGTAGAAAGAGATTCAATTTTGAGTTTTAGTTTCTTTCGTTCTTTAGCGGCAAGTTTGAGTAGTCTATCTTGTGAAATGATTGCATCATGTAATTCATCGTTTTGAACAAGAAGTTGGTCATGAGATAAACTAACCTCAAATTAGTCTAGCTCATCGTTGTTGTGCTTGTCATTGGCCATGAAGCAAAGGCCATTGAAGTCTTTTGTCTTTTCCTTCTTTTCTTCATTCTTGCATGGCTCTTCTTCATCGGAGCTTGGCTCCTCACTTGAGGTGTTGTCGATGTCGCTAAGAGCAGCCACGAATGCTCTAGCTACTCTTTTTGCAACTTTTCCTCTCTTGCCTTTGAAGAAGGGTTTTTTGTCTCTTTTCTGGTGTTTGTGTTCATGTTCATTTTTTGCTTTCAGTTTTGGGCAATTAGCTTTGATATGATAAAGATCACCGCACTCTCCTCTCCTTTGATCTCTTCTATCATTGTAGAATCTAATGGACTTTTTGACTATGAGAGCAAGCTCCTCATCATCCAACGTGTCCACTTGTTCTTTAGTGATAGATGTAGGACCGAGAGTAGCGACCAGAGGGGGGCGAATGGGCGCCTAAAAATTCTTTTGAATCAATGGCCTTCTCCCAACACCCAACGCACCTCAACAGACAGTCAGCTGAGCCAAAACAAATCACAAGCTCTAAAAAGATCTAGCCTAAAAACAATCGGTGTCCTAATTACAAAGACACCAACAAAGTGCTTAAAGGCAGATAAACAGTGTATTCAATTCACAAGCATTTCAAATATGGTAAGGATAAACATCACATGAATTTCACAATGATTGTAGATGCACATGAACCGAGTAAAAGAAAATATACCGTTTTAATGTTGTCTCCTGTTCATGTGTTCTATCAACACACCTATGGCCAGATGGGGTATGGATCTAATTGGTCCCTTTCCGTTAGCAAAGGGAAATCTGAAGTTCGCAGTGGTAGCTATTGAATATTTTTCTAAGTGGGTCGAAGCAGAGCCCTTAACAGCTATCACTTCGAATAATGTACAAAAATTCTTCTGGAAAAACATTATTTGTCGGTTCGGAGTGCCTAGATATCTCACAGTTGATAATGGAACACAGTTCGACGCAGAACCCTTCAGGAAGTTTTGCGAAGACCTAGGCATTCAACTATGTTTTGCTGCAGTGAGACATCCTCAGTCAAATGGAGCCGTTGAGCGAGCCAATGGGAATATTTTATCAGGGCTAAATCGAAGAATAGTAGGACTATCAAAGGGACTGTGGACCGAGGAACTTCCGAAGATTTTGTGGTCCATTCGGACTACACAAACAAGGTCCACAGGTTTTACTCCGTTCAGACTGCTATTCGGAGATGAAGCTATGACTCCAACGGAGCTCAAAGGAGGATCTTTTCGCAGCACCGAACCAGACATCGAAGAGCAAAGACAAGCTTCGTTAGATCTGTCAGAAGAGACAAGACTTCGAGCTGTAGCTAATTTATCAAAGTATCATCAGCAGACGAAGACTTGGTATGACCCGAAGGTTAAGCTCAGCGAGTTAAGGCCGGGTCATCTTGTTCTACGAAGCATCATAGCACCAGGGAAGCTAGGCAATAAATGGGAAGGTCCATATCTAATCGTCCGCTCGGGGCGCCCTGGTTCATTTAAATTAGCTAATTTAGAAGGTGAAGAGTTAGCACATACTTGGCATGCGGAGCACCTAAAGCGATACTTCGCATAAGGGCTCCTTGTAATTCGCTTGTAATCACCTCTAAATTAATAAAGCGTACATCCTGTAGCGTGCCTTCCCCTTGACGCTCCTAGTCTCCCGAGCGGACGCGCTGGGACAGAAGTCGTTCGAGAGGGAAGTGTATTAAGCAGGGCTGTATTTCCGGACTTCGAACCCTTAAAGTCGAAGCCTCCGGTGTGGTGGCTGAAATCCATCCGGAGCCCAAGCTGATACCTTGTAGGCATCCGTAAAAGAGCCAATACCACATTCTACGGAGTCCAAGCTTCGGCTGGTAGACTTCCGTAAAAAGAGCCGAAGGTGGCCAAAATCTGCGGAGTCCAAGCTGCAGCTTGTCAGACTTCCGTAAAAAGAGCCGAAGGTGGCCAAATTCTGCGAAGTCCAAGCTCCGGCTGGTAGACTTCTGCAAAAAAGAGCCCAAGTGGCCAATTTCTGCGAAGTCCAAGCTCCGGCTGGTAGACTTCTGCAAAAATAGCCGAAGGTGGCTACAATTTCTGCGAAGTCCAAGCTCCGGCTGGTAGACTTCTGCAAAAATAGCCGAAGGTGGCTACAATTTCTGCGAAGTCCAAGCTCCGGCTGGTAGACTTCTGCAAAAATAGCCGAAGGTGGCTACAAATTCTGCGAAGTCCAAGCTCCGGCTGGTAGGCTTCTGCAAAAAAATAGCCGAAGGTGGCTAAAGTAAAACAGCATTTAAGCCATGAGCTTCGAATGTTTGTTCTTATAAGTCCAAAGTGACAAAATTTTTGAAGACACTAAAGTGTCATCGAAGTTATCTTAATTGATTTCTTCCATAAAGCAAACAAAGGTACCAAGTTACCATTCTTCTGACTGCAAATAGTCGAAGATATTTCATAAGATTTCAAAAGATCTTTAAAAATGACAGAGGGGCTCCGAACCCCCACAAAATTGTACTCCAAAGTTTTTCTTTGCGCATAACCATCTTTGAATACAGTTCGAAGTTGCTTATACCCAAAGAGGGGCTAGTAAATATGGAGACAATTTTAAATCGGCATTCATTATTGAAACAAATGTGTTTACAGATTACATTATGAAAAATTTGTATCTATACCAAGAAGGAATCGGAGACCTCTTCGGTCCCGAGAGCTAGGGGTGGAACGACTAGTTCCAACATCGGAAGTTCTAAGAACTTTACGTTTAACTCTCTTTCTCCCCTTCGAAGCTCTAAAATCCTTCTGTTCTTGTTGAAGTTCAGCCCAAGTTCGAAGCCGCTCGGGGCTTCTCTCCCAGCTTCTAAGATCTTCAGATCTTTTATTTTGGGCTTCACCTTCGTCTTCGGACCAATTAGTGTCTTCGGAAGACGAGGTGTTTGCGTCGATCTCTTTATCTTCCTCTTTAATATAAGACAGTACGTCTTTGATTACTTCGGGCGCAATAACGCCGGAGTCATCTCGAGGAATAAGGAATCGAGGACGCTTATAACTCTTTAGAAGTTCGAACGTGTTCCACAGTGAGCGAAGTTCGCTGTTAAGCTCTAACACTTCGATATCTTCCATAAGAGGCAAAGCCTAAAAATATGACAAACAAGATTTTCATTGATAAATATTTACAAGCATCAGCTTTACATAATCAAAAAATCCTAAATAATCCTAAACCTGCGGATTTGGAGGAGGCTGACTGCTCGAAGCTTGACTCCGAACTTGCTTTTGGCGTTGGCCTTCATCAATCCAAGCCTTGATCGCAGATCGACCTTCGGCTCTCCACGAAGTTTGGAAGGCTCGCCAAGCAGCAGCTACACCTTCGGAAGGTTTTAGAAGTCGGTCGTCGTCGAAGATGATAGAGCCCTCTGCGCTCGGAGTGATTGTTCGGCCCAAATCCTCGTAGTAGCGAAGTATTCCAAGGGCAGACACTTGTCCGGAGAGTTCTCCATAACGTATGCCTGCCGTCTTCATTTGCTTCGCTGCTCCTTGAATTCTCTTTAGCCGGCGCAGTAGAGTTACATTGTCATCCGAAGGTAGTGATCCAGTAGTACCGAAGTACTCCAAGACACTTAACATCTGTTCGATGACCTCCGAAGCCACCTTCTCAGACTTAACCTTTTCTTCGATAAGCATATCCTTGGCCGAAGTCGTTTCAGCTAAAACTCCGGAGATTCTAGCGTTCTCCGTAGCCAAAGCATTCTTTTGAGTTAGGAGCTGGCCAGCCTCTTCTTGCAGCCTTACAAGTGCGGAGTCCTTTGCAGCATCCTCCGTCCGCAGTCTTTCAATCTCTGCCCGAAGCACAATTCTTTCTGCTTCGAGCTCCTTCTTAGCAGCCTCCAAGCTTTGCCTAGCCCTTCGCTCTGTTAGGATTACATTGTCCATTTGAGCTACTCGACCTTCGGAGAAGTTAAAATTTCTTTGAAGAGTTTCGTTCTCTTCCCGAAGTTGAGCAATTTCGTTTTCGTTCGATAAAGCTGCAGCGCGGGCTAAGACTGCTTGCTAAGAAAAAAAAAATGAAATAAGAAATTATTCATATGTAATTTGCGATTTGGTTCGAAGATGCTTTATACCTGATAAGCTGCTCTTTCCACAGCAAGGTTAAGCTCCGAACCCTTCACTCTGCTTAAGCGGGCTACCAGTTCAGTTTCCCCGACTTGGCGACTGGCTTCACCCAAAGGTTTAACCAAAGTCCCAAGCCCGGTTTTCTCCTCCAAAAAAGGAGTTATGAGAGGAAGCAGTTTTGAAGCTTTCTGGTCAGCCCTGCTTAGCGAAGGTCCAGAGGGCTCTTCCGAGGCTCTTGGAACTTCTGAAGATGGCCTCCCCTCAGTCGATTCACTTTCATCTGTTGACTCAGATGAAGTCGATCCTTGAGCAGGGAGAGGCTCGATGTGTCTTTTTCCTCTTCCAGGCCCCGGTAGAGCAACTCCCGGTTGCGACCCTGAAGTTGTCGAAGGTCTTTGAATTGTATCTTCGAGGGATACTTCGACAACAGGAGGCTCTGAAAAAACAAAAATATTACACATTGTATAATTTTGCAAAAATTGATAAGAATTATGCAAAATTTACCTTCGACATTCTCTGGAATATCGAGCACCGGACTGATCGGAGGATCAAAAGTGTAGTCCTCATCCGAATCAGCCGTTAAATCTTGGACTGCAGGAGCATCGTCCTGAAGAGCCCTCGTTACTTCTTCGAGAATCGAAGCCATAGTGACTTCGACTCCCCCTTCATCCACTAAAACTCCGGCCTGAGTTGTGTCTTCTTGAACTACCGAAGTCATTGGTTGATCAACATTATCTCCAGACTCCGGTATGTTCGCAGGCACTTCGGCCTCATTTACACCCATAGGGGCTTCGAATTGTTCTTCCTGGGTATCCGGAGCTCTTACTTCTTCGATGTTGGCTTGAGGCTCCGGAATACATGCAGTATCTTCAATATGAATACTTCGTTGAGCCGCATCTTCGTCAATTAATCTTACTAATAAAATACCTTCGTCTTCTTTAGAGCTAGAAGCCGAAGCTTTTGAGCTTGAAGGTGCGAGGTTTTTCGGCTTCCGAGCCACCTTCTTCGTCGGAGTCTTTGCGGAGCTGGAAGCTCCGGCTTCAGCTACTCTTTTCTTGGGGCCTTTCTCCTGAGGCACCCAATCCATCAGAGGGGGTGGAGTCAACTCCAGCATTCCCCATACTCTGTTAAAACGCTCCCAACTTCCGACTAATTTGATTCGCCATTCTTTTTCTGACGGAGTCGGAGCACCCAAAATCTTCTCCGAAGCCCTTACAATCTGTTCTGAAGTAACAGGGGCTGAAGATTCTACAACATAAATAATTCAAGTCAGTTTTTCTTCGAAGTAAATATGTTTAGTGCATGTTGTTTTCGAAGTTACCTGTAGGACTTGAAGTCAAGTTAATTCTGCGAAGACCACCTTCGGAATCATCTTCGAAGATAATAGGCCAGTCAGCCATCAACGGAGGAATTTGAAGACCGATGAACTCTTCGGCCAAGTCTCGCATACTGAGTCTTCGGCTAACTTTTTCAAGCAAGTTCAGACGGGCTTCGAATTGGCCTTCGTCAGGACGCACCAAAGCTTCTTTTCGGAACTGGATTTCTCTAAGAGGTCCGGCCAGAGGATTGCTTGCCCCGACTTCGGCATAGAACCATTTCAGCACCCAATCAGTATACCATCTAGCATTGATGGCCTTAGCAGGGAATCGCAGAGCGTATTCATCTCGAAGCCTAAAATTGATGCTTCCGAAGGCAACCACTACTTTTTCACCTCCGGAGCCTATGAAGGTCTTCGGCTGACAAGTTGCTCTGTGCAATGCTGCGAAGATTTCGGCCCTCCCCTCACAACCTTCGGCTCTCAAAGCCCACTCGAAGATAGCTAATCTAGCTACAGCATTCGGAGACAGCTGGGGGAGGGTTACATGAAACAAGTCGAGGACTTCAGCTAAGAAATCTACAGCGGGGAGGCCCAAGCCTGCTTCGAAAAAAGCTTCGAACACTACGACTTCTCCGAGTCTTGGTGATGGGATTGCTTCTTTCCCTGGTTTTCGAATCATAACTCCCGCACCTATATTTCCTCCTACTGCCATTGCCAGGGAATCTCTTTTGCAGGTTGAAGGTCCTAATCCAAAGGATTGGTCCAGATATTTGGTCGATGGAGGGCACAAACCTTGATCATCGGCGATTTGGGGATTTTTTCCCTTTGCCGCCATAGAACTTGTCGCCTGCATCGAAGGCGTCGCCGTCACTGTTGCCGCTGCCGCTGCCGCAGCCATTTGTTGACGAGCCAAGGTCAAAGGAGGTGCAGAGCCTTTGGTCTTCGCCATCACAACTGCTGGATCGATCTGAGAGAATGGAGGCTAGGGCTCAAGAACTCAAAGGGCTAAAAAGCTTTTGATTGAGAAGAAGCAGTGAAAAGGTAATCGGTAAAGTTTTGAGGTTCTTTATTTATAGCCTAAACTTTCCGTTTGTTACCGTTTGGGCTCTGCCCTTTCGTATTCCCGTTTGTTATTTTCCTTCGAAAATAACGCCTCGAATAACTCCGTTAGAAACAGAAACTAACGGTTATATTTTCTAAGTCTAAAAGGACTTTTGAACTTCCTGAATCGGTTCTAAGGTAGTTCGAAAAGTAATTACCTTATGACTGATTCGAAGTTCATATCTTCATGCATTTCGGAGATAAAACAAAAATTAATAACCCCTATGATTGGTTATCTTTTCTTTCCGTATACTGCTCTCCTAACGTTACAGGTCAAACGGAGAAGCGTATTCGAGGGGCTACTGTTGGGGGAAAATATCTCATCTTCGGGGTTATTGCTAAAGCAGCATGAAGACAGCCAACTACTTCGAAGATTGTTCGAAGACCTTCTTCGAAGATGCTCGGAACCTGGTTCGAAACCCGAAGACAGACACTGGTTCGAAGTATGTCTTCGAACCAAAGCCCTTCAGGATCTTTTCTGCCAGCTAAGATGGAAGACTTATCTTCTATCCTATTAGATTAGTCTTTTACCATTTTAGCCCTATTAAGGAAACCGAATAGTTTCCTTAATGTCGGTTGTAATAGAGGGGTAAATAGGTCTTTTCCTTAATGTTTAGGCCTATAAATACCCCCCATTTCACCCTGTAATAGGGACCGATTACAAGTAAATCAATACACACTTTCGAACTATTCTAAGTTATTATCCTTTCGGAGACTTAGAACAGTTTGCTTCGCAAACACTTCGTTTGTTAGTTTCTTTTCTACAGAAACCTGTTAGCGTAATCTTTTACGCCAACAGTTGGCGCCGTCCGTGGGGAACTTAGTCCAAAAAACTTCGTTCTCTACCAACCTCTTGCATCATGCCTCCTAAGCGGAGCGCACCTCGCAATCCCACTCGGAGGTCCTCTCGGATCTCCGGAGAGATACCCTTCGACACAGTCGAAGTCGGAGGGTCTTCGACTATCCCTCCACCTCTAACTCCGCAAGGGGCTTCTATCCCTCGAGGATACGAAACCTCTCCACCAACCCCTTCTACACTCCGACCGCCCGGAGCCACTCTGCCACCCTCCATTCCGATTCGAACTGATCATACCAGTTCTCAAGACCCGGAAGGTCCTTCCGGAGGAGATGAAGATAGCCTTGGAGACATGGCCACTCAAATGGCCAATCTTCAAGCCGAGGTGGCGAGGTGGCGACAGGAGGCTGCGAACAGGCTTCGCCCTCAAGCCACCCCAGCTATCCCCGAGGTGCACGAAGACGACGATCTTGATTATCCCGAAGCCCCGGAGAACGCTTCTTACGACAATGAATCTCCGTTGCATCCTGAGCTTCAGAAGGTTCGCTTCGATCCGAGGTTCAAAACTTCGAAGCTTTGCAAGTATGCCGGAGACGAAGATCCCAGTGAGTTTGCACGTTCTTATGCCCTAGCAATCGAGGCTAGTGGCGGAGACAGAGAAACTATGGCGAAGTGCTTCCCGTTAGCCCTTCAAGGAGTGGCGTTGAGATGGTTCTGGTCTTTAAAACCAGGATCAATCACGACATGGCTACAGTTGAAGAAGAAGTTCATAAGTAACTTTCAGGGCACCTTCGTGCCCCCCATGTCGACAGGAAGCCTTTTCCAAGTGAAACAGCTCCCCGGAGAAACATTGAGGCAATACTTCAAGCGCTTCGCTCACACGAAGTCGCAAATTCGGGGGCTGTCCACATCCTCGGTGGTTGATGCGGCTCGGGAAGGCGTCAGTCATAAAGGCCTTCTGGATAAATTGCATCGGAAGAGCATCACCACAGTATCACAGTTGATGTCGTACTTCGAAGAGTATTCGAAGTCGGAAGAAGGTTGGCTTCGGAGGACTACTGCTACTTCGACAGTGTTGACAGAAGTTAAAGCAGAGGTGAAGACTCCGGTTCAGCCGCAAGAATCAGTCCCCGAAGTGCAACATGATAGAAGAAGAGGGCAAAAGCACCCTCGTTCTGAGGTCTTAAACATTGCACCCCCGCAGAAGTTTACACCAAGAGCTCCACAGTCTGCGGGGAACAAGTCCAGTGGCTGGAGGCCGCCAGGAAAAACGGCTGGCAAGGGCCAGACCCTTTTTTGCTGTATTCATGGAGAGAACCGAAGCCATGCAACTGACACCTGCAAGGCTATTCTTACCCTTCGGGGAGAATACTTGGAGAGAACTTCGGGTCGAGGTAGTACCGACCGAAGTCCAGCAGCAGCAGTGCGCTCGGAGCCGGTCCAGGCTATAGCGCGAATAGAAAATTTTGATGCTGCAAGGCATCCTCCGGTGGCCAATGTTATGCCACCTCCGAAGCAAGAAGAAGGGCAAGATAGAGGGAAGAGAGTAGTTCTCCCTATCTCCGGAGGAGGTACCCTCGGAAGCATGTCCAAGAGACAGCGAAGAGAGTACGTTCGAGAAGTAGGCCACATTGGGACTTCGTCATCTGCAGCTGCAATGCCGGAGTGGTCTCATGTTCCAATATCTTTCTCTGCGGAGGATGCAGCTGGTATCAAGTTCCCGCATGCAGATCCATTGGTTATTACTGCTGATATTGCAGGGACTGAAGTCCGAAGGGTGCTAATTGACGGAGGTAGCTCGGCAGATATTATATTTGTGCAAGCCTTCGATCAGTTATGCATTTCCCGAAGCATCTCCTTCCAGCGGCTCGTCCTCTGCAAGGCTTCGCAGGACCTCCGCTAGATGCACTTGGCAAATAGGCCTGGAAGTAACCTTCGGAGAAGGTTTACTAGCCCGAACTGAGGAAGTTATCTTTGATGTAGTAGATGCCCCGTACGCTTATAATGTTATCTTTGGGCGAGGCATGTTGAATCAGTTCGGAGCTGTGGCGCATCACAATTACTTGTGCATGAAGATGCCCACACAGTTAGGAGTTCTAACAATCTTCGGAGATCAAGCCATGGCTCGGAGGGCAGAATATGGTCATGGACCTCCTCTTGATCCGAGGCAAGTAAACAATGTCCAAGATAATGGAGAAATTTTTTCAGCCTCCTCCGAAGCTTCGAAGAAGTCATTTCCAAGACCAAGTCCCGAAGGAGAGATTGCAACAAAGGTCATTGTCAAAGATGGTAAAGAATACACTTTTCAATTTGGTAAAGATTTACCTCCCGAAGTTGCAACTTCCTTGGAAAAGGTCGTAGAAGAAAATTTGGATGTCTTCGCTTGGTCTGACGAAGATATCACCGGAGTCGATCGGGATATTATTGAGCACAGCTTGCTTGTAAACCCGAAGGCCCGGCCTGTTCGACAAGGGCTCCGGAAGATGTCCGCAGAGAGAGCTGCTCTAGCTAAGGACGAAGTTGAGAAACTGTTGAAGGCTGGGATTATCAGAGAAGTGGCCCATACAGAGTGGTTAGCCAACCCAGTCTTCGTCAGGAAGAAATCCTCCGGAAAGTGGCGCATGTGCATTGATTTCACATCATTGAATAAAGCGTGCCCACGTGACCCCTACCCCATGCCCCGAATTGATCAACTAGTTGACTCCACTGCAGGTTCGGAGTTACTAAGCTTCCTCGACGCGTATTCCGGCTATCATCAAATATGGTTGAAGCGCGAAGATGAAATCAAGACGAGCTTTGTAACTCCTTCGGGAGTCTTCTGCTATGTAAGAATGCCTTTCGGCCTAAGAAATGCCGGGGCTACTTTTTCAAGATTAGTTGCTAAGGCTCTAGGTCATCAATTAGGTCGCAATGTAGAGGCCTATATGGATGATATTGTAATAAAGAGTGCTTTAAAGCACCAACATAGCCTAGACTTAGCAGAAACATTCAATAGCCTTCGGGCATGTGGGATCCGCCTTAACCCCGAAAAATGTATATTCGGAGCTAAGGCTGGAAAGTTGTTAGGGTACTTAGTTTCAAGCAGGGGAATTGAAGCTAGCCCTACTCAAATAACTGCGCTGCAGAAGATGGCTCCTCCGGAGAATATAAAGCAAGTGCAAAAGCTGACCGGACGTCTGGCCGCACTTAGCAGGTTTTTATCAAGGTCTGCGGAGAGGAGCTTGCCAATCTTTAAAGCTTTGAAAGGGTCCGAAGATTTTGCATGGACACCGGAGTGTCAGAAAAGCTTCGAAGATATTAAAGATTATCTCAGCAATCTTGCTACACTTACGGTGCCTATTGCAGACGAAACCCTACTTCTGTATCTTGCAGCCACAGGCTCAGCAGTCAGCGCAGTCCTTGTCAGAGAAGCTGATATCAATGGGAAGTTGGTCCAAAATCCTGTCTATTTTGTATCCGAAGCATTGTCAGGAGCGAAGACAAGATACTCCGAACTTGAGAAGTTCGTTTATGCTCTGATAATGGCTTCGAGGAAGCTAAGACATTATTTTTTGGCTCACAATGTAATTGTACCAACTTCGTATCCTTTAGGAGATATGCTCCGAAGCAAAGATTCCACTGGAAGAATTGGAAAGTGGGCAGTAGAACTAGCACCCTTCGGCATATCTTTCCTGGCAAGGACAGCTATCAAATCTCAAGTCCTAGCAGACTTCGTAGCAGAGTGGACTCCACCTGCGAAGTTGACTCCGGAGAAATCAGATGACGGAGTCTGGACTATTTACTCCGATGGGGCTTTCCAAGCATCCGGAGCAGGTATTGGGGCAGTATTAATTTCTCCGTCAGGTCAAAGAGCAATGTACTCCGCAAGACTCAACTTTAAGTCTACCAATAATATAGCGGAGTACGAAGGAATTTTATTGGGACTCCGGAAAGCACGTGCTCTAGGGGCTACAAGAATAATTATAAAAACAGATTCTCAGATAGTAGCAGGGCACGTAGATAAGAGTTTTCAAGTCAGACATCCACAGCTTGCAAAGTACTTGGAAGAAATTCGCAAGATCGAAGCACATTTCAAGGGTATTTCCATTCGGAGTATACCAAGAGCTGAAAACGTGCAAGCGGACATTTTAGCGAAGGCTGCTGCCGGAGCTGTGGATGTGCCTGACGAAGCTTTCTATGAGGAGCTCAATATACCTTCGGTGCCACAAGTTGCTTCTGCAGAGATTCTCTGCATTCCTAGTGCAGATTGGAAAGATTCAATCATAGAACTCTTGCAAGGAGGAACGAATTTGCCCGAAGAGCCCCAATTGTCAAGGTTAAAGCTCAGAGCAAGAAACTATCAGTTAATCAACGGTATATTATACAAGGCCGGAGTATGTTCCCCTCTACTCCGATGTATATCTCAAGCCGAAGGCCAAGAAATTCTCCGAGAAATTCACGAAGGCCTTTGTGGAAGTCATTTAGCCCCTAGAGCTCTGGCGGGAAAAACACTTCGCCAGGGGCTTTATTGGCCCACAATAACAGCTGATGCGGAGAGCTTGGTCCGCACTTGCCAAGGATGCCAGTGGATGGGTCGACGGAGTCATCGCCCACCAACAGCTCTTCAAGTCATTGCTCCGGTATGGCCTATGGCCAGATGGGGTATGGATCTAATTGGTCCCTTTCCGTTAGCAAAGGGAAATCTGAAGTTCGCAGTGGTAGCTATTGAATATTTTTCTAAGTGGGTCGAAGCAGAGCCCTTAACAGCTATCACTTCGAATAATGTACAAAAATTCTTCTGGAAAAACATTATTTGTCGGTTCGGAGTGCCTAGATATCTCACAGTTGATAATGGAACACAGTTCGACGCAGAACCCTTCAGGAAGTTTTGCGAAGACCTAGGCATTCAACTATGTTTTGCTGCAGTGAGACATCCTCAGTCAAATGGAGCCGTTGAGCGAGCCAATGGGAATATTTTATCAGGGCTAAATCGAAGAATAGTAGGACTATCAAAGGGACTGTGGACCGAGGAACTTCCGAAGATTTTGTGGTCCATTCGGACTACACAAACAAGGTCCACAGGTTTTACTCCGTTCAGACTGCTATTCGGAGATGAAGCTATGACTCCAACGGAGCTCAAAGGAGGATCTTTTCGCAGCACCGAACCAGACATCGAAGAGCAAAGACAAGCTTCGTTAGATCTGTCAGAAGAGACAAGACTTCGAGCTGTAGCTAATTTATCAAAGTATCATCAGCAGACGAAGACTTGGTATGACCCGAAGGTTAAGCTCAGCGAGTTAAGGCCGGGTCATCTTGTTCTACGAAGCATCATAGCACCAGGGAAGCTAGGCAATAAATGGGAAGGTCCATATCTAATCGTCCGCTCGGGGCGCCCTGGTTCATTTAAATTAGCTAATTTAGAAGGTGAAGAGTTAGCACATACTTGGCATGCGGAGCACCTAAAGCGATACTTCGCATAAGGGCTCCTTGTAATTCGCTTGTAATCACCTCTAAATTAATAAAGCGTACATCCTGTAGCGTGCCTTCCCCTTGACGCTCCTAGTCTCCCGAGCGGACGCGCTGGGACAGAAGTCGTTCGAGAGGGAAGTGTATTAAGCAGGGCTGTATTTCCGGACTTCGAACCCTTAAAGTCGAAGCCTCCGGTGTGGTGGCTGAAATCCATCCGGAGCCCAAGCTGATACCTTGTAGGCATCCGTAAAAGAGCCAATACCACATTCTACGGAGTCCAAGCTTCGGCTGGTAGACTTCCGTAAAAAGAGCCGAAGGTGGCCAAAATCTGCGGAGTCCAAGCTGCAGCTTGTCAGACTTCCGTAAAAAGAGCCGAAGGTGGCCAAATTCTGCGAAGTCCAAGCTCCGGCTGGTAGACTTCTGCAAAAAAGAGCCCAAGTGGCCAATTTCTGCGAAGTCCAAGCTCCGGCTGGTAGACTTCTGCAAAAATAGCCGAAGGTGGCTACAATTTCTGCGAAGTCCAAGCTCCGGCTGGTAGACTTCTGCAAAAATAGCCGAAGGTGGCTACAATTTCTGCGAAGTCCAAGCTCCGGCTGGTAGACTTCTGCAAAAATAGCCGAAGGTGGCTACAAATTCTGCGAAGTCCAAGCTCCGGCTGGTAGGCTTCTGCAAAAAAATAGCCGAAGGTGGCTAAAGTAAAACAGCATTTAAGCCATGAGCTTCGAATGTTTGTTCT
The DNA here is from genome assembly GCA_019279435.1 of Zizania palustris. NCBI lineage: Eukaryota > Viridiplantae > Streptophyta > Magnoliopsida > Poales > Poaceae > Zizania > Zizania palustris. The sequence goes on along the minus strand of JAAALK010000082.1, from coordinate 75,926,503 downwards.
TATAAGTCCAAAGTGACAAAATTTTTGAAGACACTAAAGTGTCATCGAAGTTATCTTAATTGATTTCTTCCATAAAGCAAACAAAGGTACCAAGTTACCATTCTTCTGACTGCAAATAGTCGAAGATATTTCATAAGATTTCAAAAGATCTTTAAAAATGACAGAGGGGCTCCGAACCCCCACAAAATTGTACTCCAAAGTTTTTCTTTGCGCATAACCATCTTTGAATACAGTTCGAAGTTGCTTATACCCAAAGAGGGGCTAGTAAATATGGAGACAATTTTAAATCGGCATTCATTATTGAAACAAATGTGTTTACAGATTACATTATGAAAAATTGGTATCTATACCAAGAAGGAATCGGAGACCTCTTCGGTCCCGAGAGCTAGGGGTGGAACGACTAGTTCCAACATCGGAAGTTCTAAGAACTTTACGTTTAACTCTCTTTCTCCCCTTCGAAGCTCTAAAATCCTTCTGTTCTTGTTGAAGTTCAGCCCAAGTTCGAAGCCGCTCGGGGCTTCTCTCCCAGCTTCTAAGATCTTCAGATCTTTTATTTTGGGCTTCACCTTCGTCTTCGGACCAATTAGTGTCTTCGGAAGACGAGGTGTTTGCGTCGATCTCTTTATCTTCCTCTTTAATATAAGACAGTACGTCTTTGATTACTTCGGGCGCAATAACGCCGGAGTCATCTCGAGGAATAAGGAATCGAGGACGCTTATAACTCTTTAGAAGTTCGAACGTGTTCCACAGTGAGCGAAGTTCGCTGTTAAGCTCTAACACTTCGATATCTTCCATAAGAGGCAAAGCCTAAAAATATGACAAACAAGATTTTCATTGATAAATATTTACAAGCATCAGCTTTACATAATCAAAAAATCCTAAATAATCCTAAACCTGCGGATTTGGAGGAGGCTGACTGCTCGAAGCTTGACTCCGAACTTGCTTTTGGCGTTGGCCTTCATCAATCCAAGCCTTGATCGCAGATCGACCTTCGGCTCTCCACGAAGTTTGGAAGGCTCGCCAAGCAGCAGCTACACCTTCGGAAGGTTTTAGAAGTCGGTCGTCGTCGAAGATGATAGAGCCCTCTGCGCTCGGAGTGATTGTTCGGCCCAAATCCTCGTAGTAGCGAAGTATTCCAAGGGCAGACACTTGTCCGGAGAGTTCTCCATAACGTATGCCTGCCGTCTTCATTTGCTTCGCTGCTCCTTGAATTCTCTTTAGCCGGCGCAGTAGAGTTACATTGTCATCCGAAGGTAGTGATCCAGTAGTACCGAAGTACTCCAAGACACTTAACATCTGTTCGATGACCTCCGAAGCCACCTTCTCAGACTTAACCTTTTCTTCGATAAGCATATCCTTGGCCGAAGTCGTTTCAGCTAAAACTCCGGAGATTCTAGCGTTCTCCGTAGCCAAAGCATTCTTTTGAGTTAGGAGCTGGCCAGCCTCTTCTTGCAGCCTTACAAGTGCGGAGTCCTTTGCAGCATCCTCCGTCCGCAGTCTTTCAATCTCTGCCCGAAGCACAATTCTTTCTGCTTCGAGCTCCTTCTTAGCAGCCTCCAAGCTTTGCCTAGCCCTTCGCTCTGTTAGGATTACATTGTCCATTTGAGCTACTCGACCTTCGGAGAAGTTAAAATTTCTTTGAAGAGTTTCGTTCTCTTCCCGAAGTTGAGCAATTTCGTTTTCGTTCGATAAAGCTGCAGCGCGGGCTAAGACTGCTTGCTAAGAAAAAAAAATGAAATAAGAAATTATTCATATGTAATTTGCGATTTGGTTCGAAGATGCTTTATACCTGATAAGCTGCTCTTTCCACAGCAAGGTTAAGCTCCGAACCCTTCACTCTGCTTAAGCGGGCTACCAGTTCAGTTTCCCCGACTTGGCGACTGGCTTCACCCAAAGGTTTAACCAAAGTCCCAAGCCCGGTTTTCTCCTCCAAAAAAGGAGTTATGAGAGGAAGCAGTTTTGAAGCTTTCTGGTCAGCCCTGCTTAGCGAAGGTCCAGAGGGCTCTTCCGAGGCTCTTGGAACTTCTGAAGATGGCCTCCCCTCAGTCGATTCACTTTCATCTGTTGACTCAGATGAAGTCGATCCTTGAGCAGGGAGAGGCTCGATGTGTCTTTTTCCTCTTCCAGGCCCCGGTAGAGCAACTCCCGGTTGCGGCCCTGAAGTTGTCGAAGGTCTTTGAATTGTATCTTCGAGGGATACTTCGACAACAGGAGGCTCTGAAAAAACAAAAATATTACACATTGTATAATTTTGCAAAAATTGATAAGAATTATGCAAAATTTACCTTCGACATTCTCTGGAATATCGAGCACCGGACTGATCGGAGGATCAAAAGTGTAGTCCTCATCCGAATCAGCCGTTAAATCTTGGACTGCAGGAGCATCGTCCTGAAGAGCCCTCGTTACTTCTTCGAGAATCGAAGCCATAGTGACTTCGACTCCCCCTTCATCCACTAAAACTCCGGCCTGAGTTGTGTCTTCTTGAACTACCGAAGTCATTGGTTGATCAACATTATCTCCAGACTCCGGTATGTTCGCAGGCACTTCGGCCTCATTTACACCCATAGGGGCTTCGAATTGTTCTTCCTGGGTATCCGGAGCTCTTACTTCTTCGATGTTGGCTTGAGGCTCCGGAATACCTGCAGTATCTTCAATATGAATACTTCGTTGAGCCGCATCTTCGTCAATTAATCTTACTAATAAAATACCTTCGTCTTCTTTAGAGCTAGAAGCCGAAGCTTTTAAGCTTGAAGGTGCGAGGTTTTTCGGCTTCCGAGCCACCTTCTTCGTCGGAGTCTTTGCGGAGCTGGAAGCTCCGGCTTCAGCTACTCTTTTCTTGGGGCCTTTCTCCTGAGGCACCCAATCCATCAGAGGGGGTGGAGTCAACTCCAGCATTCCCCATACTCTGTTAAAACGCTCCCAACTTCCGACTAATTTGATTCGCCATTCTTTTTCTGACGGAGTCGGAGCACCCAAAATCTTCTCCGAAGCCCTTACAATCTGTTCTGAAGTAACAGGGGCTGAAGATTCTACAACATAAATAATTCAAGTCAGTTTTTCTTCGAAGTAAATATGTTTAGTGCATGTTGTTTTCGAAGTTACCTGTAGGACTTGAAGTCAAGTTAATTCTGCGAAGACCACCTTCGGAATCATCTTCGAAGATAATAGGCCAGTCAGCCATCAACGGAGGAATTTGAAGACCGATGAACTCTTCGGCCAAGTCTCGCATACTGAGTCTTCGGCTAACTTTTTCAAGCAAGTTCAGACGGGCTTCGAATTGGCCTTCGTCAGGACGCACCAAAGCTTCTTTTCGGAACTGGATTTCTCTAAGAGGTCCGGCCAGAGGATTGCTTGCCCCGACTTCGGCATAGAACCATTTCAGCACCCAATCAGTATACCATCTAGCATTGATGGCCTTAGCAGGGAATCGCAGAGCGTATTCATCTCGAAGCCTAAAATTGATGCTTCCGAAGGCAACCACTACTTTTTCACCTCCGGAGCCTATGAAGGTCTTCGGCTGACAAGTTGCTCTGTGCAATGCTGCGAAGATTTCGGCCCTCCCCTCACAACCTTCGGCTCTCAAAGCCCACTCGAAGATAGCTAATCTAGCTACAGCATTCGGAGACAGCTGGGGGAGGGTTACATGAAACAAGTCGAGGACTTCAGCTAAGAAATCTACAGCGGGGAGGCCCAAGCCTGCTTCGAAAAAAGCTTCGAACACTACGACTTCTCCGAGTCTTGGTGATGGGATTGCTTCTTTCCCTGGTTTTCGAATCATAACTCCCGCACCTATATTTCCTCCTACTGCCATTGCCAGGGAATCTCTTTTGCAGGTTGAAGGTCCTAATCCAAAGGATTGGTCCAGATATTTGGTCGATGGAGGGCACAGACCTTGATCATCGGCGATTTGGGGATTTTTTCCCTTTGCCGCCATAGAACTTGTCGCCTGCATCGAAGGCGTCGCCGTCACTGTTGCCGCTGCCGCAGCCATTTGTTGACGAGCCAAGGTCGAAGGAGGTGCAGAGCCTTTGGTCTTCGCCATCACAACTGCTGGATCGATCTGAGAGAATGGAGGCTAGGGCTCAAGAACTCAAAGGGCTAAAAAGCTTTTGATTGAGAAGAAGCAGTGAAAAGGTAATCGGTAAAGTTTTGAGGTTCTTTATTTATAGCCTAAACTTTCCGTTTGTTACCGTTTGGGCTCTGCCCTTTCGTATTCCCGTTTGTTATTTTCCTTCGAAAATAACGCCTCGAATAACTCCGTTAGAAACAGAAACTAACGGTTATATTTTCTAAGTCTAAAAGGACTTTTGAACTTCCTGAATCGGTTCTAAGGTAGTTCGAAAAGTAATTACCTTATGACTGATTCGAAGTTCATATCTTCATGCATTTCGGAGATAAAACAAAAATTAATAACCCCTATGATTGGTTATCTTTTCTTTCCGTATACTGCTCTCCTAACGTTACAGGTCAAACGGAGAAGCGTATTCGAGGGGCTACTGTTGGGGGAAAATATCTCATCTTCGGGGTTATTGCTAAAGCAGCATGAAGACAGCCAACTACTTCGAAGATTGTTCGAAGACCTTCTTCGAAGATGCTCGGAACCTGGTTCGAAACCCGAAGACAGACACTGGTTCGAAGTATGTCTTCGAACCAAAGCCCTTCAGGATCTTTTCTGCCAGCTAAGATGGAAGACTTATCTTCTATCCTATTAGATTAGTCTTTTACCATTTTAGCCCTATTAAGGAAACCGAATAGTTTCCTTAATGTCGGTTGTAATAGAGGGGTAAATAGGTCTTTTCCTTAATGTTTAGGCCTATAAATACCCCCCATTTCACCCTGTAATAGGGACCGATTACAAGTAAATCAATACACACTTTCGAACTATTCTAAGTTATTATCCTTTCGGAGACTTAGAACAGTTTGCTTCGCAAACACTTCGTTTGTTAGTTTCTTTTCTACAGAAACCTGTTAGCGTAATCTTTTACGCCAACAGTAGCAGCTATGGCTTTGCCTCAGAACGGTCCGACCCGAGATCAGCGGTCGTCAGTTTTGCGCTGAAACTAACAAAGCATCCACCGTTTTCGCACCGAGTACCCGGATTGGGCCGGCCCGATTCCGCAGCTCTCTTAGCCTGGCAATTGCTCGCCGCCCGTGTACCTTAGTCAATCCCGGTCAACAGCCTAGTGGATCCTCTGCTGCTCCTAGCCCATGTACCCGGATTGGGCCAGCCCGACTTTGCGGCCCCTCTGCCCGACAGTCGCTCGCTGCCCGTGTACCTGAGTCACATGCGGCCCAGACACAACAGGTCTTCTCTCCTCTTCATGTCCTCTTTGACTTTCGTTGACAATCACTCATCACATCTAGAGCCATGAAGCCCATGTTCTTCAACATGGCTCCTCACACATGTTCCACCAAGCCCATTCTGAAATTGTTTTTCTATGAGTCTTTTGTATAGAACCGAAAAAGTTTCAGAGCTATTTTTAAAGTGCAGTCTTTGTGTGTGCAAATTCAGTGCTGGGGACCCCTAAATCTATCATTTGACATGATATCAGATAGGAGGGTGATAGCATCTATTTTTATCAGAGTCTTTACTACATCTGCTTCCGCTTTTTCATTTAGAGGTGCATTGGGCGATTTGAAAAGTCCGTCATATTCACGAGAATTTGTTGAGGTGCCTATTCACCCCCCACCTCTAGTCGCCATTTCGATCCCACAACTTCAATAAGACAAGTTCAGTAGAAAGAGATTCAATTTTGAGTTTTAGTTTCTTTCGTTCTTTAGCGGCAAGTTTGAGTAGTCTATCTTGTGAAATGATTGCATCATGTAATTCATCGTTTTGAACAAGAAGTTGGTCATGAGATAAACTAACCTCAAATTAGTCTAGCTCATCGTTGTTGTGCTTGTCATTGGCCATGAAGCAAAGGCCATTGAAGTCTTTTGTCTTTTCCTTCTTTTCTTCATTCTTGCATGGCTCTTCTTCATCGGAGCTTGGCTCCTCACTTGAGGTGTTGTCGATGTCGCTAAGAGCAGCCACGAATGCTCTAGCTACTCTTTTTGCAACTTTTCCTCTCTTGCCTTTGAAGAAGGGTTTTTTGTCTCTTTTCTGGTGTTTGTGTTCATGTTCATTTTTTGCTTTCAGTTTTGGGCAATTAGCTTTGATATGATAAAGATCACCGCACTCTCCTCTCCTTTGATCTCTTCTATCATTGTAGAATCTAATGGACTTTTTGACTATGAGAGCAAGCTCCTCATCATCCAACGTGTCCACTTGTTCTTTAGTGATAGATGTAGGACCGAGAGTAGCGACCAGAGGGGGGCGAATGGGCGCCTAAAAATTCTTTTGAATCAATGGCCTTCTCCCAACACCCAACGCACCTCAACAGACAGTCAGCTGAGCCAAAACAAATCACAAGCTCTAAAAAGATCTAGCCTAAAAACAATCGGTGTCCTAATTACAAAGACACCAACAAAGTGCTTAAAGGCAGATAAACAGTGTATTCAATTCACAAGCATTTCAAATATGGTAAGGATAAACATCACATGAATTTCACAATGATTGTAGATGCACATGAACCGAGTAAAAGAAAATATACCGTTTTAATGTTGTCTCCTGTTCATGTGTTCTATCAACACACCTCGTGTGCAATCCTGAACTTCGCACGTGCAGCCTCGTCGGGTGACACTTCGGCAAGCAACAAGTAGCCGAGGCCCTAGTCGACGAAGCCTGCGAGCCAAGTTGTCGAAGTCGGTGCACCAGCCTCCCTAGGTCACACTTCAGTCGGTTGTACGCAAGCGAGGCCTCGGGGTGTCGAAGCCTGTAAACCAGATCACCGAAGCTTTCGCACGCTTCGCTTCTTCAGCTTCGTCTGACAGACTGCGCTACACAGGATTGAAGCCCACGCAGCCAACAGACTCCGCCTGGTGACTCTTTGCGCTTAGTGCTTGAGACAAGATAGCTCTTGCATCATGCTAGGCATGCTAGCTACCTCTGCATCTGTTTCTCTGATTTCATAGCCTGGAACATAACTTCTCTTCCACTTGACGCTGACGAGCACACTGCTCTAGGCACACGTTGCCGCCTATAGCCGAACAGTAGAACTTGCTGATTTGCCCATCGAAACAATCCACGCCACCTACTAGTAGCAGCGCACAGAGAAAAGCGCCTTGGATGATGTCGTACGCCGGGGATCAAACCAGAACAACAGTGGCGGCACAGAGGAGCGACAGGAACGAAATAGGAGAGGATTTCTGGTAAAAAGTGAACTCGGGATTTTCATTGGAAGAGTTAACCCTAACCCTAGGGATTGGGGCCCTATTTATAGTCAGCCCAATAAACTAGGAAAACACCAAAATACCCTTAGGGTTTTACAGACTCGACTAACACACTGTGGGCCTAGAAAGAAAAATGGTAAAATCCTAAATAAAGATAACTTGTCCTGACGCGGAGCTTTCGTAGCAGCTACAACTTCGCTTTAGGACGGCTCGATCTTGTATCAATGGTCTGGATTGGGCGTCGGTTTTGCGCCGAAACCGACAAAGCATCCACCATCTTCGCACCGGGTACCCGGATTGGGCCGACCCAATTCTGCGGCTCTCTTAGCCCAGCAATCGCTTGCTACCCGTGTACTTGAGTCAATCCTGGTCATTAGACTAGTGGATCCCATGTCGCTCCTATCCCATGTACTTGGATTGGGCCAGCCCGACTCCGCGGCCCTCCCTACCTGGCAGTCGCTCGCCACACGTGTACCTGAGTCACACGCGGCCCAAACACGGTAGTTCTCGTCACAACTTCATCTCCTCTTCGATGTCCGTTGACAATCACTCATCACTTCTAGAGCCATGAGGCCCATGATATTCAACATGGCTCCTCAATCTCCCCCTTGAGGAGTGCATTGTCAACACTCTCTTCATCAATGCTTTGTAACCTGCAAAACACGTGAAAACACGAAAACAAAACACAAGAAGATAGAAAGAAGAAAAAAATAAAAGGTTTAACCTAATGACAAAAAGCCGAACAAAAGCCAGAAAATGGTCATTATGGTTAAACAAAAAATAAAACCTCAAACGAGTGCAATCTCAGAATTATCAAAAAAGATATCCAAAGAGTAAAGGAAAAAGAGACTAAAACTCCCCCTGAAATAAATCCCAGAGAAAGCAAAAAATCACCCTAAACTCTTCTAATAGATCATGTAACCCAAAATTTCTCCCTCTTGTTGACAATTGGACTCATCAAGTGAGACTAAATGCACTCAAAAGAGATACAAACTCAAACTCCCCCTGAAATGCAGCTCCCCCTCAAAATATGCAATGAATGCAACTAGGGTGCAAGTGGAGTGTAAAAAGCATGCTTCTTAGATATGATTGACTGCAATTGCAACATCTAGCAAGTATAGCACAAAATATTGTCTAAGACACATGGCATGATCAGTGCAATAGATGATATCCAAAGAAAGTCATTAACACGCATTTTTTCGATTTTTGCAAATAAAACCATCACCACATTTTCTAGTCGACAAGCAAGGTAAAACATGTGATGCAAAGGCTAGCTGATATCTACCAAGATAAGCATTGTCGAGAACAAAGAGCTTCAGCAAACTTGTTATCTTTTTAATTTTCAGGCTTTTTCTTTTCCTTTTTCATTTTTGCCAGGGGTTATTTGCATCTCAACCTAATGCTAACCGACCAAGTCAAGCCTAGGCCAGAACAGGACCATCAGAATCTTAAGACGTTGGTCTTGGTGTACATTACAATGGCCTAGTTCATACCAAAGTGCTATGGTAAGCAGTCCAGAACAATGCAATGCGACACAACAAACCCACCTGGATCTTTTCAATTAAGCATGAAAGGCATGGATTTTTCATTTTTCTGATTTTTATCATTTTATAGCACATTTTCCATGTTAAAGCATATAGATGTCCAAGTTCATATCTGCATCTAAGTAAGGAACTAGCTACCAGGCATGTAAAAGATAGCAAATGCTAGTTAGCAGAAGCAATGGTGATCATTTTCTTTCAATTTTAAAGCATAAAAGCCATGCATATGACAAATATCAGATATACCATGTGTGGGGGAATAAGTTTTCCCTTGAACAGGGGCCAAATGACGTCAGCCTCCGACAGCCTTCGGCCCGGAGCCCAACACTATCGAAGCCTGTTCCTTTCTAAAGAAGCTATTTCCAAGTCCCAAGGTTCACTTCGAAGCCCTCTAGAGCGAGGCCTCCGAACCCCTTCGGAGCCCTCCGGAGCGAAGCCCTCAAGATCCCTTAAAGTTTGCCTCCGAGCCTTGTTCGGAGTTAACCATCGAGCTCTGTTCGGAGTTTACCTTCGAGCTCCTTTCAGAGCTCCCCAGAGCCAGTCTCCGGACCCTTTCCAGCCAATTCAAAGCTAAGTCTCTGAGAACCCAGTTCGGAGTATACTTCGAAGCCCACTTTGGAGTGTACTTCGAAGCCTCCATTGCGGCCTCCGCCCGAAGAGCTCCGGCCCCTACTCTGAATCCAGAAGATATTTATGCCTTGCTACAGTGTAGAAGCCATACCAGGGGCCCCTCTGCCCCTAGTATGTCGTTTAGCTGGTCAAGAAGTGATGTTTATCTGACACGTCTATAAGCTGTAAAGAACTTTGTACAGTAGCTAGCTCCTTTTCCCCTTTTTGCCCATATAAGCCTACGACTTATAGAGGGCATTTTGGTCTTTTCCTTTGGCCTGCGTGCCTATAAATGCAGGGCCAAGCCCTTGTAACAGGGGAGCTTCTCTAGGACCATGAAACCCTGGAACTCACTACACCACACCGATGCATACCATGCCAAATCTACCACAAACTGGATGTAGGGCTATTATCCCCTAGGGGAGGTCCGAACCAGTATAAATCTTTTCTCTCTCTGAGAGAACCCTTTGAGGTTCATTTTACACACCATATACACACATACAAAACCTGTGTTGTAGCTAACACAATTGCTACAATAGTTGGCACCGTCCGTGGGGAACTTAGTCCTAAAAGCTAAGTTCTCTGCCACTGTCTGCAATTCGAAGTGCGCTTGAGGGGGGATCTTCGAAGCTTTTCTAGCTTCGCGCACCATCCGGCAAGGGGCTTCGGGTGCAGTTTGAAGGCTTTCTTCGCCTTCCTCCATCCTTCGTGTTTCGGAGCTCACCCTCCAGCAAGGGGCTCCGCTTCATATGTCAAAGTTCGTCAAAGCCCTAGGGGCTACGAGGTATGTACGTTGCCGAAGCATCCCTTCGATGTACCAATCTGCAATTACATTAATATAAAATCGAAGCCCTGCTTCGCCTTAAAATCGAAGCCCTGCTTCGCCTTTAAAGCAAACTTTTGCTCCATCTTATTGAAAGATTGAAGCCTCGCTTCGTGTTTTAAAACCAAAGCTATGCTTCGCGTTTTGAAATCGAAGCCTCATTTCCTTTTAAAGATTCGAAGCCTTGCCTCATCTTATCAAAAACCTAAAGCCTTGCTTTGCCTTGTTTAAAATTCAAAGCCTTGCTTCGCTTTACAAAATCTGGCGCATCCCTCCGATGGCAACACAGCGCCTCCGAGCCCGTAGCAGTGGGCTTTTAGACTTCCGGGCGACGGCTCGGCAAGTCCGGGATTCCAGGCTCTGGCCTGATGCATCCCTGGGTCTAAGGTGGCCCAGGGTCATAGGTGACCCAGAGTCGAAGGTGGCTCAACTTATCGCAGGTTCGGTGAATCCACACCAAATATCCTTTTCACTACAGGATCAAGCTCAAGAAGCCTTGCTTCGCTATCTGAACACGCACTGAGGCCTCGCTTCGCGTGACATGATCTAATCTAAAAATTAAGAATCTCGAAGTCATGCTTCGCTTAAAATCTAAGTGTGTTCCGGAGCCTCGCTCACGCACAACATCTAATTCCAAGCATGCCGAAGCATACTTCGCTTAATTTGGCTACGCTGAAGCCTTGCTTCGCTCCAAATTAACGCATTCGAAGCCCAAAAGAGGCCTTCACTCGATGTAATATAAGCATCCGAAGCTGCCAAAAAGGCGCACCTCTTCGCATTTTTAATTGCCTGCTCTCCCACGACCGGTTCATCCATGCCCCGAAGCCCGCATACCTCGTCTTCCACTTTGCAGGTCGCTCCAAGTCTGCGTGGCAGGCGGTGCCATGTCGAAGGCAGAGAAGTCTAAGGCTTCATCACCTGCCAAGGCCGTTCACAAAGGCTGTACCCCCTCGCCACTTAAGTCCACTGCAAAGCAGCTTAAGTCTGGCGAGGATGAAGAGCTCTGAAGGGGCTCCGTCTTCACGGTAGCCAGCAGCTCCTGGGCTACTTCAATAATGGCTTCACCGTTAGGCCCCCTCGGAAGCTTAAACCGAGGGGGGCCTTCGAACCTAGCTACCTCGAGGACCACCCACAACTGGCGAAGTTCTTCAGAGTCCTCAAGTACTTTGAAGTCAACATTCGGAGACTGAGCCTAGGTAGGTATAAAGTACCCCCACATTTATATTAATAAACTGATATGTTTTTACAAGCCTACAGCTAAGAATTACAAGGAGCCTAAGGAGATCTACACCTTCGTAGGCGGAGGTGTCGACATCGAAGGCTGAGCTGGCGAGGCATGCGCCCTGGCTCGGCGAAGGTGGATGGCCTTCTGGAGTTCGAGGACTGCTTCGCAACCTTGGGCTTTCCAAGGCTCCTGAAGTCACCGCCAGGCTCCGCGGACGTCGGCCGGAGGCGTCACCAAGTGTTGGCCTCCGAAGGCCACAGGGGTCGCCGAGGTTGCTGCATCGAGGTGGTTGCACCTCACGTTGTGAAGCATTTGCAACACCCCTTGACCCGCCACTCGGCCGACCATCAAGGCGAAGCCCTTCAAAGATTGCTCCGTCATCGCAGCCACCATATTCAAAAATGCGACGTGGTCCCCAATTGGATCCTGGCTGCCGAAGTCTGGAGCCCGACACTCGGTCCCTATTTGTTCTAGCACCTTGGTCAGGCTCAGAGTGGCTTCGTCGATGTTGCCAACAACAAAGTTTTCAATGCAGTGAGCTCCTTGGAGAAGCTTGGAGTTCTCCTCTGCCAGCTGGGCTCCAGCATCCTTCACAGCTTGAAGCTCCGCTCGTAGCCTATCAATCTCCGAGGCCAAGGCTTCCCTAGCCTTGTCGGCCTCGGCCCTCGCCACCTCAGTTGAGGCTTTGGCCCTCCTTCGCTTCTCGACTTCCACCAAGACTTCACGTCGGAGGGCATTCCTCTCCTCCGCCAAGCGCGTCATCCGCCTGTCCGCAGAGGAGGACGATGCGGCGTTCAGTGCGAAGGCCTGAAAGAATCCAAGAAAATCATAAGTGTTGATCGAAGACCAAAGTATGATTCGAAGGCTGCATAGGACTTCGCTCACTTGGATGAGGGCTTCGTTCGCGTTAATGAAGAGGTCTGTTGGGTTCGAGTGGCTGAGTTGAGCCACCAAGCCTCCTGCCTCCACAGCTACGAAGCCCTCGCGGAAGTCGTGGATGGCTGCCTCAGTCACGGCCCCCTTCGGCAGCAGAGGTCGGACAATTTCTTCTACCTCAACCACCTGCACAGGCTTCGGCAGAGCTGGGCTTCGGTCCACCACCTCGACTTCCTCGTCGCCCCGAGGGTCCCCTTCGTCATGACTGTGGCCTCCGTCTTCTTCAGACGAGGAGCTGTCAGACTCTGAGCTGCTGCTGCTGCTGCTGCCGGAGGCCTCCGCTGGCTTCGGTGTGGTGGGCCTCGCACCGACATCATCTTCTGCAAAAAAGTTCAAGTCAATATCATCATATAAAATAGAAGTATGTTTAAAGTGTTTACCTTCGTCGGAGATGTCTTCGAAGGTAGAGGGGTCAATGTGTGCCCCCCAATCCTTCTGCTGCGAAGCTGGTGCTTTGACCTCCGCGCCCAAAGCCGTCACCGTCGAGGTCTTCGCCACCACCTCGGTAGCTGTTGCCCGAGCCCTTGATGGCTCCACTTCTGTTTGAGGGTTTGCAACCGTTGCCTCCTCCAGAGTAGAGGCTTCGGTCGCGAGGGCCTCCGACCGAGCCCTCAAAGCTTCGGGCTCGTCGTCATCCCCCATTTTCCTCTTGGAGCCAGTTGTCGGAGGTACAAGGTGGGAGAAGTCTGGTAGAGCCTGGACCTCGAAGCCGAGCAGTGTCCACACCCTGTTCCAGTGTTCCCAAGTCCCCACCAAAGTAAGCCGTTGGGCTTGCTCTTCAGGTGTCGGGGCCCCGACAACACGCTCCGCCGCCACGATGGCCTCGTCCAGAGTCCTCACTTCAAGAGTGGCTTCATCAAGTTTCCAAGTCAGAGTAAAGTTTTTGGCGAAGTATGGAAGTGGAAAGGATTTGAAGTCTTACCGAGGCAGTTTGTTGCTACTTCGTTTAGGCCCCTTGGCCCGAAGGTTGGAAGAGACCCTCCGGCCAAGAGCGCGCAAGGGGGGTGAGCCGGAGGGTGATGAACTCCTCCGCGAGGTCCCTCATGCTCATCTTCGCGGGCACCCTCCGGAGGAGCGAGATCCTCGAGCGAAGGGTGTCGGGGCTGGTCTTCACCACACCTTCGCGCCGGTAAGAGATAAGTGCATTGGTACTCCGAAGGGGAGTGTTCGCGCCGACGAAGGCATAGAACCACTCTTGATCCCACCTCGAATACCATTTGTTGTTGGCAGCCCTCGCCGGGAAGGCATCTTGGTACTCCTTCCGAAGTTGGAAGTTGGCGCTTCTGAAGGCCAAAGCCCTCTTGACGCGGTCTGCACCCTCCCTTGTCTTCGGTTGGCAGTTGGCGTCATGAAGAGCAACGAAGACGTCGGCGCGGCCCTCGCAGCCTTCGGCCCTCATGGCCCATTCAAACACTGCAAGCCTCGCCACGGTGTTGGGCGAGAGTTGAGGAAGCTCGAGGTTGTAAGCCTTCAGGACTTCACTCAGCATCCCCACCGCCGGCAGTCCGAGGCCGGCTTCGAAGAAGGCCTCGAACAGTACCACTTCGTCAACCCGAGGCCTCGGTATGGCCTCCGACTTCTTCGGAACTCGAAGCTGGATCTTCGATGCAATCTTCCCCGCGCAGGCCCTTCGGACAGATTCCTCTATCGAGATCGAGGCCCTCATCTCCAAAGTCTGCTCGAACTTGTCGGATGGTGACCGAAGATCCTTCGGCCCCAAGCGCCTCGGTGTAGGATTCGTTGCCGCTGCTGCCGCTGCCTGTGCTTGGGCGGAGCTCGAGCTCGAGCCCAAGGCCAAAGCCTTCGAAGCAACCTTCTTCGGCATTTTTAGGAGCTTCGGGGTGAAGGGTGCTTCGCGCGAAGCTAAGGAGGAGAAGAGAGCGAAGGATGCAAGGCATTGAGAAGGAAGAAAGTGAGAGGTGTGTCGAAGCCGTGTGCGGTAAACCCCTATTTATAGGCGGTAAAAATCCCGACGGTTCGCGTGCCGAAGCCACTGACAGGTGGGCCTCCAGCGAAGCTGAAGTGACCCCGCGCACTGTAATGGTCAATTTTATAGCCGTTGCGGAGTCAATTGATCTCCCCGAGGCCATTCTGACAGCTGACGCAGGCAATTATTACCTGCGCATTTCGAAGCCACCTTCGGTCCAAGCTCCGAAGGCCTGTTTTCCTTGAAGTTGTAATTTTTACTGTCATTTGTCCCAAGGGCGCACACACCCCTTTGTTCCGAAGGCCTGCATGCGAGGGGCTACTATTGGGGGAATAAGTTTTCCTTTGAATAGGGGCCAAATGACGTCAGCCTCCGACAGCCTTCGGCCCGGAGCCCAACACTGTCGAAGCCTGTTCCTTTCTGAAGAAGCTATTTCCAAGTCCCAAGGTTCACTTCGAAGCCCTCTGGAGCGAGGCCTCCGAACCCCTTCGGAGCCCTCCAGAGCGAAGCCCTCAAGATCCCTTAAAGTTTGCTAGAAGCTGTCTCAGGCTAACTTCGAAGTTACTCCAAGCCTTGTTCGGAGTTAGCCTCCGAGCCTTGTTCGGAGTTAGCCTCTGAGCCTTGTTCAGAGTTAACCTTCAAGCTCTGTTCGGAGTTTACCTTCGAGTTCCCTTCGGAGCTCCCCAGAGCTAGTCTCCGGACCCTTTCCAGCCAATTCAAAGCTAAGTCTCCGAGAACCCAGTTCGGAGCCTAGTTCAAAGTATACTTCGAAGCCCACTTCGAAGTGTACTTCGAAGCCTCCCTTGCGGCCTTCGCCCGAAGAGCTCCGGCCCCTACTCCGAATCTAGAAGATATTTATGCCTTGCTACAGTGTAGAAGCCATACAAGGGGCCCCTCTGCCCCTAGTATGTCATTTAGCTGGTCAAGAAGTGACGTTTATCTGACAATGTTGGCATAAAAGATTACGCTAACAGGTTTCTGTAGAAAAGAAACTAACAAACGAAGTGTTTGTGAAGCAAACTGTTCTAAGCCTCCGAAAGGATAATAGCTTAGAATAGTTCGTAAATGTGTATTGAATAACTTGTATTCGGTCCCTATTACAGGGTGAAATGGGGGGTATTTATAGGCCCAAACATTAAGGAAAAGACCTATTTACCCCTCTATTACAACCGACATTAAGGAAACTATTCGGTTTCCTTAATAGGGCTAAAATGGTAAAAGACTAATCTAATAAGAAAGAAGATAAGTCTTCCATCTTAGCTGGCAGAAAAGATCCTGAAGGGCTTTAGTTCGAAGACATACTTCGAACCAATGCCTGTCTTCGATCTTCGAACGGGGTTCTGGGCATCTTCTAAGATGATCTTCGGAGAATCTTCGAACTGGTTGACTGTCTTTATGCTGCTTCGGCAATAACCCCGAAGATGAGAGCAGTATACGCAAGAAAAGTAATCATGCGTAGGGGTTAACAGATTTATATCATCTCCGAATTATGTGGAGATATATGCTTCGAATTGGTATTCGAAGAGGTTACATTCGAAGTAACTTAGAAGTATCTTTAAAAAGACTAAAGACTTTCCAGACTTAGAAGAAATAGCCGTTAGCCTGTTTCTTCTAACGGAAGTTATACAATGCGTTATTTTCGGAGGAAAATAACGGGCGAGAATGCGAAAAGGCAGAGCCAAAACGGTAACAAGCGGAACATTTGGGCTATAAATAGAGGGCCTAAAACTTACCCGATTACCTTTTCACCGCTTTCTCACAGTCAAAAGCTTTTTTGAGCCCCTTGAGTTCTTGAGCCCTAGCCTTTGAGTTCTTGAGCCCTAGCCTCCATTTCCTCAGAACAATCCAGCAATCGTGATGGTGAAGACCAAGGGATCTGCGCCTCCTTCGGCCTTGGCTCGGCAACAGGCGGCCGCAGCGGCAGCAGCGGCAGCATTGGCGGCGGCACCCTCGATGCAGGCGGCAACATCCATGACGGCAGGGGGGAGAAATCCCCAAATCGCCGATGAGCAAGGTCTGTGCCCACCATCGACCAAATATTTGGATCAGTCTTTTGAGTTGGGGCCTTCTACCTGCAAGAGAGAGTCTTTGGCAATCACAGCAGGGGGAAAGATTAGTAATGGAGTTATGATTCGGAAGCCGGGCAAAGAATCGATTCCATCACCAAGACCCGGAGAGGTTGTAGTATTCGAAGCCTTTTTCGAAGCAGGCTTGGGCCTCCCTGCAGTGGACTTCCTGGCAGAGGTACTTGATCTGTTCCACGTAACCCTCCCGCAGCTATCTCCGAATGCAGTAGCTAGGTTAGCTATCTTCGAATGGGCGTTGAGAGCCGAAGGTTGCGAAGGGAGGGCAGAAATCTTCGCTGCACTTCATAGAGCAACTTGCCAGCCGAAGACCTTCGTAGGCTCCGGAGGTGAGAAAGTGGTGGTTGCCTTCGGAAGCATTAATTTTAGACTTCGAGATGAATATGCCCTGCAATTCCCTGCTAAGGCCATCAATGCAAGATGGTATACTGATTGGGTCTTGAGGTGGTTCTATGCCGAAGTTGGAGCGAGTAGTCCTCTGGCTGGGCCCCTCAAAGAAATTCAATTCCGGAAGGAAGCCTTAGTGCAACCGGACGAAGGTCAGCTCGAAGCTCGCCTTAATCTGCTTTAGAAAATTAGCCGAAGGTTAAGCATGCGAGACTTAGCCGAAGAATTCCTCGGACTCCAAATTCCTCCGCTGATGGCTAACTGGCCTATCGTCTTCGAGGATGACTCGGAAGGTGGTCTTCGTAAGATCAATTTTACTTCGAGCCCTGCAGGTAACTTCGAAACCAACATGCATTATACATATTTACTTCGAAGAAAGACTAACTTGAATTATTTTTAGCTTCTTCAGCCCCTATTACTTCAGAGCAAATCGTAAGGGCTTCGGAGAAGATTCTGGGTGCCCCAACTCCGACGGAAAAAGAATGGCGAATTAAATTGGTCGGGAGTTGGGAGCGGTTTAACAGAGTATGGGGAATGTTGGAGTTAACTCCGCCCCCTCTGATGGACTGGGTGCCTCTGGAGAAAGGACCCAAGAAAAGAGTGGCTGAAGCCGGAGCTTCTAGCTCCGCAAGGACTCCGGTGAAGAAGGTGGCTCGGAAGCCAAAAAATCTCGCACCTTCGGATCCTGCGCCTTCAAGCTCAAGAACCTCAATCTCTGGTTCTAAAGAAGATGAAGGTATATTATTAGTGAAATTGATTGACGAAGATGCAGCTCAACGAAATATTCACACTGAAGATACTGCAGGTATACCGGAGCCCCAAGCCAACATCGAAGAAGTAAGAGCTCCGGATACCCAGGAGGAGCAAATCGAAGCCCCTATGGATGAAGATGAAGTCGAAGTTCCTGCAACTTCGGTTGTGGAGGAAAGGACTGCTCACGAAGATGCTCCGACAGTGGAAAATTTAACTGCGGATTCAGATGATGACTTCACCTTCGATCCTCCGATCAGTCCAGTACTCGATCTCCCGGAGAATGTCGAAGGTAAATTTCGCATAATTCTTATCAATTTCTGCAAAGTTATACAATGTATAATATTTTTGTTTTTGCAGAGCCTCCTGTTGTCGAAGTACCTCACGAAGATACAATTCAAAGGCCTTCGACAACTTCGGAGCCACACCCGGAGGTTACTCAACAGGGGCCTGGAAGAGGTAAAAGACACATAGAGCCTCTCCCAACTCAAGGATCGACTTCATCTGAGTCAACAGATGAAAGTGAATCAACTGAGGGGGGGCCATCTTCAGAAGTTCCAAGGGCCTCAGAAGAACTCTCCGGACCTTCGCTAAGCAGAGCTGATCAGAAGGCTTCAGTAATGCTTCCTCTCTTAACTCCTTTTTTGGAGGAGAAAACCGGACTTCGGACTTTGGTTAAACCTTTGGGTCAAGCCAGTCGCAAAGTCGGGGAAACAGAACTGGTAGCCCTCTTGAGCAGGGCGAAAAGTTCGGAGCTTAACGTTGCTATAGAAAGAGCAGCTTATCAGGTACAAAGCATCTTCGAACCAATAGCAAATTATATATGAATAATTTCTTATTTCAGTTTTTCTTTTTTCTTAGCAAGCAGTCTTGGCCCGCGCTGCGGCTTTATCAGGCGAAAATGAAATTGCTCAACTTCGGGAAGAAAACGAAGCTCTTCAAAGAAATTTTAACTTCTCCGAAGGTCGAGTAGCTCAGATGGATAATATAATATTAGCAGAGCGAAGGGCTAGGCAAAGCTTAGAGGCTACGAAGAAAGAGCTCGAAGCAGAAAGAATTGTGCTTCGAGCAGAGGTTGAAAGACTGTGGAAGGAGGATGCTGCTAAGGGGTCCGAACTTGTGAGGCTCCAAGAAGAGGCTGGCCAACTCCTGACTCAAAAGAATACTTTGACTACGGAGAATGCTAGAATTTCCGGAGTTCTAGCAGAAACGACTTCGGCCAAGGATGCACTTATTGAGGAAAAGCTTAAGTCTGAGAAGGTGGCTTCGGAGGTCATCGAGCAGATGCTAGGTGTCTTGGAGTACTTCGGTACTACTGGATCACTACCTTCGGATGACAATGTGACTCTGCTGCGCCGGTTAAAGAGGATCCAAGGAGCAGCGAAGCAAATGAAGACTGCAGGCATACGTTATGGAGAACTCTCCGGACAAGTGTCTGCCCTCGGATTACTTCGTTATTACGAGGATTTGGGCCGAACAATCACTCCGAGCGCAGAGGGCTCCATTACCTTCGACGATGCGAGACTTTTGAATCCTTCCGAAGGCATGACTGCCGCCTGGCGAGCCTTTCAAACTTCATGGAGAGCCGAAGGTCGTTCTGCGATCAAGGCTTGGATTGATGAAGGCCAACGCCAGAAGCAAGTTCGGAGCCAAGCTTCGAGCAGTCAGCCTCCTCCGAACCCACAGGTTTAGGATTTATTTAGGATTTTTTGATTATGTAAAGCTCATGCTTGTAAACATTTATCAATGAAAGTCTTGTTTGTTATATTTTTAGGCTTTGCCTCTTATGGAAGATATCGAAGTGTTAGAGCTTAACAACGAACTTCGTTCATTGTGGAACACCTTCGAACTTCTAAAGAGTTATAAGCGTCCTCGATTTCTTATTCCTCGAGATGACTCCGGCGTAATTGCGCCCGAAATAATCAAAGACGTATTGTCTTATATTAAAGAGGAAGATAAAGAGGTTGACGCAAACACCTCGTCTTCTGAAGACACTAATTGGTCTGAAGACGAAGGTGAAGCCCAAAATAAAAGATCTGAAGATCTTAGAAGCTGGGAAAGAAGCCCCGAGCGGCTTCGAACTTGGGCCGAGCTTCAACAAGAGCAGAAGGATTTTAGAGCTTCGAAGGGGAGGAAGAGAGTTAAACGCAAAGTTCTTAGAACTTCTGATGTTGGAACTAGTCGTTCTACTCCTAGCTCTCGGGACCGAAGAGGTCTCCGATTCCTTCTTGGTATAGATACCAATTTTTCATAGTGTAATCTGTAAACACATTTATTTTAATAATGAATGCCGATTTAAAATTGTCTCCATATTTACTAGCCCCTCTTTGGGTATAAGCAACTTCGAAATGTATTCAAAGATGGTTATGCGCAAAGAAAAAACTTCGGAGTACAATTTTTGGGGGGTTCGGAGCCCCTCTGTCATTTAAAGATCTTTTGAAATCTTATGAAATGTCTTCGACTTTTTGCAGTCAGAAGAATGGTAGCTTAGTACCTTTGTTTGCTTTACGAAAGAAATCAATTGAGATAACTTCCAGGACACTTTAGTGTCTTAAAGAATTTGTCACTTTGGACTATGTTAACAGACATTCGAAGCTCATGGCTCAAATGCTGTTTTGCTTTAGCCACCTTCGGCTTGTCTTTTGTAGGACCGAAAGTAGCGACCAGAGGGGGGGTGAATGGGCGCCTATAAAATTCTTTCGAATCAATGGCCTGGTCCCAACACCCAACGCACCTCAAAAGACTTAGCAAGAAAAAGTAAACAGATCAACATGACCTAAAATGATCTAGCCTAAAAACGACCGGTGTCCTAATCGATAAGACACCAACACAGTGCTCAAAGGCAGGTTCAACAGATTAATTAACTCACAGGCATTTAATCAGATCAACTAACATGAAGATAATAAACAGTGAAGTTCCAACCGAAATAAAACAGTGCACAGATTAAAACACCAGAATCAATATCATCTATCAAAACAGCAGATGAACCAACAGATGTAATGATGGCACAAAGATTAACTCAACAGATAAAATATATTCATGAAAAATACTTGTTAACAGTATGCCATCACATGCAATAGGATGTTACAGGAAGTATTGAAATAGCACAAACCGTACGTGAAACATGGCAACACATGAATATTTAATTAGCACGCAAATCGAGAAATGCAATTAGTACTAATCTTGGTTTGGTTTGATTTATTGAGTGATACAGAACACGGGTGCTTTAAAAAAAAACGCTGCTACAGTGCTACAATATTTCAAGCTACAGTACTTCTTGATACAAAGGATTAACACATAGGATTAAAATCAATGAAGTAACTGCAAATACACGCAAAACGAGGCAAATAGAATTTACCGTGCAAAATATTTCTTTTCCTTCCTTCGCCTGGACACATGCCGTGAGCTTCTCCGTCTGAAATTTGCTTGTGAGAAGCCACTGTGACGTGATGCTTCTCCAGCGAGGTGGCACAGCTAGCTTCCTCAAGAACCGAAGTCCACGCCTATGCCCTAGCGTGTGAGACCTTGGCAGCGTAGGCTGCTGCGACAAGTTGTTGCATACACGGCTTCCCGTGATTGCCTTGTCCACCGCACAAAGACACACGTGCCTGCTAGCCATGCCAGCTGCAGTGCTCGTGAGAAGCCATGCCACACGCAAGCATGCACGAATCACAACCTCTGGCCGTGCAAATCGAAAGCAGAAGAGGAAAACAAAACACACACGGCGAAGAAGTTTCCTGCCAGATGAAAGCCAATGGCGGCGGAAGAACAGTGGGGAAGGAGGAGAAAGTGACCCACAATTTCTGAAATTGGTAAAGTGTTTTTCAAAATGGGTGCCCTAACCCTAGGCTATTGGGGCCTATTTATAGGCAGCCCAATAAATGGGTAAAATGCAGAAATACCCCTAGAGTTTTTACAGACACTGAAATAAATGGAAAAGACTAAACTGCCCTTAGGATATTTTTACAGACTCGACTGACAGACTGTGGGCCTAAAGGCAAAATAGTAAAAACCTAAATAAAAGTAACTTGTCCTGATGCGGAGCTTTCGTAGCAGCTACGGCTTCGCTCCAGGACGGTCCGATCCAAGATCAGTGGTCGTCAGTTTTGCGCCGAAAATGACAAAGCGTCCACCGTCTTCGCACCGGGTACCCGGATTGGGTCGGCCCGATTCCGCGGCTCCCTCAGCCCGGCAATCACTCGCCGCCCGTGTACCTGAGTCAATCCCGGTCGACAGTCCAGTGGATCCTCTGCTGCTCCTAGCCCATGTACCCGGATTGGGCCAGCCCGACTTCGCGGCCTTCTCTGCCCGACAGTCGCTTGCTGCCCGTGTACCTGAGTCACACGCGGCCCAGACGCAGCAGGTCTTCTCTCTCTTCTCAGTCCTCTTTGACTATCGTTGACAATGACTCATCACATCTGGAGCCATGAGGCCCACGCTATTCAGCATGGCTCCTCAATCTCCCCCTTGATGAGTGCATTGTCAACACTTCTCTTCATATGCTCTTCAGTACCTGCAATCAACTGTGGAAACACGAAAACAAAACACAAGAAAACAAAGAAGAAGAAGAATAAAGTAAAAGCTTAACCCTAATGACCAAAAAACCGAACAGAAGCAAGATACGGTCATTATGGTTAACCAAAGGTAAAAGCTCAAAACGAGTGCAGTCCCAGAAACATCAACAAGGATATCAAAAGAGTAAGGACAAACGGGACAAAAACACCCCCTGAAACAAATCCCAGAGAAAGCCAAAACTCCCCCTTAAACTCTTATACCAAAATTTCTCCCCCTTGTTGACAAGTGAACTCATCAAGCACTCTAAAACGACACTGACTCCCCCTGAAAAGCAACTCCCCCTCAAAATATGCAATGAATGCAACGGAGGTGCAGGTGGAGTGAAGAAAGCATGCTTCTTAGATATGATTGACTGGAATTACAACATCTAACAAGTATAGCAAAAGACATACTGTCGAAGTCACATGGCATGATCAGTACAACAGATGATATCCAAAGAAAGTCATTTAGCACGCATTTTTCAGTTTTTGCAAACAAAAGCATCACCACATTTTCTAGTTAACAAGCAAGGTAAAGCATGAGATGCAGAAGCTAACTGATATCTACCAAGATAAGCATCGTCCAAAACAAAGTGCTTCAGCAAACTTGTTGTCTTTTTAATTTTCAGGCTTTTTCATTGTCCTTTTTCATTTTTGCCAAGGGTTATTTGCATGTCAAACCTTATGCTACCCGACCAAGTCAAGCCTAGGCCAGAACTGGACCATCATAAGCTTAAGACATTGGTCTTGGCATACACTACACTGTCCTAGTTCATACCAAAGTGCTATGGTAAGCAGTCCAGAACAAAGCAATGTGACAAAACAAACCCACTTGGATCTTTTCAACTCAAGCATAAAAAGGCATGGAATTTTCATTCATTTTTGATTCTTATCATTTTTATAGCACATTTTCCATGATAATGCATAAAGATGTCCAAGTTGCATATCTGCATCTATGTGAGGAACTAGCTACAGGGTATGTAACAGATAGCAAAAGCACTCAGCCTACACATGCTAGTTACCAGAAGCAATGGTGATCAATTTTTTTAAAAGTTTAAAGCATAAAAGCCATGCATATGACAGATATCAGACATATCAAGTGAACTGAACCAAAGCATGATCATTGACAAGTAATCAAAAGCATGTACCAGCTAGAATAAGTAAGGCAGTTCAATCATATAACAGAAGCAGGCTCAAAAGTGTGATATGTTAATATGTATGATATGAACACACACAAAAAGACTCAAGAAAAGAGTAAAGAAGAAAGAAATGAACCGACTCAAAATATCCTAAAAAGGATATACAACACCCAAATCCCCTCGTAAACGCTCAAAAGTAGACTGATCTAGGGGTTTGGTGAAAATGTCAGCCAACTGATGATGGGTATCAACATGAACAAGGTCAATGACACCTTTCTCATATTGATCCCGCAAAAAGTGAAAGCGCACATCAATGTGTTTGGTTTTTGAATGAAGACATGGGTTTTTCCCTACACTAATTGCACTGGTGCTGTCGCAAAACAAAGGAACTCTGGTAGGAAAGAACAACCCAAAATCTCTCAGAGTGGAAATCATCCAAACCAACTGTGAGCAGCAGCTACATACTCAGCCTCTGTGGTCGAAAGAGCAACTCCAGATTGCTTTCGAGAGGACCAAGAGACAAGAGAAGAACCAAGAAACTGGCAAGTACCGGAAGTCGACTTGCGATCCAACCGGCACCCACCAAAGTCAGCGTCCGAAAAGCCAGATAAATCAAGAGAAGATGATGCTGAATAGTAAAGACCAAGATCAGGCGCATAAGTGAGATACCTGAAGATGCGCTTGACAGCCTGCCGATGAGACGCGCGTGGTGACGACTGGAAGCGCGCGCACAGTCCCACGGCGAACTGTATGTCTGGCCTCGTCGCCGTCAAGTACAGCAGCGAACCGATCATCCCTCGAAACTCTCTCTTGTTGACCTTGACGCCGCTCTCGTCCTTGTCCAGGCCCCCAGATGTACCCATTGGGGTCATCTGAGGCTTCAGCTCTCCACCAAAGTCGAATTTCTTCAACATGTCTCGAGTGTACTTACCCTGGTGGATGAAGGTGTCGTCCTTGGTCTGCTTGATCTGGAGCCCTAGAAAATACTTGAGCTCACCCATGAGGCTCATCTCAAACTCGCTGTGCATCTGCTCAGAAAACTTGGACACAAGATCATTAGTAGTACCGCCAAAGATAATATCGTCCACGTATATCTGAGCAACTAAAAAATCTGAAGCATCTCTGAGCAAGAAGAGAGTCTTATCCACAGAACCCATCACAAAGCCCTTCCCCAACAAAAACTGCTTTAACCGGTCATACCAAGCCCTGGGGGCTTGCTTTAACCCGTATAAAGCTTTCTACAGCTTAAAAACATGTCGAGGAAATTTGGGGTTCTCAAAACCGGGGGGCTGCCTAACATAAACCTCCTCCTCTATGTACCCGTTCAGAAAAGCACTCTTGACGTCCATTTGAAAAAGCTTAAAACCCTTCGAGGCGGCAAAAGCTAAAAGAATGCGAATGGACTCAAGACGGGCAACAGGGGCGAAAGTTTCTTCAAAATCAATACCTTCCTTCTGGCAGAAACCCTGGGCAACTAGTCGAGCTTTGTTGCGCACCACAACCCCATCTTCACCTTGCTTGTTCTTGAACACCCACTTGGTGCCTATGGGGTTGCATCCTGGTGGCAGCTCTACTAGAGTCCAAACCCGATTGCGGACAAAATTCTCAAGCTCTTCTTGCATGGCATTAATCCAGTTCGAGTCAGAAAGAGCATGAGAAATGTCTCTGGGCTCAAAAGATGCAACAAAAGCAGATTCAGCAAACACAGCAAGAGAGTCAACAGACGATCGCAAAGTTCTTGTAGAGACATCACCGATGATGTGCTCTGAGGGGTGATTACGCTGAACTGCTCGGGATCCCTGGTGATCTGAAGTCACCTCACCGGAGTCAGCAGTTGGCACCTCTGGACTCGACTGAGGGGGCTCGATCGAAGTGGAAGAAGTGATCAGAGGTCCGCCCTCGTCCTCAGTCGAAGTCTCAGAAGGTGTGGGCTCTGCAGGAGGTGCAGAAGGCCCACCCTCATCAGCAGCTGGAGTATCCTCATCTTCCTCGAAGATGGACTCTCCGAGCTCACCATCACCAGAAAGCTCAAAAGAAGGATTCAAAGAAGGCAAGGACTCATCAAACGAAACCTCACAAGTCTCGACAAGCTGCTGGGAGTCGAGGTTCCAAACACTGAAGCCTCGAGAATGCAAAGCGTAACCAAGAAAAACACCATCCCAGCAACGAGACTCAAACTTGTCCAAATGCCCTCCCTTCTTGAGCACAAAGCACTTGCAGCCAAACGCTCGCAAGTGGCTCACCTTGGGCTGTCTGCCAAACCGCAACTCATATGAGGTCTTACCCAGGTAAGCTCTAAGAAAAATGCGGTTGGCCAGATAGCAAGCCGTGTTCATGGCTTCAGCCCAAAAGCGCCTAGGAGTCCTGTGCTCATCGAGCATCGTCCTGGCCATCTCGACTAGCGTGCGGTTCTTTCGTTCCACAACGCCATTCTGTGGGGGAGTGTAAGGAGCAGAAAACTGATGGTCAAGACCCTGATCACTACAGAAGCTGACGAACTGAGAGTTCTTGAACTCAGAGCCGTTGTCGGAGCGAATTGCTCGCATCCGACCATTGTTCTCATTCTTCAGCTTCAAAATCAGGTCATGAACAAACTGAAACGTTTCATCCTTAGACTCCAAAAAGAAAACCCACGAGAATCGAGAAAAGTCGTCAACAATCACAAGTGCATACCACTTCCCACTGACTGAACGTACTCGAGCTGGACCAACAGTGTCCATGTGTAAAAGCTCGCCCGGATACGAAGTCATCACCTGAGTCACAGGTGAGTGAGAAGCGGCAACCATTTTCCAATGACGACAGGGATGGCAAACTAGATCCTTCTCCATCTTAAGCTTGGGCAATCCTCGGATGAGGTCCATAGAGCTCAACCTGACTAGCAGGTCAAAACTCAAATGACCTAACCTCCTATGCCACTTCCAGAGCTCAGAGGAGGATCCAGCAATCAAACAGCGAGAGGGGCCAAAAGAACTAGAGAAGTCAATCCGAAAAACTTTACCGAAAGGTAAGATCTGGCAAATCAAAGACCCTCTAGAATCAAACACAGAAGAATTGCCCTTCTTAAATCGCACCTCCAAACCATCCTCAAGAAGTTGCGAAACAGAAATCAAATTAAAGTTCAAGTTTCCAACCAAAGCAACGTTCTTCAAAGAAAAATGGTCTGAAATGCGAATTGAGCCAATGCCACTTACTTTCCCTTGACCACTGTTCCCGAAGGTGATGTATTCTTTGGAGCTCGGGGGAGTGAGACTGGAGAACCATCTGCGATGTCCCGTCATGTGGCGAGAACACCCTGAGTCCATGATCCAAACATCCTCCAGTCCCCGATCCTGCACAATCAGTGGCTGTAAGTGGGAGCAAATGGTCCGGCACCGGGTTTAGCAAAAGAGCTAAACCAGTGTCAAGCCATCTGCTCAAAAGACGGAAAGCAGAAATCATCAGAAAAGTTTGGACCAAAACGCGGCTCAACGCGCGGTCCTCGGTTCTGCCTAAAACCTCGGCCACTAGGTCCAGGACCGTAGCCAAAACGGCCTGGAGCTCTGCCAGAACGACCACCACCAACTGGAGTACGAGCAAGAAAGTCGTCTCCTCTACCACCACCTACACGACGCGGCCTGGCCTCCAGCCTCTCCCCGCGTCGAGGAACACGCAGTCTACCACCCTGCTGGTAGAACTGCTCCTGACCACCACGAGCTCTCTCTGCTCTCTCAACCCGCTTCCTCCTGAAGCAAAACTTCGCAAGATGCCCGTCTCTCTGACAATACTCACAATGATAGGTGGGCTTCTTGGGATGTGGTTGAGGCTTGGGGTTCTTGGGCTTAGTGGTGTTTGGTGTTGTCTTCTTGGGTTTAGAGGGTCCAGGAAGAGAGTCTAGAGAAGTGTGAAGGAGTTTGGGCTTTGGAACCCAGATGGGTTTCTTGGGTGGAGCTTTGGGTGGTTCATGGATCACTCCATCCTTGGGCTGACAAGCCTGGGAAGACTCAGTGGAATGGGTCTTGGGATATCTCTGCTCAGGAGTCATTTTACTCCACTCCACTGCCCGGCTAATGGCACTCTCAAAGTCAGCCTTGGTGTAGGTATAACCTACCCCAAACCCATCCTGCCTCTTGAACTGCTGGATCATCATGCCGAGCTGTGGCTCTCTGGCACTGATCCAACTCAGGATAGACCGGAGGTAAAAGTTCTCATTCTGAGAATCAGCTAGCTCCTCTCTCAAGGATGCTAGTACCTCCACCTGAGACAAGCAGGTCTCACACTCACTATCTACATGGACAGACTTCTCGGCTTTTAGCTTAATCAACTCAAGTCTAAGAGACAGACAGTTCTCACAAACAGTGGGTGGAACTGACAATGTCTCAAGCTCTAGCCTAGTCTGCGCCAGCTCAGCTCTCATTCTCTCCAAAACACCCAGATGCTCATCGCCCTTGGCTTTCAGCTCAGCTAAACTAGCTAGATGGGATGGGCAATCAACACAGGGTGCGACGACAGTGGCATGAGCATCTTTTAGCTCCTGCTGAGCGCTCTCAAGCTCAGTGGCCAAAGCGTCCCTCTCATCAACCCTTTCTGTGTACCTGGACTTCAGAGTCGACAGGTCACACAGAAGCACCTCACACTTTGGGCACTCACTGCTATCACCCAAGCAAGGGGAAGAAGATAGACTCTCAATTCTGCCGTTGGCCACGGCAAGCTCACTCTCTAACTCATCTATCCTCTTCTTAGCCCCTCTAAGCAGTTTTTCCCGATACTTTAACTCCTGACGATTGCTTTCAAGTAAATCAACGATTTCGCGTTCATAGGATGATACCTTTTCGTTGTCGTCGTCGTCGGAGTCATCGGAGGAGCTCTTCTCTTCCTTATCCCCAAGAGCCATTGAGCAGAAGCTCTTGCGGGATCTTCGGCGCTGATGTGAGCGGCTCTTCGGTCTGTCCCCGAAGGCCATGAAGCAAAGGCCTGCTGGATCATCCTTGTCCTTCCCCTTCCTGATGATGATCTCCTCATCGCTTGAGCTCGATGAAGAGGAAGAAGACGTGGACCGCTTGGAGTAGCTCTTCTCCATCTCACCGAAGAAGGCCTTGTCGCGCTTCTTGTTCTCTCGCCGGTAGTCCTTCAGGGCCTTTCTGAAGAATCTGGTTTTTGGCTTGCCCTTGTTGAAGGAGGAACTGTCGTGCTTGCCGGAGTCGTGGAAGCCACCACCGGTGCCCTTCTTGTGGCCATTGCGCTTGGGGCAGTCGGCGATGAAGTGTCCTGGATCACCACACTCAAAGCATCCGGTCTTTGTGCCGTGTCTTTTGAACATCCTCTTATCATAGACACAACGCACCCGGTTGTTAAAAAGACACAAATCATCATCTCCCAACGACTCAAGCTGATCCTCAGTGATAGACATCAAAGAGAACCCAACACAACTCACAGAAGAGGGATCAACAGAAGGTGTAGCAAGGGCCAGAGACTTTGATCCAGAGCTAGTGAGATTTGATCTCAACTGGGTATCAACCTCGGTGGCCTTCAGCTTGCTAAACAAATCAGAAATGGTCAAGGTATCATAAGAAGTGCTCTCAATGATAGAGGATACCTTGATCTCCCAGATCTTTGGGTCCAAGGTATGAAGAACCTTGAGCGCCTGTTCGTGATCTGAGACTAACTGAACACCCTCAGCCTTGTTGTCCCGAAGCTTGTTTATGATCGACTGAAAACGACCAAACAACGCTTCAACAGATTCACCCGGCTTTTGTGTGAAGTTCTCGTACTCACGCCGGTAGGTCTGATAGAGCCGAGCCTTGACCTGAGCTGTCCCCTCATGGTGTGCCTGGAGGGTAGCCCAGATCTCTCTCGCAGTGGAGAGATGGCTCACACGCTCAAACTCAGTGGGACCCAAACCAGAAAACAAGATGTTCACCGCTTTGCTATTGTTCACATGCTGGGCGATGATACCAGGAGAATCACGCTCAGCAACTGGCAATATGACAAACGTAGCGTGAACGCAAATGTCCCAGATGTCCGAGCTTTGGCTCATGAGATAGGCTCGTATGCGAGTCTTCCAATAATTATAGCCATAAGCTTCCAAGGACGGGACCTTGCCAGGAGACGTCATGATCACTACTGGGGTTTAGAACCGGTTAAGGTATGGAAAAACCCTAACCAGGCTCTGATACCACTTGTAGGACCGAAAGTAGCGACCAGAGGGGGGTGAATGGGCGCCTATAAAATTCTTTCGAATCAATGGCCTGGTCCCAACACCCAACGCACCTCAAAAGACTTAGCAAGAAAAAGTAAACAGATCAACAGGACCTAAAATGATCTAGCCTAAAAACGACCGGTGTCCTAATCGATAAGACACCAACACAGTGCTCAAAGGCAGGTTCAACAGATTAATTAACTCACAGGCATTTAATCAGATCAACTAACATGAAGATAATAAACAGTGAAGTTCCAACCGAAATAAAACAGTGCACAGATTAAAACACCAGAATCAATATCATCTATCAAAACAGCAGATGAACCAACAGATGTAATGATGGCACAAAGATTAACTCAACAGATAAAATATATTCATGAAAAATACTTGTTAACAGTATGCCATCACATGCAATAGGATGTTACAGGAAGTATTGAAATAGCACAAACCGTACGTGAAACATGGCAACACATGAATATTTAATTAGCACGCAAATCGAGAAATGCAATTAGTACTAATCTTGGTTTGGTTTGATTTATTGAGTGATACAGAACACGGGTGCTTTAAAAAAAACGCTGCTACAGTGCTACAATATTTCAAGCTACAGTACTTCTTGATACAAAGGATTAACACATAGGATTAAAATCAATGAAGTAACTGCAAATACACGCAAAACGAGGCAAATAGAATTTACCGTGCAAAATATTTCTTTTTCCTTCCTTCGCCTGGACACATGCCGTGAGCTTCTCCGTCTGAAATTTGCTTGTGAGAAGCCACCGTGACGTGATGCTTCTCCAGCGAGGTGGCACAGCTAGCTTCCTCAAGAACCGAAGTCCACGCCTATGCCCTAGCGTGTGAGACCTTGGCAGCGTAGGCTGCTGCGACAAGTTGTTGCATACACGGCTTCCCGTGATTGCCTTGTCCACCGCACAAAGACACGCGTGCCTGCTAGCCATGCCAGCTGCAGTGCTCGTGAGAAGCCATGCCGCACGCAAGCATGCACGAATCACAACCTCTGGCCGTGCAAATCGAAAGCAGAAGAGGAAAACAAAACACACACGGCGAAGAAGTTTCCTGCCAGATGAAAGCCAATGGCGGCGGAAGAACAGTGGGGAAGGAGGAGAAAGTGACCCACAATTTCTGAAATTGGTAAAGTGTTTTTCAAAATGGGTGCCCTAACCCTAGGCTATTGGGGCCTATTTATAGGCAGCCCAATAAATGGGTAAAATGCAGAAATACCCCTAGAGTTTTTACAGACACTGAAATAAATGGAAAAGACTAAACTGCCCTTAGGATATTTTTACAGACTCGACTGACAGACTGTGGGCCTAAAGGCAAAATAGTAAAAACCTAAATAAAAGTAACTTGTCCTGATGCGGAGCTTTCGTAGCAGCTACGGCTTCGCTCCAGGACGGTTCGATCCAAGATCAGTGGTCGTCAGTTTTGCGCCGAAACTGACAAAGCGTCCACCGTCTTCGCACCGGGTACCCGGATTGGGCCGGCCCGATTCCGCGGCTCCCTCAGCCCGGCAATCACTCGCCGCCCGTGTACCTGAGTCAATCCCGGTCGACAGTCCAGTGGATCCTCTGCTGCTCCTAGCCCATGTACCCGGATTGGGCCAGCCCGACTTCGCGGCCTTCTCTGCCCGACAGTCGCTTGCTGCTCGTGTACCTGAGTCACACGCGGCCCAGACGCAGCAGGTCTTCTCTCTCTTCTCAGTCCTCTTTGACTATCGTTGACAATGACTCATCACATCTGGAGCCATGAGGCCCACGCTATTCAGCACGGCTCCTCATCTTTGCGATCTCTGACGAACCAATGGTTCGGAGTTTGCAATGGTCTCTTTGGACTCTTTTTACGGATGTCTACCAGCCAATGGCTTGGACTCCGTATAATTGTAGCCACCTTCGGCTATTTTTGCAGAAGTCTACCAGCCAATGGCTTGGACTTCGCAGAATTTGGCCACCTTCGGCTCTTTTTTTACGGAAGTCTGCAAGCTGCAGCTTGGACTCCGTAGATTTTGGCCACCTTCGGCTCTTTTTACGGAAGTCTACCAGCCAATGGCTTGGACTCCGTAGAATGTGGTTTTGGGCTCTTTTACGGATGCCTACAAGCCGTGGCCTGGGCTCCGGATTATGTCAGCCACCACACCGGAGGCTTCGACTTTATGGGTTCGAAGTCCGGAACTACAGCCCAGCTTAATGACACTTCCCTCTCGGTCGACCCCGCGGTTCCAGTGCGTCCACTCGGGAAGCTGGAAGTCTATGAGGGGAAGGCAACTATCAGGGTGTATGCTTTATTAATTTAGAGGTGATTACAAGCAAATTACAAGGAGCCCTTATGCGAAGTATCGCTTTAGGTGCTCCGCATGCCAAGTATGTGCTAACTCTTCACCTTCTAAATTAGCTAATTTAAATGAACCAGGGCGCCCTGAGCGGACAATTAGATATGGACCTTCCCATTTATTGCCTAACTTCCCTGGTGCTATAATGCTTCGTAGAACAAGATGACCCGGCCTTAACTCGCTGAGTTTAACCTTCGGGTCATACCAAGTCTTCGTCTGCTGATGATACTTTGATAAATTAGCTACAGCCCGAAGTCTTGTTTCTTCTGACAAATCTAACGAAGCTTGTCTTTCTTCTTTAATGTTCGGTTCGGTGCTGCGAAATGATCCCCCCTTGAGCTCCGTTGGAGTCATAGCTTCATCTCCGAATAGTAGTCTGAACGGAGTAAAACCTGTGGACCTTGTTTGCGTAGTCCGAATGGACCACAGAATCTTCGGAAGCTCTTCGGTCCACAGTCCCTTTGATAATCCTACTATTCTTCGATTTAGCCCTGATAAAATATTTCCATTGGCTCGCTCTACGGCTCCATTCGACTGAGGATGTCTCACTGCAGCAAAACATAGTTGAATGCCTAGGTCTTCGCAAAACTTCCTGAAGGGTTCTGCGTCGAACTGTGTTCCATTATCAACTGTGAGATATCTAGGCACTCCGAACCGGCAAATAATATTCTTCCAGAAGAATTTCTGTACATTGTTCGAAGTGATAGCTGTTAAGGGCTCTGCTTCTACCCACTTAGAAAAATATTCAATAGCTACCACTGCGAACTTCAGATTTCCCTTTGCTAACGGAAAGGGACCAATTAGATCCATACCCCATCTGGCCATGGGCCATACCGGAGCAATGACTTGAAGAGCTGTTGGTGGGCGATGACTCCGTCGACCCATCCATTGGCATCCTTGACAAGTGCGGACCAAGCTCTCCGCATCAGTTGTTATTGTGGGCCAATAAAGCCCCTGGCGAAGTGTTTTTCCTGCCAGAGCTCTAGGGGCTAAATGGCTTCCACAAAGGCCTTCGTGAATTTCTCGAAGAATTTCTTGGCCTTCTGCTTGAGATATACATCGGAGTAGAGGGGAACATACTCCGGCCTTGTATAATATACCGTTGATTAACTGATAGTTTCTTGCTCTGAGCTTTAATCTTGACAACTGGGGCTCTTCGGGCAAATTTGTTCCTCCTTGCAAGAGTTCTATGATCGAATCTTTCCAATCTGCACTAGGAATGCAAAGAATCTCCGCAGAGGCAATTTGTGGCACCGAAGGTATATTGAGCTCCTCATAGAAAGCTTCTTCAGGCACATCCACAGCTCCGGCTGCAGCCTTCGCTAAAATGTCCGCTTGCACGTTTTCAGCTCTTGGTATACTCCGAATGGAAATACCCTTGAAGTGTGCTTCGATTTTGCGGATTTCTTCTAAATACTTTGCAAGCTGTGGATGCCGAACTTGAAAACTTTTGTCTACGTGCCCTACTACTATCTGAGAATCTATTTTATAATTATTCTTGTAGCCCCTAGAGCACGTGCTTTCCGGAGTCCCAATAAAATTCCTTCGTACTCCGCTATATTATTGGTAGACTTAAAGTTGAGTCTTGCGGAGTACATTGCTCTTTGCCCTGACGGTGAAATCAACACTGCCCCAATGCCTGCTCCGGATGCTTGGAAAGCCCCATCGGAGTAAACAGTCCAAACTCCGTCGCTTGATTTCTCCGGAGTCAAATTCGCAGGTGGAGTCCACTCTGCTACGAAGTCTGCTAGGACTTGGGATTTGATAGCTGTCCTTGCCAGGAAAGATATGCCGAAGGGTGCTAACTCTACTGCCCACTTTCCAATCCTTCCAGTGGAATCTTTGCTTCGGAGCATATCTCCTAAGGGATACGAAGTTGGTACAATTACATTGTGAGCCAAAAATAATGTCTTAGCTTCCTCGAAGCCATTATCAGAGCATAAACGAACTTCTCAAGTTCAGAGTATCTTGTCTTCGCTCCTGATAATGCTTCGGATACAAAATAGACAGGATTTTGGACCAACTTCCCATTGAAATCCACTTCTCTGACAAGGACTGCGCTGACAGCTGAACCTGTAGCTGCAAGATACAGGAGTAGGGTTTCGTCCGCAATAGGCACCGTAAGTGTAGCAAGATTGCTGAGATAATCTTTAATATCTTCGAAGCTTTTCTGACACTCCGGTGTCCATGCAAAATCTTCGGACCCTTTCAAAGCTTTAAATATTGGCAAGCTCCTCTCCGCAGACCTTGATAAAAACCTGCTAAGTGCGGCCAGACGTCCAGTCAGCTTTTGCACTTGCTTTAAATTCTCCGGAGGAGCCATCTTCTGCAGCGCAGTTATTTGAGTAGGGCTAGCTTCAATTCCCCTGCTTGAAACTAAGTACCCTAACAACTTTCCAGCCTTAGCTCCGAATATACATTTTTCGGGGTTAAGACGGATCCCACATGCCCGAAGGCTATTGAATGTTTCTGCTAAGTCTAGGCTATGTTGGTGCTTTAAAGCACTCTTTATTACAATATCATCCATATAGGCCTCCACATTGCGACCTAGTTGATGACCTAGAGCCTTAGCAACTAATCTTGAAAAAGTAGCCCCGGCATTTCTTAGGCCGAAGGGCATTCTTACATAGCAGAAGACTCCCGAAGGAGTTACAAAGCTTGTCTTGATTTCATCTTCGCGCTTCAACCATATTTGATGATAACCAGAATACGCGTCAAGGAAGCTTAGTAACTCCGAACCTGCAGTGGAGTCAACTAGTTGATCAATTCGGGGCATGGGGTAGGGGTCACGTGGGCACGCTTTATTCAGAGATGTGAAATCAATGCACATGCGCCACTTCCCGGAAGACTTCTTCCTGACGAAGACTGGGTTGGCTAACCATTCTGTGTGAGCCACTTCTCTGATAATCCCAGCCTTCAACAGTTTTTCAACTTCGTCCTTAGCTAGAACAGCTCTCTCTGCGGACATCTTCCGGAGTCCTTGTCGAACAGGCCGGGCCTTCGGGTTTACAAGTAAACTGTGCTCAATAATATCCCGATCGACTCCGGTGATATCTTCGTCAGACCAAGCGAAGACATCCAAATTTTCTTCCACGACCTTTTCCAAGGAGGTTGCAACTTCAGGAGGTAAATCTTTACCAAATTGAAAAGTGTATTCTTTACCATTTTTAACAATAATCTTCGTTGCAATCTCTCCTTCGGGACTTGGTCTCGGAAACGACTTCTTCGAAACTTCGGAGGAGGCTGAAAAAATTTCTTCATTATCCTGGACACTATTTACTTGCCTCGGATCAAGAGGAGGACCGTGACCATATTCTGCCCTCCGAGCCATGGCTTGATCTCCGAAGATTGTCAGGACTCCTGCTTGTGTGGGCATCTTCATGCACAAGTAGTTGTGATGCGCCACAGCTCCGAACTGATTCAACATGCCCCGTCCGAAGATGACATTATAAGCATACGGGGCATCTACCACATCAAAGATAACTTCTTCAGTTCGGGCTAATAAACCTTCTCCGAAGGTTACTTCCAGGCCTATCTGGCCAAGTGCATCAAGCGGAGGTCCTGCGAAGCCTTGCAGAGGACGAGCCGCTGGGAGGAGATGCTTCCTGGAAATGCATAACTGATCGAAGGCTTGCACAAAAATGATATCTGCCGAACTACCTCCGTCAATTAGCACCCTTCGGACTTCAGTCCCTGCAATATCAGCAGTGATAACCAATGGATCTGCATGCGGGAACTTAATACCAGCTGCATCCTCCGCAGAGAAAGATATCGGAACATGAGACCACTCCGGCATTGCAGCTGCAGATGACGAAGTCCCAATATGTCCTACTTCTCGAACGTACTCTTTTCGCTGTCTCTTGGACATGCTTCCGAGGGTACCTCCTCCGGAGATAGGGAGAACTACTCTCTTTCCTCTATCTTGCCCTTCCTCTTGCTTCGGAGGTGGCATAACATTGGCCACCGGAGGGTGCCTTGCAGCATCAAAATTTTCTATCCGCGCCACAGCTTGGACCGGGTCTGGGCGCGCTGCTGCTGGACTTCGGTCGGTATTGCCTCGACCCGAAGTTCTTTCCAAGTATTCTCCCCTTAAGGTAAGGATAGCCTTGCAAGTGTCAGTTGCATGGCTTCGATTTTCTCCATGAATACAGCAAAAAAGGGTATGGCCTTTGCCAGCCGTTTTCCCTGGCGGCCTCCAGCCGCTGGACTTGTTCCCCGCAGACTGTGGAGCTCTCTGTATAAACTTCTGTGGGGGTGCAATATTCAAGACTTCAGAGCGAGGGTGCTTTTGCCCTCTTCTTCGATCATGTTGCACTTCGAAGACTGGTTCCTGCGGCTGTGCCGAAGTCTTCACCTCTGCTTTAACTTCTTGCAATACTGTCGAAGTAGCAGCAGTCCTCCGAAGCCAACCCTCTTCTGACCTCGCATACTCCTCGAAATATGACATCAGCTGTGACACTGTGGAGATGCTCTTCCGATGCAGTTTATCCAGAAGACCTTGATGACTGACGCCTTCCCGAGCCGCATCAACCACTGAGGATGTGGACAGCCCCCGAATTTGCGACTTCGTATGAGCGAAGCGCTTGAAGTACTGCCTCAATGTTTCTCCGGGGAGCTGTTTCACTTGGAAAAGGCTTCCTGTTGACATAGGAGGCACGAAGGTGCCCTGAAAGTTACTTATGAACTTCCTCTTCAACTGTGACCACGAATTGATTGATCCTGGCTTTAAAGACCAGAACCATCTCAACGCCACTCCTTGAAGAGCTAACGGGAAGCACTTCGCCATAGTGTCTCTGACTCCGCCGCTAGCCTCAATCGCTAGGGCATAAGAACGCGCGAACTCTCCGGGATCTTCATCTCCGGCATACTTGCAGAGCTTCGAAGTTTTAAACTTTGGATCAAAGCGAACTTTCTGCAGCTCAGGATGCAACAGAGATTCATTGTCGTAGGAGGCGTTCTCTGGGGCTTCGGGATAACCAAGATCGTCGTCTTCGGGCACTTCGGAGATAGTTGGGATGGCTTGAGAGCGAAGCCTGTCCGCAGCTTCTTGTCGCCATCTTGCTACCTCGGCTTGAAGGTTGGCCATTTGAGTGGCCATATCTCCAAGGCTATCTTCATCTCCTCCGGAAGGACCTTCCGGGTCTTGAGAACTGGTATGATCAGTTCGAATCGGAATGGAAGGTGGAGGAGGGACTCCGGGCGGTCGAAGTATGGAAGGGGTTGGCGGAGAGGCTTCGTATCCTCGAGGGATAGAAGCCCCTTGCGGAGTTTGAGGTGGAGGGATAGTCGAAGACCCTCCGACTTCGACTGTGTCGAAGGGTATCTCTCCAGAGATCCGAGAGGACCTCCGAGTGGGATTGCGAGGTGCGCTCCGCTTAGGAGGCATGATGTAAGAAGTTGGTAGAGAACGAAGTTTTTCGGACTAGGTTCCCCACGGACGACGCCAACTGTTGGCGTAAAAGATTACGCTAACAGGTTTCTGTAGAAAAGAAACTAACAAACGAAGTGTTTGTGAAGCAAACTGTTCTAAGCCTCCGAAAGGATAATAGCTTAGAATAGTTCGTAAATGTGTATTGAATAACTTGTATTCGGTCCCTATTACAGGGTGAAATGGGGGGTATTTATAGGCCCAAACATTAAGGAAAAGACCTATTTACCCCTCTATTACAACCGACATTAAGGAAACTATTCGGTTTCCTTAATAGGGCTAAAATGGTAAAAGACTAATCTAATAAGAAAGAAGATAAGTCTTCCATCTTAGCTGGCAGAAAAGATCCTGAAGGGCTTTAGTTCGAAGACATACTTCGAACCAATGCCTGTCTTCGATCTTCGAACGGGGTTCTGGGCATCTTCTAAGATGATCTTCGGAGAATCTTCGAACTAGTTGACTGTCTTTATGCTGCTTCGGCAATAACCCCGAAGATGAGATATTTTCCCCCAACAGACACGTCTATAAGCTGTAAAGCACTTTGTACAGTAGCTAGCTCCTTTTCCCCTTTTTGCCCCTATAAGCCTATGACTTATAGAGGGCATTTTGGTCTTTTCCTTTGGCCTGCGTGCCTATAAAATCAGGGCCAAGCCCTTGTAACAGGGGAGCTTCTCTAGGACCATGAAACCCTGGAACTCACTACACCACACCGAGGCATACCATGCCAAATCAACCACAAACTGGACGTAGGGCTATTATCTCCTAGGGGAGGTCCGAACCAGTATAAATCTTTTCTCCCTCTGAGAGAACCCTTCGAGGTTCATTTTACACACCATATACACATATACAAAACATGTGTTGTAGCTAACACAATTGCTACAACACCATGTGAACTAAAGGAAAGCATGATCATCGATAGGTATTCAAAAGCATACACTAGCAAGAGTGAGTAAAGCAGTTCGATCATATAACAGAAGCAGGCTCAAAGTGTGATATATGACTGTGCATGGTATGAACTCACACGAAAAGACTCAATAAAAGAGTAAAGAAGAAAAAATTCTCAAAGTATCTTAAAAAGGATACACAACTCCCAAATCCCCTCGCAAATGCTCAAATGTAGACTGCTTTAGGGGTTTGGTGAGAATGTCAGCCAACTAATGACGGGTATCAACATTAACAAGGTCAATGACACCTTTCTCATATTGATCCCTCAGAAAGTGAAAGCGCACATCAATATGTTTGGTTTTCGAATGAAGACATGGGTTTTTTTCTACACTAATCACGCTGGTGCTATCACAAAACAAAGGCAATCTAGCAGGAAAAGACAACCCAAAATCTTTCAAAGTGGAAATCATCTAAACCAACTGTGAGTAGCAGCTAGCAGCAGCTACATACTCAGCCTTTGTGGTAGAAAGCGCAACTCCAGATTGTTTTCGAGAAACCAAGACACAAGCGAAAAACCGAGAAATTGGCAAGTACTGGAAGTCGACTTGCAATCCAGCCGGCATCCACCAAAATCAGCGTCGGAAAAGCTAGATAACTCAAGAGATGATGATGTTGAATAGTAAAGACCGAGATCAGGCGCATAAGTAAGATACCTGAAAATGCGCTTGATATCCTGCCGAAGAGATACACGTGGTGAAGACTGGAAGCGCACGCATAGTCCCACGACAAACTGAATGTCTGGTCTCGTCACTGTCAGGTATAGCAGCAATCTGATCATCCCTCGATACTCTATCTCGTTGACCTTGACACTGCTCTCGTCCTTGTCCAGACCCCTAGATGTACCCATTGGGGTCATCTGAGGTTTCAGCTCTCCACTGAAGTCGAACTTCTTCAGCATGTCCCGCGTGTACTTGCTCTGGTGGATGAAGATGCCATCCTTGATCTGCTTGATCTAGAGCCCTATGAAGTACTTGAGCTCACCCATGAGGCTCATATCAAACTCGCTGTGCATCTGCTCAGAAAACTTGGACACAAGCTCATTAGTAGAACCACCAAAAATAATGCCGTCCACGTAAATCTGAGTAATCAAGAAATTAGTGCTAACACGGAGCAAGAAAAGAGTTTTGTCCACATAACCCATCACAAAGCCACTTCCCAACAAAAACTGCTTTAAATAATCATACCAAGCCCTGGGGCTTGCTTCATACCATATAAAGCTTTCTGCAACTTGAAAACATGTCGAGGAAACTATGAAACCAAGGGTGGTTTCTATATGTATGATGATTGATTGACAAGGATGAGCGGTTGAGCAATTGGTTGAGTGTTGGGTTGTGTGCATCGAAGGGTTGGATGTAAAATTGAGGATTGAGTGCTGAGGGTTTCGGTGGTGCGTCGTGTTCTTGTTTTGGCTTGTCTTGGATGTGCAGGGTGGAGATGCTGACCAACTATCAACGGCGAGTGATCGAGGGTCAAGCGGGGAGCTCGATGCCGAAGGATCAAGGAGGCCGGGTGAAGTTGGAGAAGATCTCAAGAGTGCACAAAAAGACTGAGCAAGACTTGGACGGATGGATGGAAGCGATGGCGTGACAACCGGGTCTACGAGAGGGAGGCTAGGGCAAGTATTCAGATGGCTCGAGCGTATCGAGAGCGGAAGTGGCT
The DNA here is from genome assembly GCA_019279435.1 of Zizania palustris. Lineage (NCBI taxonomy): Eukaryota > Viridiplantae > Streptophyta > Magnoliopsida > Poales > Poaceae > Zizania > Zizania palustris. The sequence continues at coordinate 75,886,706 of JAAALK010000082.1, read as the reverse complement.
TGCTGGCGCTCGAAGTCACAAAGCGGTGTCATGAGTCGAAGGGTTGAGAGGCTTTGTCGGTTTTTGCTAAAAACCGTCACATCTCTAGATTTGCTAATTTCAATAATTAAGAGTCCTTTTTATTTTGAGTCAATGTGTAATAAAAAGTTAAGAGTCTAGATTAAATGTACTCCTTTAATGCATTTTTCAGGATTTCTTGAGTTCTGAAATATATTACAAGGAATAGGACCTTGATGTAAAATAGAGGTTCTAGAGGGTTCTTTTCAGAATTTTCCCCCCATGGCTGGCCTATAAATAGAGGACCATAGCCATGAGTTGTTTCCTCTCTTTTTGGCTGAACCACATAGCTACTTTATCAAATTATTGCTGTATTTTTATGTTGAATGCATCAAGTTGGCTTCACTGTTCCAGATCCAAAAAAACCAACAGTACCGATGTCTCTGTGAGTTTTCCAGCGCAGAAATCTATTTACTCTGGATTCAATTTTGTGAAGTTTGTCTGGTGATTTCATTGCAGAACATGAGGTTTAAGGTTATACAAATTTTGTTGTGGATGATTTGAATGTTCCATTTTTGAAGCTTGTAACTGGTTTCAGTAATTTCTTCTTAATTCTTTTGCTGCTCAAAAGTGACATCACATTACTAAAAAATAACTCTCGCTGAAGCTATTCTTGATGAACTTCTGGTTCTTTTTCAATTCATGCAACTTTTTATCAGCTGCGTTTTGAATCAACAAAATATCACAAAAGCACTTTTCATTCTATTTTTTCAACTATCCACTTTTTGCTGCACAAAAAATCCTATGGCTGAGTTGTTCACTTTTTGCTTGTGATCAAAGAAACCAAAAACTTTTTGGTGCTGTTCTGATTGTTCATGATCTGGATCAAAATTTTGTCTCTGGGTGATCTCTTTTATATGTTGTTGTTCATCTTCAAAACTTTTCTCCTGTGATTACTGTGGTGTTTCGAAATTACTATTCATTGTCCAGGAGTATCTGAACTCTGTTACTGCACATCCAAGTTTTCTTTTGTTCTCTCTATGATTTGTGTTGCTGTTTGATCTGTTCTTGCAATAGTTCTCTTCTTTTTTTGTGTGGTTGATCAAGAGAGTCATCTTCAAGTTATCAGACAAGAAATCACCTATGGAGGAGTAGAATGTGCTCAAGAAAACTTTTCTGAAGTCAAGACAGGACTGTTGTTCTTCATCTGGTAAGTTTCTGAAACTTTAGCAGAACTCATTTGATTTTGTCATGAGTATAGTCAAGTTTGTTTGTAGATGATTGATGATGTGAGTGGTGTTTATTCTGAGAAAATAGTGGCATGTGATTGAGAAATTTTTCTGGTAAATAAATTGGGAGCACTGAAACTATTTTCAGAGTTATTACTCTCATTAGCCTGAAACAAATCTTACTAGTTCTGTTGAGAACTCTTTTTGCTCAACATTGTTTCTGATCTGAAAAATTTAAGAATAGCTCAAATTATCTGTGGTTAAAGTTGTTACTAACATCCTTTTCTGATTTGGGAGTTTTCAGAGTAGAATGGTTCAGCTACTTTTCTGTAGTAGATTGATAGTTATCAAAATCTGAATATTCAAGATTGAAATCTGATTGATTAAAGTAGTTCTGATTTTGATAGATACTTTCTGAGTTCTTGTTTGAGTACTTGATAAAATACATAATCATTCTCATCTGTTGTTTCTGTTGCTAACAGTCTAATACTGTAGTGAATCTATTTTTCAAACTGAAACTGTATTGTTTTGATCTTAAATGTGTCAATCTGGATATCCAGTACTTAATGCTATTGAAATTGAGATGATCAACATTACATCAATATTGTGAGCAAGTTTTGAAATGTCAACACTCATTCAAATGATTTGATTTCTTTTATATATTCAGAAATGTTTATTAAACTATTTTTACCCAAAAACTGAATACAGGCAAAACTGTGTAAGTTTCTGTTTTGACTAAATTGATTGTTTGTCGTGACTGTTTTCTGAAAATAGCCATTGAACTGAAGTTTGTTTTTGAATTTTCAAAGTGATCAATCTTTCATACATTGTGATACAAAATCATTGAAAATTATCCTGAATCAAGAAGGTTCTTTCATTGTGTTCAGTTTAATGCTTTTTAGATCAGTTCAGTATTTAAATTTCTACAAGTACTTGTTTGTCAGAATTTCAAAACATCTCTGATCTGTAATTTCTAAATCTGAACTGAAATTACTGTTTATTTTCAGACTTCTATTTTTAGTTTCAAGTCTTATGCAATTCTGTTTTGTGATTGAATCTACTCACTTATTCAACCCTTGATGTGAACATTTGATTGTCTCTAACTTAAATTGAGTTCAGTTTAGTAGAGTGAGTTCAGGTCAGTCTTCATCAATAGAGCTCACTTGTTGAAACTGAGGAGATACTAGTTTTGTGCTGAATCTGATTTGAATTTTGGTCTCAATACAATTGATACTTAATTGCTTTGATCTGTTTACTTCAAAACTAATCTGCTATTAGCTATAGACATTCAGTTTTGTGATATGAATTGAAAGTAATTAAGTACTGTTCATGATACAGAAATTTTCAAAACTTGTATCTTCAACTAAAATTTACTTGTTTATGTGGTTAAGTTTGTATCTGCTCTGAATCCTGCTGAAGTTGACATTTAACTCTGAAGTGTATCTTTTCTGTTGAATCAAGTGTATTCTGAAATCTATAGTCAAGATGAAATCGGTTTTCTAGTTTTGAAACTGTCAATACTGTTCATCATCAAGAAAATTTCAGAAGTTCTGAATCTATTTTCATTAGTGATCTGAAAATTTGTTTTTCATAAAATTCATTATGTTTCAGATTTAGTTTTAGAATCAACATAGAGTTTAGTGTGATTCAGTACATTGAATTGATTGAACATTTGTTCAAATGCTCACAAAATGAACTGAGTTTTGCAAAATGAATCTGTAAAATTCATTCTTGAGTGTTCTGATCTTTGTCGACCAACCATTCATCAATATCTTCCTGTCGGAAAACCAATTGATGATCTACTCATTGTAGTTCGGAATACCAACTGTCGACAAAGTGCTTCGACACCTTAAACTTCGAACAAGACTAAATTTTTGAATCTGAAAATATTTTGATGCTCTAATTTGTACTGGTTGGTTTAATTTGAATTTGAACTTTAGGAGGAGCGTTGGGTGATTTGAATAGGCCATCTGATTCATGAGAAATTGTCGAGGCGCCTATTCACCCCCCTCTAGTCGCCATTCTGATCCGATAGAAACATAGGGTTCTCAAAACCGGGGGCTGTCTAACATAGACCTCCTCCTCTATGTACCCGTTCAGAAAAGCACTCTTGATATCCATTTGAAAAAGTTTAAAACCTTTAGAAGCAGTGAATGCCAAAAATATGCGAATGGACTCAAGACGGGCAACAGGGGCGAAAGTATCCTCAAAATCAATACCCTCTTTCTGGCAAAAACCCTGGGCAACTAATCGAGCTTTGTTGCGCACCACAACCATAACCCCATCTTCACCTTGCTTGTTCTTAAACACCCACTTGGTGCCTATGGGGTTGCATCCAGGTGGCATCTCAACTAGTGTCCAAACCCGATTGCGAACAAAATTCTCAAGCTCTTCTTGCATGGGCTCAAAAGTGGCAACAAACGCAGACTCAGCAAAAACAACTAGTGAACCAGCATGAGAACACAAGGATCTCGAAGTGAGATCACCAATGATGAGCTCTGAGGGGTGATCACGCTGAACTGCTTGGGATCCTAGGTGATTAGATGTCACCTCACCGGAGTCAGCAGCTGGCACCTCTAGACTCGACTAAGGGGACTCGATCGAAGTGGAAGTAGTGATCAGAGGTCCGCCCTCGTCCTCAGTCAAAGTCTCAGAAGGTGTGAGGTCTGCAGGTTGTGCAGAAGGCCCACCCTCATCAACAGCATGAGTCTCATCATCTTCCTCGAATATGGACTCTCCAAGCTCATCATCTCTAGAAAACTCAAAAGAAGGAGTAAGCGAAGGCATGGACTCATCGAAAGAAACCTCGCATGTCTCAACAAGCTGCTAGGAGTCGAGGTTCAAAACATGGAAGCCTCGAGAATGCAAATTGTAAAAAAGAAAAACTCCATCCCAGCAACGAGACTCAAACTTGTCCAAATGTCCTCCCTTCTTGAGCACAAAGAACTTGCAGCCAAACGCTCGCAAGTGGCTCACCTTGGGTTGTCTACCAAACCGCAACTCATATGAAGTCTTACCTAAGTAAGCTCTAAGAAAAATGCGGTTGGCCAGATTGCAAGCCGTGTTCATGGCTTCAGCCAAAAGCGCCTAAGAGTCCTATGCTCATCGAGCATCGTCCTGGCCATCTCGACAAGCGTGCGGTTCTTTTGTTGCACAACGCAGTTCTGTGGGGAATTTAAGGAGCAGAAAACTGGTGCTCAAGACCTTGATCACTACAGAAGCTGACGAACTGAGAATTCTTAAACTCAGAGCCATTGTTAGAGCAAATTGCTCACATCCGACCATTATTCTCATTCTTCAGCATCAGGATTAAATCATGAACAAACTGAAAAGCCTCATCCTTAGACTCCAAAAGAAAACCCACGAGAATCGAGAAAAATCGTCAACTATTACAAGGGCGTACCCCTTCCCACCAACTGAGCGTACCCGAGCTGGACCAATAGTGTCCATGTGTAATAGCTCGCCAGGGTACGAAGTCATCACCTAAGTCACAGGTGAGTGAGAAGCGACAACCATTTTCCTATGATGACAGGATGGCAAACTAGATCCTTCTCCATCTTAAGCTTGGGCAATCCTCGGATGAGGTCCATAGAGCTCAATCTGACTAGCAGATCAAAACTCAAATGACCTAACATCCTATGCCACCTCTAGAGCTCAGAAGAGGATCCAGCAATCAAAAAACGAGAAGGGCCAAAAGAATTAGAGAAATCAATCCGAAAAAACTTACCGAAAGGTAAGATATAGCAAACCAAAGATCCTTTAGAATCAACAACAGAAGAAATGCCCTTCTTAAAACGAACCTCTAAGTCATCCTCAAGAAGTTGCGAAACAGAGACCAAATTAAAACTCAAGTTTCCAACCAAAGCAACATTCTTCAAAGAGAAATGATCAGAGATTCGAATTGAACCAGTGTCGTGTACCTTCCCTTGACCATTATTCCCAAAAGTGATGTACTCCTTGGAGCTCGGGGAAGTGAGGCTGGAGAACCATCTGCGATGTCCCGTCATGTGGTGAGAGCATCCTGAATCCATGATCCATACATCCTCCAGGCCTCGATCCTACAATATCAATGGTCATAAGGGGAGCAAACGGTCCGACACAAGGTTTAGCAAAGGAGCTAAACCAGTGTCGGGCCATCTCATCAAAAGAAGGAAAGCATAAAGAATCATAAGTGTCTAGACCAAAATGCGGCTCAAAGCGTAGTCCTCTATTCTGCCTAAAGTCTCATCCACGAGGTCCAAAGCCGTATCTAGAACAACCTGGAGCTTTGCCAGAGTGAAAACCACCCTCCGGAGTACGGGCACGAAAGCCATCTCCTCTACCACCACCTACACGACGCGCCCTAGCCTCTAGCCTCTCTCCACTTCGAGGGACTCTTTGTCTACCACCCTGCTGGTAGAATTACTCCTGCCCACCTAGATCTCTCTCTGCTCTCTCAACCCGTTTCCTCCTGAAGAAAAACTCTTCAAGATGCCTGTCTCTTTGACAAAACTCAAAGTGATAGGTAGGCTTCTTGGGATGTGGTTGAGACTTGGAGTTCTTGGGCTTGGTGGTGTTGGGTGTATGCTCTTGGGTGTGAGAGGGTCCAGGTAGAGAGTCAAGAGAAGTGTGGATATGCTTGGGCTTTGGGATCCAGATAGGGTTCTTGGGCTGACAGGCCTGAAAAGACTTAGTGGAGTGAGTCTTGGGATATCTCTGCTCTAGAGTCATCTTACTCCACTCCACTGCATGACTCAGGGCACTCTCAAAGTCAGCCTTGGTGTAGCTGTAACCTACTCCAAACCCATCCTGCCTCTTGAACTGATGGATCATCATGCCGAGCTGTGGCTCTCTGGCACTCACCCAACTCAAGATCTGATGGAGGTAAGAATTCTTGTTCTGAGCATCAGCTAGCTCCTCTCTCAAGGAAGCTAGTACCTCTACCTGAGACAAGCATATCTCACACTCTCTATCAACTTGGGCAGACTTCTCAGCTTTTAGCTTGATTAGTTTCAATCTTAGGGACAAGCAGTTCTCACAAACAGTGGGTGGAACTAGCAATGTCTCAAGCTCAAGCTTAGTCTGCACCAGCTCAGCTCTGACTCTCGCTAACTCGCCCAACTACTCATCACTCTTGGCTCTCAGCTCAGCTAAAACAGCTAAATGGGATGGGCAGTCTCCACAGGGCACGACGATAGTGGCATGAGCATCTTGTAGCTCCAGCTAAGCGCTCTTAAGCTCAGTGGCCAAAGTGTCTCTCTCATCTACCCTCTCGGTGTACCTAGACTTTAGAGTCGATGGGTCACACAACAGCACCTCACAGTTAGGGCACTCTCTGCTACCACCCAAGCAAGGGAAAGAAGACAGACTCTCAATCTTGCCATTGGCCATGACGAGCTCACTCTCAAGCTCATCTATCCTCTTCTTAGCCCCTCTAAACAGTTTCTCCCGATATCTCAACTCTTTATGGTTCTTTTCAAGTAATTCAATGACTTCTTGTTTATAGGAAGATACCTTTTCATCGTTGTCATCGTTAGAGTTGTCAGGGGAGCCTTTTTCATCTTTATCCCCAAGAGCCATTGATCAGATGCTCTTGCGGGATCTTCGGCTGCAGTGCGAGCGGCTCTTCAGCTTATCCCCGAAAGCCATGAAGCAAAGGCCCGCCAGATCATCCTTGTCCTTCCCCTTCTTGACCATGGTCTCCTCATCACTTGAGCTTGATGAAGAGGAAGAAGAAGACGATCTCTTGGAATAGCTTCTCTACATCTCGGCAAAGAAAGCCTTGTCTCTCTTCTTGTTTTCACACCGGCAGTACTTCAGAGCCTTTCGGAAGAACTTCGTTTTTGTCTTTCCCTTTGTGAAGGTGGAGCTACCGTGCTTGAAGGAGTCGTAGGAGCTACCGCCGGTGCCCTTTTTGTGATTATTCCGCTTGGGGCAGTCGACGATGAAGTGACCTAGATCAAAGAGACATGATGCACCCGACTATTAAAAATACATAGGTCATCATCTCCTAATGAATCAAGCTGATTCTCAGTGATAGACATCAAAGAGAACGAAGCACAGCTCAAAGAGGATGAATCAGCAAAGAGTGTCGCAAGGGCTAGGGTTTTTGAGCCAAAACCAGTGAGATATGATCTCAACTGGATATCAACCTCTGTGGCCTTGAGCTTACTAAAAAGCTCTGCGATAGTCAAGGTATCGTAAGAAGTGCTCTCAATGATAGAGGATACCTTGATCTCTCAGATCTTAGGGTCCGAGGTATGAAGAACATTGAGCGCCTGCTCATGATCTGAGACCAGTTGAACTCCCTCGGCCTTGTTGGCCCAAAGCTTGTTAATGATCGATTGAAAACAACCAAACAAAGCTTCAACAGATTCACCTGGCTTTTGTGTGAAATTTTCATATTCACGCTGGTAGGTCTGATAGAGCAGAGCCTTGACCTAAGTTGTCCCCTCATGGTGTGCTTGGAGGGTAGCCCAGATCTCTCTAGCAGTGCTGAGAAGGCTCGCACGCTCAAACTCACTGGGACCTAGACCAGAAAATAAAATGTTCACCGCCTTGTTGTTGTTTTGATGCTGGGCGACTAACTCGGGGGTAGTGCGGTCAATAGATGGAAGCACAGTAAAAGTGTCGTGAACACAAATATTCCAAATGTTCGAGCTCTAGCTCATGAGATAGGCTCGCATGTGAGTCTTCTAGTAATTGTAGCCAAAAGTTTCAAGGGACGGAACCTTGCCAGAAGAAGTCATGATCGCTACCTTGGGTTAGAACCGGTTAAGGTATGGAAAAACCCTAACCAGACTCTGATACCACTTGTAGGACCGAGAGTAGCGACCAGAGAGGGGGTGAATGGATGCCTAAAAAATTCTTTCGAATCAATGGCCTTTTCCCAACACCCAACGCACCTCAACAGACAGTCAGCTGAGCCAAAACAAATCACAAGCTCTAAAAAGATCTAGCCTAAAAACAACCGGTGTCCTAATTACAAAGACAGCAACAAAGTGCTTAAAGGCAGATAAACAGTGTATTCAATTCACAGGCATTTCAAATATGGTAAGTATAAACATCACATGAATTTTACAATAAGTGTAGATGCACATGAACTGAGTAAAAGAAAATATGTCGTTTTAATGTTGTCTCCTGTTCATGTGTTCTATCAACACACCTCGTGTCCAATCCCAGACTTCGCACGTGCAGCCTCATCGGGTGACACTTCAGCAAGCAGCATGTAGCCGAGGCCCTGGTCGACGAAGCCTGTGCACCAGCCTCCCTAGGTCACACTTCGGCCGGCTGTACGCAAGTGAGGCCTCGGGCTGTCGAAGCCTGTGAACTAGATCACTGAAGCCTTCGCACGCTTCGCTTCTTTAGCTTCGTCTGACAGACCGCGCTGCATAGGATCGAAGCCCACGCAGCCAACAGACTCCGCCTGGTGACTCTTCGCGCTCAGTGCTTGAGACAAGATAGCTCTTGCATCATGATAGGCATGCTAGCTACCTCTGCATCTGTTTCTATGATTTCATAGCCTGGCACATAGCTTCTCTTCCGCTTGACACTAACGAGCACGCTGCTCTAGGCACACATCACTGCCTGCAGCCGAATAGCAGAACTTGCTGCTTCGCCCGTCGAAATTATCCACGCCACTTGCTAGTAGCAGCGCATGGAGCAAAGCGCCTTGGCTGATGTCGTACGCTGGGGATCAAACCAGAACAACAGTGGCGGCGCAGAGGAGTGACAGGAATGAAATAGGAGAGGATTTCTGGTAAAAAGTGAACTCAGGATTTTTTCATTGTAAGAGTTAACCCTAACCCTATGGATTGGGGCCCTATTTATAGTCAGCCCAATAAACTAGGAAAACACCAAAATACCCTTAGGGTTTTACAGACTCGACTAACACACTGTGGGCCTAGAAAACAAAATGGTAAAATCCTAAATAAAGATAACTTGTCCTGACGCGGAGCTTTCGTAGCAGCTACGGCTTCGCTTTAGGACGGCTCGATCTTGTATCAACGGTCTGGATTGGGCATCGGTTTTACGCCGAAACCGACAAAGCATCCACCGTATTCGCACCGAGTACCCAGATTGGGCCGGCCCAATTCTGTGACTCCCTCAACCCAGCAATCGCTCACTGCCCGTGTACCTGAGTCGATCCCGGTCATCAGACTAGTGGATCCCTTGCCACTCCTAGCCCATGTACTCGGATTGGGCCGGCCCGACTCCGGGGCCCCTCTACCTGGCAGTCGCTTGCCGCCCGTATACCTGAGTCACACACGGCCCAGACATGGCAGTTCTCGTCACAACTTCATCTCCTCTTTGACTTCCGTTGACAATCACTCATCACTTCTGGAGCCATGAGGCCCATGATCTTCAACATGGCTCCTCAATAAAGACCAAAGAAGACAAGGCAAAACCTCTAGAAAAATCACAAACTCCAGAAAGGTTACCTCCAGATGAGGTGCCACTGCTAGAACTAGAAACTAGTGCCATGGATTGTGGCAAAGAGTTCCCAATTCCAGAACGAGATGACTTGGTGATCTCGGTGGACTTAAACTTACTAAAAAGTTCATCGCAAGTCAAAGTGTCAAAACTCATGGACTCTTCAATACTAGAGATCTTTACTTCCCATATGCTACGATCAAGAGCATAGAAAAGTTTGATCGCCCTGTCATGATCTAAGTAAGCTAATGTCCTAGTGGAGTGCAAGTTGCTCACAATTCCATCAAATCGAGCAAACATGACATCTACAGATTCTCTAGGGCCTTGCACAAACATTTGGTATTCTTGGTTATATGTGCTTTGCCTCCTAGCCTTAATCTGAGAAGTGATCTCATGAAAGGTTTTCAAAGTTGTCCAAATTTCTCTTGCAGTTCGTAGGTGTTGGACTCTATCAAACTCATTGCGACTCAAACTGATGAACAATATGTTTCTTGCTTTGCTATTACAATCGTACTCTAACTTCTTAGTCTCTGAAGTGCCGGTTTCAGGGATCACATATTGGGAATCAACAATGTCCCAAATAGCACTTCCTTGGCTTAGTAGATAGGCCTCCATGCGCACCTTCCAATAAGCGTAATCTCGACCATAACAACGGAATCTTAGAGTTCATATCCATGTCGCCACACGGATCACAAACCGATTAAGGTCAACTGGTGATCTAACCGGCTCTGATACCAATTGTGGGATCGAATTAGATGACTGGAGGGAGGTGAATAGGTGCCTCGACAAATTTTAATTAAATAAGATGGCCTGTTCCAAACACCCAACATTCCTCTAAAAATTTCAAATTCAAATTGATGATCAAAAAATTTTTCAGATGAATTTTTCTCTTTAATCGGTTAATAAAGTACATACTATCTATTCAACCGGACTTTGAAACACCGATTTACTTTAGTCGGACTTCGAATAACCGATCTCGGTTTTGTCAGAATTTGAACTATTGTCACAACCAAAAGCATACTGTAGTTGGTCTGAAAAACTATACACAAATAGTATCAATCATGAAAGTTCTGAGAACTGAACCTGAAATTCCATAGAACTAAAAACTAATCAGAATTTACTCAAATCGTTTTGAATTAGATGAGGTACAGAACTTTTCTGAATGATATTCAAAGACTGAAAATAATTCTGAACTTCTGTAAATTTTCAGACAGAACTGAAACTTGACAAGAGAAGAACTTGTTCAACCATTTGCTGGACAACTCATGAAATGGAATCAGTCAAAAGCAGATTCAAAACTGAATTTCAATGGCCGAATAAATCTCTTGATCAGTAGGAGAGTCAAAACAAATCTGAGTATAACTTTTTGTCAAACAGTACCAATGTTGAACACAGGATAAACCTCTCAGACCTTTTAATTATGTTATAAGGACTCAAGGTAATGAATAACACTTGGCATGAAGTGATTCAGATACTGCAAGAATATGTTCTTTAATCACAAAGCAGATTTGCATTAATAGTCAGTGAGTACTTCATATCAAAGTTTCAAGCTCAATCGGTGCTTGCAACAAAGTACTTAAAACTACATGTGGAGAACATCAATTGCTGAACAAATTAGATAGAAAATTCAGTATTGAAAAACTACGAAAAATAAATCAGTTAGAAGAACAGAGGCTTTAAGTAGTAATCAAGACATTAAAGATCATAACAGAATTTCAGGTATAGATGCAGAAGATGACAGCACTTTGTCCTGAAGAAAGTCAGCAAAAAAACAAATGAAAACAGAGATCACTAACCTGGAAACTTCTGTGTTGTTTGCTCTCAAACTGGAAGAAAACAACTAGATTCGTACATGATTTACATGCATCGGTAGCTGCTTCATAGGGATGGTGGAACAGAACCACGCCATAGGCAAGATGTTTCTTGGACAACAAAAATGAAGTGATGCTCTTGTTTGGACTGCAAAAAGACACGGACAACAGCAAGCAATTTCTCAACCAGCAGAAATTTTAGTGGCGGCGCACAGTTGAAGCTTGGTTGACAAAGGCTACAGGAATCATGCGGCACTGTTTTATGAGAAGAAAAGAACCAAACAACTCTACGTCCTGTTGTTAATCGGAAGTCAAAAACAACAGATCAACGGAGTGTTTCTAAGAATACAGAATAAAAAATAAAGCGCATAGTCCCATCGGAAAGCAGAACAGAAAAGCACAGGTGCTTGGTACTTGACAAAATCCACCACTTTGTCGCCTGTGCTCATGTCCGCCATGCATGTGTCGTACCGCCTCCTCCTCTGAATGGATTAAGAGCACCATTTGGTTGTTGTTAGCTCGCACTTTAACTCCCCATCCTTTACCCGAGAGCTACCAGGAACCAAGCACCATGAACTCCACCATTGTTCATCCATCCCCACTTTTCGGTATGGCTCGATTCTCTTTTCCCTTTGCTCTATTTCACAAGCAAGTCATGGGAACATGACCTAGAAGCCTCGCTGATGCTATTTTTGCAGAAACCCGAGTTGGATTTGAGCCCTCGCTGAAATCCCCAAATCAACGTTGCCTCACTTTGATCTTGCTCAAGGTACAACCATGCTTCGATTCCTTGTACCTACATCACCTATAATCCTTATCGATCATGTTCTAGGTGATAGATGACCGTATTAGGCTTTGGATATTGCTCGCAGCAAGTAGCCTCGTTTTTCGAAAATGACGCTCATCGCTAGTCTTTTACAGACACCCATAGCTCGATCCAACAACACGATTTACATTTTAGAATCTTTAATCACGTGAAAAAGTCCACCATTGATCGCCATAGAGCCTCCATCATCCCCTATGCCATCCACCTAGAGTTTTACCACATTTTTAATTACGGTTGAACCGTTACCCTAATAAGAAATCCCACTGTAGGATAAGCTTATCCTACTGTATAGAACTTTCTATTAAAATTTCGTAGAAATCCGAATTAAAACATGGAAGATATAGCCCAAAGAATTTCCAACCGTCCATAGTCGTCTTCTACCTCTAGCCACTAGCTCTGTTTTTACTCTGTTTCGCTGCTAGCCTGGTCCCACTCATCAGATTTGAGCCTGTTGCCATTCCAGCCTGACCACACCCCTGTCCACCGGGCCCCGCCGGTCAGCCCCGCGCCCGCCTACGTCCTCCTGCGCGCGTGCGCACGCCTAGGCGTTGCCGCTCAGCCTGGCCATTCCACTCAGCCTGGCCTAGGCCAAGGACTGTAGGCCCTTTTGTGAATAGTAGAATTTTTCTGTTTTTTAGATTTAAACCAAGCCAGTCCATTTAGCCCAATAGCGCACAATACCTTTTGTCAATTTCAGAAAATGTTTAAACTTCAACTAATTCTAGAAAACTTATTTTAACTCTGATTAGATCTGTTCAAATTTCTATAAGTTTATAAAATTCTAAACTTTCATTTAGTAATATTAAAAATGTTTAATAAAAAATTATTATATACTTTTATTTATGTAATGTTATTTGTTCTATAGTTTTCAATTATAAAGAGCCGCAGATTCTCGACCTTGAAGATTGTGAGTACTTTTCGGACTATGCAAGTCTTCCTTTGATCATGTTTGCTCCTATGATTGCTAAATTATTTATGTACAAATACATGTTTAGGATACACGCACACATACACTCAATATTATTGACGATCGCCAAGCACGATTACGTTAACTAAAACCTAAACTTGTCACACTAGCCTTCCTTTGAATGTTTATAATATTGTAAGCCCTTGTAACCACAAAGATTGGTATAACCCCTTTCTAGTATTGTGATGTGGGTTATACTTAATCAATTTTTTATCTTTTAGTTCATATCAAATGCAATCATTGAAATGAATGAATCGTGTGGGATAAAATGAGTTTCAAATGAATGTTTTGAAAATGGTACTAAGTACCGGTTGTGTTGAAAGCAAATGAAAAAGGAGTATTTTGGGTAAAAATTTCCATGAGTCATTGTTGCCTTCTGTGGCTCGACTTCAAGTGGTACATAAGGACCAATTCCTTGGGGAAAAACGTCATGCGCACCAAAGTGCAACCTTACGGGCATTATGGGGTGTCCTTGGTTAAGTACTTAGTGGGTTTAGGATAACTTGATTACCGATGGATGTAAAATCACCGGAGTGTCTCATGGTTTGTGAATGATTTGTGAAGTTCTACTCGGACATGATTTTTGATTGTGAGGAATTGTTGGAGATAAAGGAGGAAGGGATAAGGAGTAAGGAGCCTGAGCACCCATGGGATTTTAAGGGAGAAGGAGCAGAGGCTGCATAATCCTTAGTCGAGAGGGACCCATCTATGTGGTAATAGGTTGTCCTAGATCGGTTTTGGAAATACCTTGTCACAATGTACTCATACTGATACTATTGCTTATGGGCAGGAAATGACACTTTTGAGTCAGTTGTCCCATCCCAACATTGTCCAATATTTATGGCAGTGAACTGGTAAATATATAACCGATGATGATTTTATGACCTTGTCTTGAGCATGTAGTTACACCATAAGTTATTAGAGAGATACAATCATTACTCATTACAAACTAATATCTCAAATTAAGCAATGTTTTTGTACTCTTCCATTATCTAAAGAAAGGAAATTCGGCAATGTTGCTACAATTAGATTAATTGTTATCATATATTTCGAGAATACCAGTTATAAACCACTGCTGCATATTTTGTTGAGGGAAACACTGGTGTATATTATAAAATATCCCCCTTTTAATTTGCTACTTATATATATATATTTGCCCGAGTATGCTTCTGTGTGCAATGCAGTCTAAAGAGACTTTTGGTCTATCTCGAGTGTGTTTCTGGGGGCTCTATTCATAAGTTGCTTCAAGAGTATGGTGCATTTGGGGAGACAGTCCTTCGGAAGTACACAACAAAAATTCTTTCTGGTCTTGCATACTTGCATGGGCGAAATACATTTCATAGGTATGACACTTGTTAGATCTTTAATGCTTGAGATATAATGACATTTAGTGTATGTCCAACCACATGTTGCTTTTAATTCTAATCAATGAAATATCACCTTTTCTTGCTGGGATATCAAAGGGGCAAATATACTTGTAGATCCTAATGGTGACATCAAACTTGCTGATTTTGGGCTGGCCAAGCATGTAAGTACAACACAATGCTAATTTTCTGATAATTTGAGAATTTTAATGGCTCTACTGTCTTCCTACGATATCCTTTTGTTGACCACTCATTGTATTTATACCAGATATCAACATACACATCTATCAAGTCTTTCAAAGGAAGCCCATATTGGATGGCACCTGAGGTAAGGCTACGGAAGCTGAAATTCTTGTGTACTTCTGCCATTTTAAGTTGGTGAATGCCAATTAGTTTCTGTTGTTTTCTCATAGATATATTTTCAGGTTATTATGAATAGCAATGGCTATAGCCTCAGTTGACATTTGGAGCCTTGGTTGCACCATTCTTAAGATGGCAACAGCTAGACCTCCTTGGAGTCAATACGAAGGGGTGAGTTCATGGCATACTTTTTATTTTTACATAGTATAATGCCCATCTTTCATTGAAACTATGCTAAGTGTTTTGTACATGATTCACAGGTGGCTGCAATATTTAAAATTGGCAACAGTAAAGACATACCTGATATTCTAGATCATCTTTCTTTCTAGGCAAAAAAACTTTTTGAAACTCTGCTTTGCAGTGTGATCCTGTTGCCCGCTGTAGGACCGAAAGTAGCGACCAGAGGGGGGTAAATGGGCACCTAAAAATTTCTTGCTAAACTATGTTCTAAACCCAACACCCAAACGAAATTAAACAGACAAATAATATTTGCAAAGCAAATTATGCGAACCAAAGTTGTCTAGCCTAAAAATGATCGGTATCTTAATTTAAATGATATTAAAGATAAACTAAATAAAATTACTGCAGTAAATAAAAATACCTAGATAAAATTCGAGATATTAATATTTCAGTCTAGAAATAAAATACTAATTAAATTAATAAAAACATGGATCATTAAAAATTAATTCAGAATTAAACCGAAAATATTGCAGGTAAAAACTATATAAAAATATAACTGCGACTTATAAATTTTTCTTTTCTTTTTATATGAGCATATTATACAGATAAAAATAATACAAGATAAATTTAACAGATTAAAATAAAAACGAAATTTCAAAATAGATTTTCAGCTAATTAATTAATAGATGATTATCTCTAAAACTGATCTACCAAGAAAATAGGAAACTAACTTGCATTGGAGAAAAAAAAATTCTCGCCGGAAGGAAGCGCCGCTGTTGCACGCCGTTTGCCATGGTGGGACCCGCGCCTTTTCTGCTGCCGCTCAGGAGGAAAAAATCAACGCAGCGTGGCCCTGTGCACAACGTTGCCGTCGAGAGAAGGACTTGACGCCGACCTCGAGCTGCTACAGTAACGCTGCTGCTGCTCGTGTTCCATCAATCACAGCGTAGCGCCAGGGCCCACTTGGAGAGAAGTTGTGCGCTTTGCGCCTGGCTGTCCGTGAGCATGCCTGAAAAGCTGCCTTGGGGCTGCTGCTCGAAGACACCTCACGCCACGCGCCTGGGCGCAGAAGCAATGCACTCACGCCGTGAACTCCAGCAGAAACCTCTACACAGCCTGCTTCCTGACGCGCAGCGTCACAGTCCGTGGGGCTCCGATGGCGGCGGTGATTCCAGAAGCAAGCGACGAGGAAAACAGCAGAACAGAAAAACGAAACGCCGTGGAGAGGCCGAACCGAAAAAGTGGACTATAGATTGATCTTGAAAAATAACAGTCGTCTATCCCCAGTGGGGATAGGGGCCTATTTATAGATGACTCCTAATACATGAAAAGACTAATTTACCCCTAGGGTAAATTAACACTAACTCTAAAATAAATTGTGAAAATTACTAAAATATTCTTAAAAAATCACCTGACTCAAATAAAAATATTCTAAACTTAAAAACTAATAATTAATATCCTAAAAATAATCATAGGTTGTCAGTTTTGCGCCGAAACTGACAAAGCGTCCATCGTCTTCGCACCAGGTACCCGGATTGGGCCGACCCGACCTCGCAGCTTCCTCAGCGCGGCAATCGCTCGCCACCCGTGTACCTGAGTCAAACCTAGTCAACAGACCAGTGGATCATCTGCCGCTCCTAGCCATGTACCCGGATTGGGCCAGCCCGACTCCGCGGCTCCTCTGCCCGGCTGTTGCTCGCAACCCGTGTACCTGAGTCACACGCGCCTCAGACTCGACAGGTCTTCATTTCTCTTCTTCTTTGACTTCCGTTGACAATCACTCATCATATCTAGAGTATCAAAACCATATTCTTCAACATGGTTTCTCAATCTCCCCCTTGATGAGTGCATTGTCAAAACCCTCTTCAGCTCATCTTCAGAACCTGCAAAACATGTGGAAACAGGAAAACAAAGACAAAAGAAAATAGAAGAAATAAAACAAAAGTTTAACCCTAATGACCAAAAGCCAAACAGAAGCAAGAAAAAATGGTCATTATGGTTAACCAAAAATACAGACTCAAAAACAAGTGCAAATCTCAGAATTACCAACAAGGAACTCCCCCTGAAATAAATCCCAAAGAAAGCTAAAAAATGTTCCCTAAACTCCAAAATTTCTCCCCCTTGTTGACAACTGGACTCATCAAGTGAGACTAAATGCACTTTAAAGAGAAATAGACACAAACTCCCCCTGAAATGCAGGTCCCCCTCAAAATATGCCATGAATGCAGATGGGGTGCAGGTGGAGTGTGAAAAGAATACTTCTTAGATATGATTAACTGCAATTACAACATCTAACAGGTATAGCAAAAAAGATATACTGTCTAAGATACATGACATGATCAGTGCAACAGATGATATCTAAAGAGAGTCATTAGCACGCATTTTTCGATTTTTGCAAACAAAAGCATCAACACATTTTCTAGTTGACAAGCAAAGTAAAGCATGAGATGCAAAGCTAACTGATATCTACCAAGATAAGCATTGTCCAAAACAAAGTGCTTCAACAAACTTGTCATCTTTTTAAATTTTTCAGACTAATTCTTTTTCCTTTTTATTATTTTTTTTTCATTTCAGCCAGGGGTTATTTGCGTGTCAAACCTTATGCTAACCGACCAAGTCAAGCCTAGGTCAGAACTGGACCATCAGAAGCTTAAGACATTGGTCTTGGCATACATTACACCATCCTAGTTCATACCAAAGTGCTATGGTAAGCAGTCTAGAACAATGCAATGCGACAAAGCAAACCTACCTGGATCTTTTCTAATAATCATAAAAATGCATAATTTTTTCATTTTTCTGAATTTTTATCATTTTTATAGCACATTTTTCATATTTAAAGCATATAGATGACCAAGTTGCATTTCTGCATCTAAGTAAGGATCTAGCTACCAGGCATGTAAAAGATAGCGAGAGCATTCAGCCTACACATGCTAGTTACCAAAAGCAATGGTGATCATTTTTCAATTTTAAAGCATAAAAGCCATGCATATGACAAATATCAGATATATCATGTGAGCTTAACCAGAACATGATCATCGACAAGTAATCAAAAAACATATACTAGCTAGATAAAAGTAAAGCAGATTAATCATATAACAGAAGCAAGCTCAAAATGTGATTGATGATTATGCATGATATGAACGCACACAAAAAGACTCAATAAAAATAAAGAAGAAAAGAAAAACTGACTGAAAGTATTCTAAAAGATACACAACTCCCAAATCCAGATCAATAATCATGAGTGGGAGCAAACGGTCCAATGTCCGGATTAGCAAAAGTGCTAAACCAGTGTCAAGCCATCTGCTCATATGTAGGAAAGCAGAAGGAATCATATGAGTCTGGACCAAAACGTGGTTCAAAGCGTGGTCCTCTATTCTGCCTAAAATCACGGTCACGAGGTCCAAAACCGTATCCATAATGATCTGGAGGTCTGCCGGAACGGAAACCACCCTCCGGAGCACGATCATAAAAACTGTCTCCTCTACCACCACCTACACGACGTGTCCTGGCCTCTAGCCTCTCTCTACATCGAGGAACTCTCTGTCTACCACCCTACTGTTAGAACTGCTCCTGCCCACCTCGAGCTCTCTCTGCTCGCTCAACTCGCTTCCTCTTGAAGCAAAACTCCTCAAGATGCCCGTCTCTTTAACAAAACTCACAGTGATAGGTAGGCTTCTTGGTATGTGGTTGAGGCTTGGGATTCTTAGGCTTGGTGGTGTTTGGTGTATAATCTTTGGTGTGAGAGGGTCCAGGTAAAGAATCTAGAGAAGTGTGAAGAGTTTTAGGCTTTGGGACCCAGATCTGCTTCTTAGGTGGAGCTTTAGGTTGTTCTTGGATCACTCCATACTTGGGCTGACTATCCTTAAAGGATTCAGTGGAGTGAGTCTTAAGATATCTCTATTCAGGAGTCATCTTACTCCACTGCTCGGCTAATAGCACTCTCAAAATCAGCCTTGGTATAGGTGTAACCTACCCCAAACCCATCATGTCTCTTGAACTGCTAGATCATCATGCCGAGTTGTGGCTCTCTGGCACTAATCCAACTCAGAATCTGACGGAGGTAAAAATTCTCATTCTGAACATGAGAAACCAAGGGTTGGTTTCAGTGCTTGTGATGAGTGATTGACAAGCTTTTTCCCTCTGTTCGAAGGGGTACCTCCGGAAGGGGTTCGGAGGTTGGACCTCCGAAGGGTGTTCGGAGGTGGTTTCACCGAAGGGTGTTCGGTGGTTTGGTTGTTGCAGCTGTTGCAGCGGAGTGTGCTCGTTGGAGGGGTCCGACAGTACACAATGACTGGGTGTGTACCGAAGGGTTCGGTACTTTGGGCGGTACACCGGAGTGTGTGCTGAAGGTTGCTAACCCGGAGAGGTCTCCGGAGTACTAGATACACTTGTCTGTTTGTCTGTGGTGCGCAGGGACTTCGGAGGCGACGGATAGGTTCGCGGCAGGTGAACCTGGGTCAAGCGGGAGGCTTGATGCCAGGGGAGCGGGGAGCTCCGTCACGGTGGCTGCGAAGGGGTCCGGGTCGGTCCTCGGGTCGAGACGTGCCAGGTGAAGGCAGAGAGTGCGGAGCGTGGCTCCGGCTGAAGGTGCTCCGAGACAAAGTCCTCGGAGGTGAGGCACTTCGAAGGTACTCCGAATGGAGTGACTTTGGAGTTGGTGGATCAAGTCCTCTGCGGAGGCAAGGCATTCGAAGTGTGCTCCGGAGGGAGACATTCGAAGGTGCCCGACGAAGGTCTCAGAAGTCGAGGCGCATCGAAGGCATGGTCCGGGTGAGGCTCGTCGAGGAGTGTGCTCGAGGAGAGACACTGCGACGAAGGACTCATGGAATGCTTCGTGCGGAGGCCTTGGACGAAGGAGGGACTTCGAAGGGTGGTACTCCGAAGGTGGGGCTTCGGAGTGAGGAAGGCTTCAGAGCGAGGCTAGCTCCGGAGTGTGGTTGTCTTGTGGTACTTCGGCCTGCATGGCTTCGGTACACGCACTGACGGAGTTCGAGCTGAGAGTAGCTGCGAAGCCGTGGTGGTCCACTCCGGAGGTGTTGGTGCGAAGGCCCAAGGGCTTTGACGGCTTCGGCTCAAAACCGTCACTGTATCGAAGGCTGACTTCGGTGAAGCGAAGGCCATCTGGCTCAAGGCTTCTCGCCGAAGCTACCGCACCCTCGCGTGCGAAGGGAGGCTCCAGAAGGTCAAAGACTGCAAAGGCTGACACTGTCTGCTCTGCAAAAAGCTGACGCTGTCCCCTCTGCAAAGCTGACAGAGAAGCCTCCAGAATAAAGTTGGACTACCTTTTGTACCCCTCTGTTCTGTAGAGACAAAACTGGTGTAAACCCTAGGGGTAAAGTAGTCAATTCCTTTGGGTGAACTGTAGGCTATAAATATGGGGGCTCGGTAGGTAACATTTAACACTTTGAGCATTTACTGTTGAGCTCCTGTAGCCACACACTTCGTTGTATTCATCCAGAGTTCAATTTTATTGTGTTCCTTGTTCAAGCGGCGAAGCCCTGCTTCTGTGTGCTTTTTGCTTGAGCTCGCTTTACATACCTCGCTAGTTGTTGTGCGCCGAAGCCTGTCTAGGCGAAGGGTGTCTTTGTGCAAAGTGTATTTTTCAGTGTGCTGTCGCTCTGTGTAACAGGAGGTGAGACCTCGCTGCTTACTAGAGAAGCCCTGATCGAAGCCCGTACGTTTATCGTGTCTGTGACTCTAGCGAAGTCTGTCAGTGTGCGTTTAGACCTTCGTGTACGCAGCCCAGCACCAGTTGCTGCTGCCAAGTACTTGGTCGAAGTCCTCAGTGGGGTGTCCACTCTTGCGAAGGGTGAAGTGCGAAGCCTGCTCGAAGCACCCTGTTTGCGGAGTCTGTACTGACTTAGCAGAGTAGATTTTCGAGGGTTGTTAGTGGAGCGAAGTCTTCTTGGCTTCGAACTTTTGCTCCTGCGAAGCCTGTGTTCGGAGTTGTCAAGGGACCTCCGAACCAGACCTCCGAAGGTAGTGTTCGAAGCCTGTTCTGCAGAAGACAGAACTGAAACCGAAGGCTAGTTTTTTTTAGCCCGAAATTTTAAAAGCTCCCATTCACCCCCCCTCTGGTCGCCGTTTCCGGTCCAACAGAACATCAGCTAGCTCCTCTATCAAAGAAGCTAACACCTCCAACTGAGACAAGCAGATCTCACACTCTCTATCAACATCGACAGACTTTTCTGCTTTTAGATTGATCAACTCCATTCTAATGGACAAGCAGTTCTCACAAATAGTGGGTGGAACTAACAAGGTCTCAAGCTCTAGCTTAGTCTGCTCCAACTCAGCTCTCACTCCATCTAACTCGCTCAACTGCTCATCATTCTTGGCTCTTAGCTCAGCTATACTAGCTAAATGAGATGGGCAGTCTACACAAGGTACAACGACAGTGGCATGAGCATCTTTCAGCTCCTGTTGAGCGCTCTCAAGCTCAGTGGCCAATGTGTCTCTCTCATCTACTCTCTATGTGTACCTGGTCTTAAGAGTCATCAGGTCACACAACAACCTCTCATAGTTAGGGCACTCACCACTATCACCCAAGCAAGGGGAAGAAGACAGACTCTCAATCTTGCCATTCGCCGTGGCAAGCTCACTCTCAAGCTCATCTATCCTCTTCTTAGCCCCTCTAAGTAGTTTCTCTCGATACTTCAACTCCTGATGGTTCTGTTCTAGTAAATTAACAACTTCTTGTTCATAGGAAGATGCCTTCTCATCGTCGTCGTTGTCGGAGTCGTCGTAGGAGTTCTTTTCTTTCTTCTCCCCAAGAGCCATTGAGTAGAAGCCCTGATCGAAGCCCGTACGTTTATCGTGTCTGTGACTCTAGCGAAGTCTGTCAGTGTGCGTTTAGACCTTCGTGTACGAAGCCCAGCACCAGTTGCTGCTGCCAAGTACTTGGTCGAAGTCCTCAGTGGGGTGTCCACTCTTGCGAAGGGTGAAGTGTGAAGCCTGCTCGAAGCATCCTGTGTGCGGAGCCTGCACTGACTTAGCAGAGTAGATTTTCGAGGGTTGTTAGTGGAGCGAAGTCTTCTTGGCTTCGAACTTTTGCTCCTGCGAAGCCTGTGTTCGGAGTTGTCAAGGGACCTCCGAACCAGACCTCCGAAGGTAGTGTTCAAAGCCTGTTCCGCAGAAGACAGAACTGAAACCGAAGGCTAGTTTTTTTTAGCCCGAAATTTTAAAAGCTCCCATTCACCCCCCTCTGGTCGCCGTTTCCAGTCCAACAATTGGTATCAGAGTGGGTTAAGATCACCAGTTGACCTTAACCGGTTTTGTGATCTGTTGGCGACATGGATAGAGGCAGTAAAATTCCTCTGTTCGATGGGACTGATTATGCATACTGGAAGGTGCGCATGGAGGCTTACTTGTTAAGCCAAGGAAATGCAATTTGGGAGATTGTGGACTCACAATACTCCATCCCTGAGACTCGCACCTCTCAAACAGAGAATGATCAGTATAATGCCAACTCCAAGGCAAGAAATATACTGTTCATTGGTTTGAGTAGGAGTGAGTTTGATAGGATGCAACACCTTAGGACTGCTAGGGAAATTTGGACAACACTCACTATTTTTCATGAGGGCTCTACACAGATTAAGGCCAGGCGCCAAAGCACATACAATCAACAGTATCAGCTGTTTGTGCAGGCACCTGGTGAATCTATAGATGCCATGTTTTCTCGCTTTGATGCAATAGTGAGTAACTTGCGATCCAACGGGACGCTTGCTTACAATGATCATGATAGGGCTATCAAGCTTCTCTATGCTCTTGACCGTAGCATATGGGAAGTGAAGATATCCAGCATTGAGGAGTCTGCAGGTTATGACACATTGACCTGTGATGAGCTCTTCAGCAAGCTGAAGTCCACAGAGATTGCCAAGGCATCTCTTGCAGTGCACAGAAGCTCTTTGCCACAACCATTGGCATTGGTTTCTAGCACTAGCCATGGCACCACTGCAGAACCAAGCACATCTGGCACTTGTGTTCTTGCAGATGGTTTTTCTTTGTCCTCCCTGGTCTCCGTCACAAAGGAGCAGGTGGATACTCTAGATGATGATGAGCTTGCTCTCATTGCCCGGAGGTTCACCTATTTTCACCATGAGAGACGGGATCAGAGGAGAAGTGGTTTTAGTGGTTGCTTTGAGTGTGGCGACACCTCTCATATTAAGGCCAACTGCCCCAAGCTCATGAAGAGAGATGAGAGTGAGCGTCCCAAATACCACAAAAAGGAGAGGAAGCCTTTTGTGAAAGGCAAGCGCGGCAAGGTGGCTAAGAAAGTAGCCAAGGCCGCTTCCAGAGCATTTGTTGCTGCTCTCAGCGACATCGACACTTCCTCAACTGAGGAGTCGAGCTCTGAGGAGGAGTCCCCAAGGAAGGAGGACAAGAAGGACAAGAAGGACAAGAAGGGACGAGATTTCACCGACCTTTGCTTCATGGCCGACAGCGATCACAGCGGCGATGAGCTTGACTCATCTGAGGTACCTCTATCATCTGACCAGCTTCTGATTAAATTAGATGAGCTGAATGAAGTAGTTCTTGGTCAGGATAGATTACTTGTGCAAGCCGCTAGAGAAAGAAAAGACCTTAGACTTAGGCTAGAATCTGTTTCTACTGATTATGCCATGCTTAAGTCTAAGTTTAATGATGCTGAATGTGATTCTTGTACCACTGTCATGGGTGAGCTTGCTCAATTGCGTTCTGTACATGCTCAAACTCTTTCTGAGCTTGAGACTGCACAGAAGCAGCTTTTGGAGGTGGATTCTAGACCTCATGATGTTATTGATTGCATGAACTGTTCTTTATTACGCGAGAGCATTAATTTACGTGATAAACATGTTCATGATTTAGAGGCTAGATTGGAGAGGGCCGGTAGTTCTAAGGATGTGCAACCTGTTTGTGACACTTGCATTACCCTTAAGGACCAGCTAGGCACTGTTAGAGAGCGAGCTGAGAACCTTATGACTGAAAATGAATACCTTCTTTCCGTGGTTAATAAATGCACTGAGGGAAAGGGTAGGATGGATTTGCTCTTGGCCAAAACCAAGATGTGTGCTGACAAAGCAGGGTTAGCTCTAGGTTTGGGTTTTGAGAGGATACCTACAGAAAGTGAAAACAAAACTGTGTTTACCTCTCCCACTACCCTAGAGAAAGAGAGAGCTCTGTTAGACACCCCATCAGCCAAAAAGCCTACCCGACCACCAAAGAAAGCCACACCTCCTGCCAAGAAAAATCCTCCCAAGAAAACCACTCAGAAGAAGCCCAAGGAGCCTGTGAGAGTTGCTCCTGTGACCCATGAGAGTGCCCCCAGGATAGTTTTTCACTGTTCCTACTGTCAGCGGGCGGGTCATTTGGTTGGGTTCTATTTTCGTCGCATCAACGATGAGCGACGCTCTCAGGCGATGAGTTACCAGGACATGCATTACCCATATTTAGGTATGCATGAGTCAGAGTTTTACTATCGTCCTGCTTTTGAGGCTCCTCGTGCTTCTCGGAGAGGTTTTGCTCCTCGAGGTGTTCACCATGTTCCATATGGTGGTAGACCTCGGGCGAGTAGCTTTGTACCTCGTCAGAGTAGGAGACCTCATCATGCTTTTCGATCACTGCATGTAGGTAGACCTCGCACTTTGCATCATTCAGATTATCATGTGCGTAGACCGTCTACTTTTACTGCGCCTACTACTCGTGTCACTCAGTGCTGGATGCCTCGTCATTTTTTCACTCACCCCAGCACTGAGCGATCGAGATATTCTTATCATGTGTAGGCGACAGATCGAGGCTTGGAGGGCACATGGATCATGGACTCCGGTTGTTCGCGCCACATGACCGGAGATGCAGCATGGTTCTCCAGCCTCACCACAACCAAGCAAAGGGAACATATCACCTTCGGAAACAATCGAAGGAGTAGAGTGAAAGGTAAAGGTGTGGTAAGAATTAACTCGAATTTCACTCTCAAAGATGTTGCTTTGGTTGAAAATCTGGGATACAATTTGTTGTCTGTATCTCAGTTGCTTGATGAGGGCTTCGAAGTGCGATTTCATCGCGATACTTCGCAAGTGCTCAATTCTGATGGCGTTATGGTGTGTAAGATCTTTAGAGTTGGGAGAGTTTTTGGAGCTAATTTTTCAGAGTCATCTGGTTCTTCTCATTGTCTTGTTGCACATTCAACTTCTGAGCTTTGGAAGTGGCATAGGAGACTAGGGCATATGAGCTTTGAGTTGCTCGCTCGTCTGAGCGCCCTAGGCCTGATCCGAGGATTGCCCAAGCTCAAGTTTGAGAAGAATTTAGTTTGCGCTCCTTGTCGACATGGAAAAATGATTGCTGCCTTGCATTCACCAGTCACCACAGTGATGACTGAACAGCCCGGAGAACTTCTCCACATGGACACTGTAGGTCCCTCTCGGGTTAGTTCTTTAGGCGGCAAGTGGTATGTATTAGTTATTGTCGACGATTTCTCTCGCTACTCTTGGGTCTTCTTTCTTGCCAGCAAGGATGAAGTGTATTCACACTTTCGGAGCTTGGCTTTGAGACTTTTTACTAAACTCCCTGGTGCATTGAAATTCATTCGAAGTGATAATGGCACTGAGTTCAAAAATAGTCTCTTTGTTGACTTTTGCATGGAGAATGGCATAGAACATCAATTCTCTGCTCCGCGGGTTCCTCAACAGAACGGTGTTGTTGAGAGGAAAAACCGCACTTTGGTTGAGATGGCTAGGACGATGCTTGATGAGCATAGGACTCGTAGAAAATTCTGGGCTGAGGCCATGAACACTGCTTGTTACATCTCAAACCGAATCTTCTTGCGCTCAATTTTGAACTTGACATCTTATGAGCTGCGTTTTGGGAGACAGCCCAAGGTTACTCATCTTCGAGTTTTTGGCTGTCGCTGCTTTATCCTAAAACGTGGTAACTTGGATAAATTTGAGTCGCGATCTTCTGACGGGATCTTTTTGGGTTACACAACACATGGTCATTCTTATCGTGTTTATAATTTAGAGACTAACACTGTCATCGAGTCATGTGACGTTGCTTTTGATGAATCAACCCCCTCTGTTAGTTCTGCATTTGAACAGGCAAATGAACACGACATGGAACAGACCATCTTCGAAGAAGAAGATCCCGGAGAATTCGAGGATGAACCCCTGCTACCCTCGACAACAACCCCCGAAGCTGACCCCGCTTCGACCACTTCGGCACGAGGTCCCGAAGCGACTACCTCAACATCGGTCCTCTTGGACCACTCCAACGCACAAGTTGAGGGGGAGACTGCAGCCCGCCGCGAGGCTCCACACCATGTTCAAAGGATGCACCCTCCCGAGCAGATCATTGGTGAGCTTGATCAAAGGGTAACACGTTCTCATGCTCATTTCATTGATTCCGCTTTTGTTGCTTCTTTCGAGCCCTTAGATGTTAGTCATGCACTTTCTGATTCTAGTTGGATCAATGCCATGCATGAGGAACTTGAAAATTTTGAGAGAAATCAAGTCTGGTCTTTAGTTGATCCTCCACCAAATGTTCATTTCATTGGAACAAAATGGATTTTCAAAAACAAACAAGGGGAGGATGGGACTATAGTTAGAAACAAGGCTAGACTTGTAGCTCAGGGCTTTTCTCAACTAGAAGGGATTGATTTTACTGAAACTTTTGCACATGTTGCTCGCCTTGAGGCCATTAGCATTTTGCTTGCCTTTGCGACATCCCGGGGATTCAAACTCTATCAAATGGATGTCAAAAGTGCTTTTCTTAATGGCTTCATAGGCGAAGATGTTTATGTAAAACAACCCCCTGGTTTTGAAAACCCCAAGTACCCACATAAAGTCCTTAAACTTCATAAGGCTCTTTATGGACTCAAGCAGGCCCCTCGGGCATGGTATGATAGACTTAAGTCTTTTCTGCTTGAGCGAGGGTATTTGATGGGCTCTGTTGATAAAACACTATTTACTCTCAAGCATGGCAAAGATTTCCTCCTAGTGCAGATTTATGTGGATGATATCATCTTTGGTGGCTCTTCTCATGCTTTGGTTGCTGAGTTTGCAGATACCATGAGCAGGGAATTTGAAATGTCAATGCTGGGTGAACTCACCTTTTTCCTTGGTTTGCAAATCAAGCAAAGCAAACAAGGTACTTTTGTCCACCAGACAAAGTACACCAAGGACCTGCTCAAGAAGTTTGACATGTCCGATGCGAAGCCCCTCGCCACTCCAATGGCTACATCTGTAGCATTGGACCCTGACGAAGATGGAGAAGCCGTAGATCAGAAGGAGTTCCGAAGCATGATCGGCTCCCTCCTCTACTTGACTTCTATGAGGCCAGACATACACTTCGCAGTGTGTCTGTGCGCTCGTTTTCAGGCTTCACCACGAGCTTCGCACCGCCAAGCGGTAAAGCGCATTCTAAGGTATCTCAAACACACCCTTGAATTTGGCATATGGTATTCAGCATCTTCATCTTTATGTCTTCGAGGTTATTCCGATGCGGACTTTGCTGGGTGTAGGATTGATAGGAAGAGTACCTCTGGTACTTGTCATTTTCTGGGTACTTCACTGGTTTGCTGGTCTTCCCGCAAACAGTCTAGCGTTGCACAATCGACGGCTGAGGTCGAATATGTTGCTGCAGCTAGCTGTTGCTCTCAAATTTTGTGGATGGTTTCCACTTTGCGGGATTTCGGGTTAGATTATAAGAGTGTTCCACTTTTCTGTGATAACACTAGCGCTATTTGTATTGCAAACAACCCGGTTCAGCATTCCAAAACCAAACACATTGATGTACGATATCATTTTCTTAGAGATCACAATGAGAAGGGTGATATTGAACTTCAATATGTTGATACCCAACACCAGCTTGCCGACATTTTCACAAAACCCCTCGATGCTTCTCGATTTGCTTACTTGCGTGGGGAACTTGGTATTTGTCACCCTTACAGTATTTTGTGAGGGGGAGCAGTTTTAGATGGATGTGCATTTGCTAAATGTGTGTTGTAATTGCATTTACATCTTTTGCACTTATATGCCTGATTATAATCCATGACATCATGACAGCTCAGCTCTCTTTAATTTATCTGAAACATTCATGTGCATGATGCTTTCTTTTCAAAATCAAATCGTGCTCACTGCTTAGTCTTGAATCTAGCATGTTTAGGCAGGACTGCTTTAGCTATCTTTTATCTGCTTGATAGCAAGACATTATTCATTGGATGCTAAATATTGCAACTTGAAAAATTGTTCTACATTTTCATGGATATTCATAAAGTGCCAAACAATTGATTCACTCAGTTAAAATCAACATCTCCATGATTTGCATGATTTAAGTGAAAAGATCCAGGTGGGTTTGTTTGTTGCACTACCCTATTCTAGACTGCTTACCATTGCACATTGGTCTGAACTGGAATAGTGTAGTGTATGCCAAAATCTTTGCCTTAAGCTTCTTATGGCTTTCATGCCTAGGCTTGGCCGGATTGGAAAGTATAAGGTGGACAAACAAATAACCCCTGACACTAAGAAAAGAACATCAAAATTCATTGATCATCAAGTTTGCTTTCCATGCTCCATTTGAACTGGACTTGTCTGTCTAGAGTAGAAATTGATTAGCTTTGCGCAGTCCCTGCTCTTACTTGTCTAGTTTCTTTGACTAAGTGGTGATGCTTTTATTTCAAGCATGATCAAATCACATGCTTCATCATGTTTTTAAGAGAATATTAATTTGAGCTGAGCCCATGATCATTGGTGTTATTGTTGGCATATTTTTGCTTCATATGTCTTTGCAATTCTGCTCATTTCGAAGCTTTGCATCTTTTACATGTTCCTTGATGCTTGCATTGCCAAAGGGGGAGAAATTCCTAAAGAGGGAGAGACTTGCTATGTTCTCTGCTGCAAGGGGGTATAATTTCCAAAGGGGGAGAAAATGTGACATAAAGGTTCTTTGTTGCCAAAGGGAAAACTTAACTCAGGGGGAGTTTTTATCTTGATATTTGCCGAAGGTGCCTTTACTCTTTTGAGAAAGGGGGAGGAAAATTCTTTTGTCAAGTGATATGATTTGGCTCTTTTCTGAGTTTTTATGATCACTTGTGTGCTGAGAGTTTTTAAATTTTCTTGAACTTGAATTTGGTTGTCAATACACTCATCAAGGGGGAGATTGAGAAACCAAGGGTTGGTTTCATTGCTTGTGATGAGTGATTGACAGGCTTTTTCCCTCTGTTCGAAGGGGTACCTCCGGAAGGGGTTCGGAGGTTGGACCTCCGAAGGGTGTTCGGAGGTGGTTTCACCGAAGGGTGTTCGGTGGTTTGGTTGCTGCAGCTGTTGCAGCGGAGTGTGCTCGTCGGAAGGGTCCGACAGTACACGATGACTGGGTGTGTACCGAAGGGTTTGGTACTTTGGGCGGTACACCGGAGTGTGTGCCGAAGGTTGCTAACCCGGAGAGGTCTCCGGAGTATTGGATACACTTGTCTGTTTGTCTGTGGTGCGCAGGGACTTCGGAGGCGACGAACAGGTTCGCGGCAGGTGAACCTGGGTCAAGCGGGAGGCTTGATGCCAGGGGAGCGGGGAGCTACGTCACGGTGGCTGCGAAGGGGTCCGGGTCGGTCCACGGGTCGAGACGTGCCAGGTGAAGGCAGAGAGTGCGGAGCGTGGCTCCGGCTGAAGGTGCTCCGAGACAAAGTCCTCAGAGGTGAGGCACTTCGAAGGTACTCCGAATGGAGTGACTTCGGAGTTGGTGGATCAAGTCCTCTGCGGAGGCAAGGCGTTCGAAGTGTGCTCCGGAGGGAGACATTCGAAGGTGCCCGATGAAGGTCTCAGAAGTCGAGGCGCATCGAAGGCATGGTCCGGGTGAGGCTCGTTGAGGAGTGTGCTCGGGGAGAGACACTGCGACGAAGGGCTCATGGAATGCTTCGTGCGGAGGCCTTGGACGAAGGAGGGACTTCGAAGGGTGGTACTCCGAAGGTGGGGCTTCGGAGTGAGGAAGGCTTCGGAGCGAGGCTAGCTCCGGAGTGTGGTTGTCTTGTGGTACTTCGGCCTGCATGGCTTCAGTACACGGACTGACGGAGTTCGAGCTGAGAGTAGCTGCGAAGCCGTGGTGGTCCACTCCGGAGGTGTTGGTGCGAAGGCCCAAGGGCTTTGACGGCTTCGGCTCAAAACCGTCACTGTATCGAAGGCTGACTTCGGTGAAGCGAAGGCCATCTGGCTCAAGGCTTCTCGCCGAAGCTACCGCACCCTCGCGTGCGAAGGGAGGCTCCAGAAGGTCAAAGACTGCAAAGGCTGACACTGTCTGCTCTGCAAAAAGCTGACGCTGTCCCCTCTGCAAAGCTGACAGAGAAGCCTCCAGAATAAAGTTGGACTACCTTTTGTACCCCTCTGTTCTCTAGAGACAAAACTGGTGTAAACCCTAGGGGTAAAGTAGTCAATTCCTTTGGGTGAACTGTAGGCTATAAATATGGGGGCTCGGTAGGTAACATTTAACACTTTGAGCATTTACTGTTGAGCTCCTGTAGCCACACACTTCGTTGTATTCATCCAGAGTTCAATTTTATTGTGTTCCTTGTTCAAGCGGCGAAGCCCTGCTTCTGTGTGCTTTTTGCTTGAGCTCGCTTTACATACCTCGCTAGTTGTTGTGCGCCGAAGCCTGTCTAGGCGAAGGGTGTCTTTGTGCAAAGTGTATTTTTCAGTGTGCTGTCGCTCTGTGTAACAGGAGGTGAGACCTCGCTGCTTACTAGCGAAGCCCTGATCGAAGCCCGTACGTTTATCGTGTCTGTGACTCTAGCGAAGTCTGTCAGTGTGCGTTTAGACCTTCGTGTACGCAGCCCAGCACCAGTTGCTGCTGCCAAGTACTTGGTCGAAGTCCTCAGTGGGGTGTCCACTCTTGCGAAGGGTGAAGTGCGAAGCCTGCTCGAAGCACCCTGTTTGCGGAGTCTGTACTGACTTAGCAGAGTAGATTTTCGAGGGTTGTTAGTGGAGCGAAGTCTTCTTGGCTTCGAACTTTTGCTCCTGCGAAGCCTGTGTTCGGAGTTGTCAAGGGACCTCCGAACCAGACCTCCGAAGGTAGTGTTCGAAGCCTGTTCTGCAGAAGACAGAACTGAAACCGAAGGCTAGTTTTTTTTTAGCCCGAAATTTTAAAAGCTCCCATTCACCCCCCCTCTGGTCGCCGTTTCCGGTCCAACAGAACATCAGCTAGCTCCTCTATCAAAGAAGCTAACACCTCCAACTGAGACAAGCAGATCTCACACTCTCTATCAACATCGACAGACTTTTCTGCTTTTAGATTGATCAACTCCATTCTAATGGACAAGCAGTTCTCACAAATAGTGGGTGGAACTAACAAGGTCTCAAGCTCTAGCTTAGTCTGCTCCAACTCAGCTCTCACTCCATCTAACTCGCTCAACTTCTCATCATTCTTGGCTCTTAGCTCAGCTATACTAGCTAAATGAGATGGGCAGTCTACACAAGGTACAACAACAGTGGCATGAGCATCTTTCAGCTCCTGTTGAGCGCTCTCAAGCTCAGTGGCCAATGTGTCTCTCTCATCTACTCTCTATGTGTACCTGGTCTTAAGAGTCATCAGGTCACACAACAACCTCTCATAGTTAGGGCACTCACCACTATCACCCAAGCAAGGGGAAGAAGACAGACTCTCAATCTTGCCATTCGCCGTGGCAAGCTCACTCTCAAGCTCATCTATCCTCTTCTTAGCCCCTCTAAGTAGTTTCTCTCGATACTTCAACTCCTGATGGTTCTGTTCTAGTAAATTAACAACTTCTTGTTCATAGGAAGATGCCTTCTCATCGTCGTCGTTGTCGGAGTCGTCGTAGGAGTTCTTTTCTTTCTTCTCCCCAAGAGCCATTGAGTAGAAGCTCTTGTGGGGTCTTCGGCTGTGACGTGAGCGACTCTTCGGCTTGTCCCCGAAGGTAATGAAACAGAGGTCCGCCGGATTGTCCCTGTCCATTCCCTTCCTGATCATGATCTCTTTATCACTAGAACTTGAAGACGAGGAGGAAGACGAGGATCTCTTGGAGTATCTTTTCTCCATCTCGGCGAAGAAGGTCTTGTCTCGCTTCTTGTTCTCACGCTTGTAATCCTTCATAGCCTTTCGAAAGAATCTTGTCTTGGGCTTGCCCTTCGTGGAGTGGTCGTACTTGCTAGAGTTGTAGGAGTTGCCGCCGGTTCCCTTCTTGTAATTCTTCTGCTTGGGGCAGTCGGCGATAAAATGACCTGGGTCACCACACTCAAAGCATCCGTATTTTGTACCGTGTCTCTTAAACATTCACTTATCATAAACACGTCACACCCGGTTGTTAAACAAACACAGATCATCATCTCCTAGCGAATCAAGTTGTTCCTCGGAGATAGACATCAAGGAAAAGGCAGTACAACTCATGGCATTAGGATCAGCAGATGGTGTCACAAGTGCCAGAATCTTGGAGCCAGAATCAATGAGATTTGATCTCAACTGAATATCGATCTCTAAGGCCTTGAGCTTACTAAAAAGCTCTGCGACAGTCAAGGTATCATAAGACGCGCTCTCAACAATAGAAGAGACCTTGATCTCCTAGATCTTAGGGTCCAAGGTATGGAGAACCTTAAGCGCCTGTTCATGATCCGAGACTAGCTGATCACGCTCGGCCTTGTTGACGCAAAGCTTGTTAATGATCAATTGAAAACGACCAAACAAAGCCTCAACAGTCTCACCCGGCTTCTGTGAGAAATTTTCATACTCACGCCGGTAGGTCTGGTAGAGCCTAGCCTTGACCTAAGTTGTCACCTCATGGTGTGCTTGGAGGGTCGCCCAGATCTCTCGAGCAGTGGTGAGATGGCTAACATGCTCAAACTCACTAGGACCTAGACCAGAAAATAAAATGTTCACCGCTTTACTATTATTTTGATGTTGTGTAACAACATCTGCAGTAGTATCCACAGCAATAGTCCTTATGGTGAAAGTAGGATGAACACAAATATCCCATATGTCCGAGCTCTGGCTCATAAGGTATGCTCGCAAGCGAGTCTTCCAATAAGTGTAGCCAAAAGCTTCTAGGGACAGGATTTTACCGGAAGATGTCATGGTCACTACCTAGGTTTAGAATCGGTTAAGATATTAGAAAACCCTAACCTAGCTCTGATACCACTTGTAGGACCGAAAGTAGCGACCATAGGGGGGTGAATGGGCGCCTAAAAATTTCTTGCTAAACTATGTTCTAAACCCAACACCCAAAGGAAATTAAACAAACAAATAATATTTGCAAAGCAAATTATGCGAACCAAAGTTGTCTAGCCTAAAAATGATCGGTATCTTAATTTAAATGATATTAAAGATAAACTAAATAAAATTACTACAGTAAATAAAAATACCTAGATAAAATTCGAGATATTAATATTTCAGTCTAGAAATAAAATACTAATTAAATTAATAAAAAAATGGATCATTAAAAATTAATTCAGAATTAAACTGAAAATATTGCAGGTAAAAACTAGTATAAAAATATAACTGTGACTAATAAAATTTTCTTTTCTTTTTATATGAGTAGATTATATAGATAAAAATAATACGAGATAAATTTAACAGATTAAAATAAAAACGAAATTTCGAAAGAGATTTTAAGCTAATTAATTAATAGATGATCATCTCTAAAACTGATCAACCAAGAAAATAGGAAACTAACTTGCATTGGACCCGTGCCCTTTTCTGCTGTCGCTCGAGAGGAAAAAAATCAGCGCAGCGTGGCCCTATGCACAACGCTGCCGCCGAGAGAAAGACTTGATGCCGACCTCGAGCTGCTAAAGTAACGCTGCTGCTGCTCGTGTTCCATCAATCACAGCGCAGCGCCGGGGACCACTTGGAGAGAAGCCGTGCGCTTTGTGCCTGGCTGTCCGTGAGCATGCCTGAAAAGCTGCCTTGGGGCTACCGCTCGAAGACACCTCACGCCATGTGCCTGGGCGCAGAAGCAATGCACTCGCGCCGTGAACTCCAGCAGAAACCTCTGCACAGCCTGCTTCCTGACACGCTACGTCATAGTCCGTGGGGCTCCGATGGCGGCGGTGATTCCAGAAGCAAGCGACGAGGAAAACAGCAAAACAGAAAAACAAAACACCGTGGAGAGGCCGAACCGAAAAAGTGGACTATAGATTGATCTTGAAAAATAACAGTCGTCTATCCCCAGGGGGGATAGGGGCCTATTTATAGGCGTCTCCTAATACATGAAAAGACTAATTTACCCCTAGGGTAAATTAACACTGACTCTAAAATAAATTCCAAAAATTACTAAAATATTCTTAAAACATCACCTGACTCAAATAAAAATATTCTAAACTTAAAAACTAATAATTAATATCCTAAAAACAAAATAATCATAGGTTGCCAATTTTGCATCGAAACTGACAAAGCGTCCACCGTCTTCGCACCGGGTACCCGGATTGGGCCGACCCGACCCCGCAGCTTCCTCAGCCCGGCAATTGCTCGCCGCCCGTGTACCTGAGTCACACGCGCCTCAGACTCGGCAGGTCTTCATTTCTCTTCTTCTTTGACTTCCGTTGACAATCACTCATCATATCTAGAGTATCAAAATCATATTCTTCAACATGGTTTCTCACCCGCCCTACCGCTGCTCAGCTTATGGAGCACCCTTTTGTCAAGGACCTAGCTGTTGACAAGAGCTCCAGGCCTGGTATGACAAGGGAAATGTTTTCAACTTCTATGAAAAAGGCAGCATGGTACTACTTCTACAATCTATGTACTAATCAAACAGTGGCTATTAGTAATTATCTGTCAATTGGTGATGGATTTTGTAGGTTGGTACTAGTGAATTGTGATATGATGTCTAGCGGTGCATGGCAATGTAAGTGGTTTTTAAAGATTATGTCATGAAACCCTAGAGTACATGGTCCTATGTACTCTTAGAAGTTACCGGTTTACCTGATTGTCAATACTTTCTTTCTTCAACCTTTCGATGTTGGGTGCGTGGGTATCTAGGGTCACTCAAGTTCATATTCCTAGATCAATTATACGAAGTACTATTCTCCTTACGTAACTAATCTTTCATCTGGTGTAATCTCCGTGAATAATGTTGATTTTATAATCACCGATTCAAACTAAATGCAAACGTCATACCAACATCAGCGCAAGTGTACGTGTCATTGGCGTGCCTTAGCCACAACGAACATCACAGGCGGCGCGCCATGTCACCCCCAACATCTAGTTCTTATAATATGAAGCATGCAACGAGCAAGAGGATGTGCTAACGTGCAATAACTTTTGCTCTAGTGTGCTCAATATGTTGCTTGTTCTTGAGCACTAGTTGCTCAATCCATTGCTTGTTTGGTTCGAGGTTGAGCGCACCCACGAAAATCCAGTTTGCTAATGCTCTCGGTTGTGGGTTTTTGGGCTTCTATTCTAGTACAGAGATCACCGATTGTTATTATGCCATATTATTAATTGTTTAGATTGTAGATTCACATTATAAGATTAAGTAATTGTACAATATAGAAATAAACTAAAATTCAGTAACTAAAAAATATCAGTTTTTTCGTATTCTCACCGGCTGTTTCTCATAATCTAAACCTCCCCAAATAGATCTTAAAATTATACCAAATGATTTAGATTACCAAATAATTTAATTATAGAAATGACAAGTATCTAAAAATTAGAAAACATCAACTTCTTAAGATACTCACTAGCTACATCTCAGATACGAAGCTTTCCAAATAAACCATACGTCTTCTTGTAAGAGATTCACATATATATGATCATACCTATGAAAGACATGGATCAATGAAAGGTCTATATTTTTATATTAGATTTGTATTTTACATTTTTAATAAACGTTGCTATACCATAACAGTACTACAAAAATTATTTTACATGTAGATATTTTTACTATATTCATAGGTGATACAGACAATTATGTGAAAATATTATATTTCCATATGCGGCTGATATGCCGCTGCTTGTAGAAATACATTTCCGCACACGGTTCACATAAATCATGGAGTTTGCGTTACGTCGATAGCCTGTAAAAATACATTTCCCCACAAAAATGATCAGCCTTGTATGTCTCATCACAGAAAAATGATCTGGACATAAATGATCGTAAAATGACCATAATAATACTAAGGTCTTGTATGTCTCATATTATATATGAATCTAACCGTTCAAATTTAATATCGGTGATCTATTACTTCTTAAAGGCCAATAACAGATCATATAACATTCTTTTAATATGTACCGCCTCACATACATGCAACAATTAATTACCTTTTTCGTATGCTAGCGAATTAATTATTGCATGCACTAGAAAAAGGAAAAAATAAACAAACTTTTCATATGGACGACAAACATACATATTACTTTCCATAATTGAGTGAGTTAGCCCATTTTATTTTTTAATTAATTATTTTAAACATATTTAATCAACGGTAGAAATTCGTTTTAACTAATATCTCCTAGGAAAGTAATGGAGGCACTGTAAATGAACTATGTGGATGGTTTGACCAAATAATTTAAAGATATTTGTAAACAAATTTAATATTAAAAACTTGATAGCCTGTTTCAAAACAGAATTTTGACAATTTTGATATAAAAAGTTTTTTTAGAAATTACAATGCTCTAGATGATTGACACATGTCTAACGAATAGTTCCAACAGCAAGATGCAGTCCGGCTCAGTCTACAGGTGGAGCGGAGATCCGGCTCCATCCCGTTTCCTGAGGTAGCTTCGGATGGGGTGGGGCGCCGCGCCTGCTCGCCCAAGTGTGGAGTCAGGATTTTAACATGAGGGGACCAACTAGACAATGTAGCTTATATTTCTAAATTTGAAGGCGTTTATCTGAATCTCTCTCAAATGCTGTAGTTAACATTCTTGTTTGTTCATCTTGTTCAGTACATAAGTATTCTGATCAAGAGTTTGCACATTAACTAGTTGGTCCGGTTCAATAGATTGATCAATTATCACATTAGCAGTTTCACTACCATCGAAACTTGAATTAACTTGCTTAAAAACTATCGATAGTTCTTAATCTCTTCATGGTTAAAAATTAAATGAAATCAACAACTCATTGTTACAAAAACTGCAATTAAAAGGAAAATTTAGATTCTAATATATCATCAATTAATTATAGCAACAGGGAATACGACATACCGAAGACTTACGCAACAAAAAACGCATGTGCCGGTTGTGCGTTAGGGTGTGTGGCGGTCGCCGCCGATCACCGCTGCACTGGACGTCGGGCGTTGGCGTTGCAGACGCCCATGTGCTAGATTGCTAGAAACAGATTGAAGTCACAACGAGTCGGTTAGAACTACATCACACGACCTAAATTTGTGCTGCTGTTTGGATTTTAATGCTTCAACTCCAGCCCACGGGCCAAATCGTGTCATATACGTTGCTACGTTGCCCTTAATTAATGTGCATGTTGCATGCTGTTTGGGGGTGCTAATGAAAATTTGGATGGATGGGTATCACCACTGGAGCTGTCTGTGGTCGCACGAGTAGACCGAGCCTCACCATATTGGATGGAATCACTAGACACGTGTCAACTATCTAGAAATGGTATGCACAGAATAGTGGGTGGATACTGTTTCCACTGAATTATTTTCCCTAAACAAGAAGAGGAAGAAAGAAGAATTATTTTCCCTAAACAAGAAGAGGAAGAAAGAAAGATATCACGGTGATCTGGAGGGCAAAAAGCTAGCGCTGTCGTCGTTCTCAGTTAGCGAGAATCTAATGTAATTCACATTGCCGTTCTTTTTGTTCTGTCCATGATTTTCTTTCTACTTTAATGAATTGAATTAGCAGAGCTCTTGCTTTACCATGCATCCATATATTCGAGGAACTCCTTGCTGGCCATGCACTTGATTAGATTAGTAATTAAGGTCATCACTGTGAATGCCATGCATGCCATGCCATGAACACTAAATAAATAAATCAACACTAACACAGTTGTCTATTTTACAGAGAGAGATTTGATAACTTTTCGAGTAACTTCGCTTTTTTACTATTATGATCTCAGTGTTATTGACTTAAATGGTTCATCATATAATTATTTCGAAGTGATATTATAATCAAATAGGTTATGCCGAGAGTGGCAAATTATCAATTTTCTAATTTTTTACAGAAGTTAAACACATATTAGGAGTTGTCAAGTTATGATTTCCATGGCTAACCTATTTTAGGCCAAGTCGAATGGGCAAGCTAAAGATGGAACGTGTGGTAGGGACGCGAGGCGGTGGGGATCGGACAGCCTCTATTTATAGCGAGGTCTCAGCCCAGCGCGACATCGAGCCCGTTGTTTCTCGGTCGCAGCTAGCAGGACGCAGAGAGGGAAAGGAGCATAAGAGCCGACGAAGATGTCGTGGCAGACGTACGTCGACGACCACCTGATGTGCGAGATCGAGGGCCACCACCTCACCTCCGCCGCCATCGTCGGCCACGACGGTGCCGTCTGGGCCCAGAGCTCGGCCTTCCCGCAGGTAACAAATTACGTAGCATACTAGCTACCAATTCAATGCCAGCAATCGCCATCACCCATCACCCATCACACATCAACCATCACCCATCACTGGCCAGTGACGTGCATTCATCTGTCCAGTTCAAGCCGGAGGAGATGGCCAACATCTTGAAGGACTTCGACGAGCCTGGGTTCCTCGCCCCAACTGGACTGTTTCTTGGACCATCCAAGTACATGGTAATCCAAGGTGAACCTGGTGCTGTCATCCGCGGCAAGAAGGTACCCAATAAGATCAATCCTCAGATCGATGGAAGAATCACCAGCCATGATTCGTAGCCTCGTAGGTGCCCGCTCAGATGTAACAAAGGCTTATTGCATATATACTGGGTGGTTTTACAGGGATCAGGAGGCGTGACAGTGAAGAAGACAGGGCAGGCGCTGGTGATCGGCATCTACGACGAGCCGATGACCCCTGGGCAGTGCAACATGGTGGTCGAGAGGCTCGGTGACTACCTCGTAGAGCAGGGCCTGTAGATCACAGCCCGCCGTCGTGGTTGCGCCATGGTTCAGCATCGAATCAACCAAATTAAATGAGCCACTGCACACTGCAGATCTCTGTGCATTTTATAGCCACCGCGGGATTGTGGTTTAATTTTCCCCCTCTTTGCCGGTCACCACCATACGAGTCACCGGTTTAGTAATTTAGCTTATATATTTATATCTATATATATAGCTATCTATACGAGATTGCCAATGTTTTGTTCTAATACAAGAAAATATATATCCATCATGCGCGCAGTCTGTTGCAAACAAACGGCAAAATTAGTTAGTGTAAGTGATATACCCCAAAGACAATATTGCGATTTGTATGCTATGTTTATGAGTTCATAAATAAAGTGTTATTTTGTTGTTTAATATATATACTATTATTAACAAATGGGTACGTGACTTATCAATAAAACATATATGCTAAATGATAGTATTTCTAAATGATCAATGATCACATATCGTATGTTAAACGAATATGATTATAACATCAACACATGCATCGACTGATAATCATTTCTAATGGATCATGGTATAATATATTGAATAAATTCTGTGGACTCATGTGAGAGAATATGTAGTTAGTTACATACGTATTTTTTTAAATAATATCTTTTTTTTAAAAAAATTCAAATATGTATTGCCGTTTCAAAAATTTGCAAAACTAGAGTGCGGTCGGCCGACCAAGAGCTGACTTAGGATCAAGTCAGCTCCTGGTCGGCCGACTCATGCCACATCAGTAGGAGTCGGCCAACTAAGGGCCAACTCCCTGCCGTGCCCTGCCACGTGTGCTAGACACCAAAGAAAACGACTTTTTTGGCTGACTGGGGCCACGCGGCAGCCAGTTGGATGTTCAACCGCCGACTGGCTGCCACGTGGCCCCAGTCGGCCAACCACCCACCGACTCCCACCCTATATAAAGGGGGCCGGGCAGCCCCCATCTCCCACCCCCACCCCTTGCTTCTCTTCACTTCCAGGTATGTTCCTCTCATTCCTCTCTTAATGTTTAATATATTTTAGTTTAGTTTCCTAGTAGTTTAGGAGTAGTTTATGAGTAATTTAGGGTTATTTTAGGATTAATTTAATAGTTAATTAGCGGTTGTTAAATAATAATTTTAGATGTAATTACCGGTCATTAAAACTAATTTAAGATTTAATTAGTGGTTATTTAACAATAATATAATACTTAATTAACGGTTATTAAATAGTAATTTTAGATTTAATTAGCGTTTATTGAACAAAATTTTAATATTTAATTACTATTATTAAACAGTAATTTAAGAGTTAAATAGCGGTTTTAAACAATACTTTAAGATTTAATTAGCGGTTATTAAACAATAATTTATGAGTTAATTAGCGGTTATTAAACAATAATTAAATATTTAATTAGAGATTATTAAAAATATTTTATGATTTAATTATCGTTTATTAAACAGTAATTTATGATTTAATTAGTGGTTATTAAACATTAATTTATGATTTAATTAGCATTTATTAAATAGTAATCTAAGATTTAATTAGTGATTATTACACAATAATTTATGATTTAATTAGTGGTTATTAAACAGTAATTGAAGATTTAATTATTGGTTATTAAACAATAATTAAATATTTAATTAGCAGTTATGAAACAATAATTTAAAAATTAATTAGCGGTTATTAAATAATAATTTAAGATTTAATTAGCAGTTATTAAACAGTAATTTAAGATTTATTTATCGGTTATTAAACAATAATTAAAGATGTAATTATCGGTTATTAAACAATAATTAAAGATTTAATTAGTGGTTATTAAACAGTAATTTAAGATTTAATTAGTGGTTATTAAACAATAATTTAAGATTTAATTAGCAGTTATTAATTTTTTAGTAATTTAATAATAATTTATGATTTATTTTCTGGTTTTTTTGGTTGGCCGACTCCTGCTGATGTGGCACGAGTCGGCCGACCAGGAGCCGACTTTTGTGATTTTTTTGAACATAAGCGGGAGGGCCGCTGCCATGTATTAAGGAGAAAGGGGACTAGAAAGTCTAAGGAGCAGTAAGTTTTACACGGTAAAGAAAAAGGGAACGACCAAAAGAAGGGGAATGGGTACAAATCTAGTGGATAACGGGTGGAGAACAACTAAGGAAAAATAAACGACTTTACAAAATATGGGCTTCTACGTCGTTAGAGATCATCTGTGCGACAGTGTGGACTGAGTCAATGGGATTATTGAAAATGTGCATGTTGCGTTTATAAGCTTTTTATAAACGTGCCACCGAGTATAGATGTTTATCCCATTGAACATTTTTCGAGAGGGCAACTTGGTGCCACCAGTCCTACATAGAGTTGTCTTTGTTGCGGAATAGAGAACCTACGCTAGCCGGCAAATTCAAAAATTTCAGCCTAAAACTCCAGAACCATGCGCAACACACGCTAGCCGGGATCATGAATCATTACCTTCTAACGCAACACACGCTAGGTATAGCGAAAGAAGATGTCGGGGAAGCACATCCTTGCTTATCCTCGTCTCGCTCCGCCCGTTCCCTAGTGATCCAATCATCTCGCTTACCAACAAGGCACACATTCTCGCACACCAAAGTGTGTCGAGACCACGTCACCTGGAAGTAACTCATGCCAAAACCCTTTATATGGGCTCCCTCAACACAAAGACAACCACATTAGGTTTCACCGATGCTCCAACGCATTGGATAACGTAGACTCCCTTTTGTGTCATGGTGTCTCGGTCATTAGGAGTCTCATGTCACCATCTGTCCTAACTTTATCGATTCCTCCACTCAATGCATCATGCTGAGACGTCCCATACTCCAGGTTAGTTCTTACCCACTAGACTTATAGTTAGTACGTATATGCATTGTAATAGATCCCATAGACTGGTCCTTACAATGCCCCAAGCATGACCAACCAATTCCCTCGCTTGCACCCAGAACCCACCTTGCTAATTACTTAACCATTTTCCAAAGCCTTTACATCATTTTAGAATATAAATAGGATGAGAAGTATCAACGGAGAATTATGAGGTCAAAACCTAAACAATTCTATTTATTTTATTAGCAAGGATAAGCAAGTGTGCTATTACTGTAGAGCACTAGATAATATTGTATCACATCAAGGAGATAAAGGAATAATGGCTTAATACATAGCAAAGGTTATACAAGTACAAGGACATGTGATCTAATAAATATTATTTATATTTTATTTCATCTAACATGAATATAACCTATGGGTTAAAGCAATAATTAATTAAAAATCTAGGTTCAACATTCGAGGAGGGGTGCGTGACTTGTCTTGATCAGCAAACGTTGAAGGTGGTGCTACAAAAAGAGTCCCCGACTCCTTGACGGCGTCAAATTCTAATTAACATGCGTAAAGAGACAAAAACAATTAAAACATAATAAATAACAGTACAAATAGTACAACTTTATTAGTTTAAGTTGTAGAGGATTTAATGATGTACAATATGTAATTTGAACAGATGAATTTGGAGTTTGAATGTGAAAGATATGAATTTCGGAAGGTTTGGGCCTTTTTTGGAATGAAATTTGAACTAAAAAAGGCCTCTGGTCTACGGTGAACTGAGTCCACCGCGAACCCAAGAACAAGCTGTGAACCATGGGCATGGGCTGCGGCTAGATCTGAATCGGATGGACATGATTTAATGAAGATGTGATGGCCGAAAATAAACTAGAACAGATCTACAATTCAGATCTAAGTAGGGGATTAAATGAAGATATAATGGATGGCCATGATTTCGCGATACCGGTCAAACAGAGTCAAATAGATTTAAGCCTTACGTTCTAGGTTTTAATATGGACCGCACATGTTAGATCGGATGACAGATGGTCGATCCAGCACAAAGGGAACATAATGGGTGCATGGCATTCTTCTCCGATGATGGCAGAGCACGACGACACAACTAGCTATGACGACAAGTGTTTAAGACCTAATCTGCGTAAATGGAAA
Source organism: Zizania palustris (assembly GCA_019279435.1). Classification (NCBI taxonomy): domain Eukaryota; kingdom Viridiplantae; phylum Streptophyta; class Magnoliopsida; order Poales; family Poaceae; genus Zizania; species Zizania palustris. The sequence continues at coordinate 75,843,635 of JAAALK010000082.1, read as the reverse complement.
GGAAATAGAAGAGGGAACTCGTTTATACCAGATTAGTGGCTCGGAGATGGGCAGATGCTGTCGGAGACAAGCGAGGAAGGCGGGGAACGTTCGGGTCAACGATGACGGTGGAGTTAAGGTGACCGGTAGCTTGAATGGAGATGTGGCCGGGTGAGAGTGGACGACTGTAGACTCGATGGTGCAGTTGGTGATGGCGGAGGTGGTCACAGGTGATGGATATCGAGGGCTAGATCTCAAACAGAGGCAACAAAAGAACTCGACATGTGGGCGGTGGTGGCGGCCTAGAGGCATTGTGGCTACGACAAAAATGAGAGAAGAGAAGCAGGGTGGCCGCTTTTTATAGAGGTAGAAGTGGATAAACATAAGTTGTTATGGGTCGTTGGAAAATGGGTGGCGGCATCGGAGGAATCGGAGCAGCGGATTGGGTGACGACGCAGGATTGGGGGACTTTGATCCTGCAGAGAAGAGGGACCTGATGCGTAGGGCCGGGCGGTCAGTGAGCGAAGGCAGTATTGTGTAGTCACATGCAGGCGGGACGTAGGAAGGCAGACACAGGCTGAGAAGCGGGTCCTACGATGTAGAAAAATGTAGAGGCGGGTGAGATGGGGCCCACATGCACAGTGCACGCGGTTCGGCGTGAGGCAATTGCAGCGGTGTAGCTGACATGCGGGTTCCACACATGGCACGAGCTACAGATGCAAGCGTGTGCAAGCAAGACGAGGTCCATGCGCAGCTGTAGGCATGGGTCACGCGGGTGGTTGCAGCGGCACTGGCGTAGGCAAGGCTAGCGAGTGGGCCATGGAGGCGTGTGGGGTTGGGGCGGCAGCGCACGCATCACACGGTTTGGTGATGGTGTGTGCAGGTGGCAGGTGCATGCGTGCTGGCAGCTCGGATCCATGATGCATAGATAAGAGGGGGAAAATAGAGAGAACACGCTAAGGAGATGTAGTGGGCCGGACTTGGAAAAGAAAAGGAAAGGGACAACTGAAAGGAATTTTAATTTATTTTCTAATTTCAATAATTTTTGAAATGGTATTTGTAACTACTACTCTAGTTTAAAATTCCTAAAAATCAAAAGAGAAAACCCTAGGGCATTTTATTGACTTGGAGAATTTATTAAAAATTCTCCTAACCAAAATTTGAATTTCAGATTTCAGATTTTTAATTCTTTATTATTTCAACAATTTGTTTTATTCAAATTCATTTTATTTATTAAACTTTTATTTTCTCCATTTATTAATTTTGAAAATTCAGGGTGTTATAGAGAGAGTGGCTTGGAGGAGAATAAGGTGTCATACCTTAGAGATTTCGCCATTTCCAAGTTGCAAGCTTACTAGACATCTTCTTGAGTATTGGTTGGAAAAATCTTTTGTGTGTGCGGCGAAAGTGAAGGAGAAGTCCTAGGTACCAACACATGAAGGCCACTTGATTTTCCTAGAAGACCTGCTTTATGGGGTCAGGGCTTAAGCCGACACAAATCACTGAAAAAAACTAATTTTTTTGATAATTGACAAGAAGCCTTAAGACCCGACCAAAAGCATGTAGAATAGCTTTTGTTAAGGAAATCAGGCCTGGATGGGCTAACACAGCACAATCAACAAGATTGAAGAGATATTGTGAGAAGATCACAACGAAGATATGACCTACAACTCTAAGGCGTGACTACGGACGCTCCTCCCCATGAACGGTGTCTATGCCGGTATCTGGGCATATCGCGACAATGCCACACACCCAAAACGACCACCTAAGTTGTCTCATTGGTTACACAGGGGTTGGTTATATATATATATATATGGCCCACAGGTATAGTATTAGACTAGGACGCTACCTATTCCCTATTACAACTCAAAAGTCCAATCGTAACAAAATTGAACACATATTCAACACAAACCTAACAAAATACACCTTGGCTAATATGCTAGCCACCTTGAAGTCATCCATGCGCGAACCTCCGTGTACCGAATTGAGTTGTTCCTCCTTTCACCGCTCATATAGAACAACCTGGTGAGACTAATCTCATAGCCACACCAACAGATCAAACACCGTTCAATAACGCTACCTTCAATTGACGGTGGCCACGTAAAGAAGCCCATGAGCACCCTTATTTGAATAGCGCCTCTACGGAGTCCACATGTACAAGGAAGGATTGATATGACACCAGTGTGCTTGCACCGTTGGTGAGAACCGGGGAAAAAATCTCAATATCAACTATTGAGATCAAGATTGGAGAGGAGATGTTCTTGGAGGCTAGGGTTTAGATCTAATCTAAACTACAACTTATCTGTTATCCACAACTTCCTCCTCCCTTTATATAGATCTAGGACCGTGGGCCCAAATCCACATTATGACCCAATAGATCTAATCTATTTTATCTACCTCGGAACTTTCGATCCCAGATCAGAATTTCTGATCTGGACTCTCGGTATGTAACCCAAAATTATCGAAACTTTCGATCATTCCCGTCGGAACTTCCGATTCCAAACCAAAACTTTCGGTTCAAACTCTCTCAGCTATGACCATTCCTGACATGCAAAACATCACTAGAAACCCTCCTGTTGCATTATTCTTCTTTCTTTGGTTATGAGCAAGCAACACCACAACAACATCTTCCAACTTTATTGTTTCTTTGCCATATATCAATGTAGTAACCAAGTGCTCATAAGAATCAGACAGTGAACAGAGAAGAATAATTGCCTTGTCATCATCCTCAATTTTCACTTCCACCTTCACATGTTCAGCGATTAATTGATTAAATACATTAATATGCTCTGTGAGATCTAACCCCTCCTACATCTTTAAGTCGAATAGTATTTGCATCAAATATAGCTTCTGGGTCAATGTCTTGGACATAAACTGATAGGACAACTTATCCCAAATTTTCTTCGGTGACGTTTTGTAGCGCTCAAAATTTAATAATTCCAAACTTTATTGTAATTTCAAAGAAAAACAATAATAACAAGACATTCATCACACGACTGCGTACATACGTCAATCAAAAGTGGTTCGCATACCACATTATTACACAAGTGGTAAATGTAAAAGAAACATCGAAAGAAATCTTCTAGATGAATGCCTTCTCCTGTCTCACGCCTTGATGGGGCAGCTACTCCAGACCGTCCTCATCGTAATAAGTTACCTCTGAAGTGGTTTTCAATGGTAATGAGTACAAAAGTAGTCAACAAGCCACCAAAAATGCAATATAATGCAAAGGTAATAACATGGGAAGGTATTTGGCTTAAGTGCGGAAAATTACAATTTTGTTATTAAGCATTTAATGTGATCATATTAATTATGTGGGAAAATAAATTATGAATCATGAAACAACTTATAACTCAAGTATTACAAACGGTACTCCCTCGCTCAATAGTCCATATGTGACAACCATTCATGCACAATCATAAACATAAACTAACTGCGGTGAACATTGCTAAACCCGCCCTTGACCGTGGGCTCAGCTTTTCCAAAAGATTGTACTCTGATCAAAGGTGTACTACTGTACCCACAAGGCAAGAACCTGGCGTTGACCAAGATATCACTATGATACCCTGACCAAGTCCCTGCCAAAACTTTCAGCATGGAATGCACCAACTTGAGGACAACCACACTAGGTTTCGCCAGCGCGCCAACGTATTGGACCAACGTTGTGCCCCCTTTTGTGCCTCATCGGTACAAGTCACCCGCAGGTGCCACATTCCCCCTCCGCTTGGTGCATCAAGTTGGAACGGTCCATACTTCCAGTTAGGACATACCCATTATACTTGTTGTTAGTACAGAAATGCTTTGCAACAGATCCGGCAGACCGGTCCTTATAGTGCCTCGGGTATGACTAACCAATGCTCTCGCTTGCACCTGGAACCCACCATGCTACATACTTAGCTTATACTCCAAGTATTTTAGAATACCAAGGGATGAGAGAAATATCGGGGAAACATATAATAGAATCCATGTGATTAATCTACGACTCATTTTTAGCCTATAGTAGTTGTGTCGATACTTTGGACACTAACTAATAAATAATAATAATAATGGTGACAAGGAGATTAGGCTCAATAGCATTGCTTGGGTTTGCACAACAGGGTCAGAGAATCTAATAAATATAATGTAAGATATTTATTCAAACTAATGCATTTATATCCTATGGATTTTAGCCATATTTAAATAAAATCTAGGTTCAACATGGTCAAAAAGGAAGTTGTGACTTGCCATGCTCAGCGAAGGGCGAAGGAGGAACCTCGGGAAAGTACTCGGGATCCTCGACAGCGTTGTATTCTTCTCGGCACGCAAATTGAGAACAATAAATAATTAAAATAAAAAATGCACAGTACAAACATATAAATTTTATTGTCTAAACATGTAGAGGATAAAAAGAAAATTTTCTGGAATTTGAATGGTAAAATTTGGAGTTAAATTGAAGAAGTTATGGATTTTTGAAGTTTAAATCAATTTCTAGAATTTATTTTAAATTTTAAACAGCTTCTGGTCCACGGTGAGCTAGGCCTACCGTGAAGCAGCGCACTGTGCATGTGGACCAGAGCTTGAATCTCCGTTGGATCGAGATTAGGGGGCCACAAAATGCGCGGGGATTTTGAAGCGACGCGGACGGCTGTGATTGAAGGATAACCGTTCGGGAAAAAGGATGGACCAGATTAAATTGGGGGAGGATTTAATCTCAGGCATTCAATGTCGATTGCACGGCTAGAGTCAAATCCAACACAGCACGGGTAATTACCCTTGCCGGTCATCTTCTCCGGCAATGGTAGGAAGTTGGCGGCTGGCTAGCGGCGACGGCAGTGGTCGGGGGCCTAGAGTACTTGCAAAAATGGAAAGAGGATAGGCGTGCGGTTATTTTGATACCGGAGTGGTGGCTCAGGGTCATCGGAGCATGGCCGGTGAAGAACGTGGTGGCAGGGAAGCTTCGGGTTGTTGACGAGGAGGATGCTCTGGTGGTCGCCAACGGCAACAGAGGCATGACCGGTGTCGTGGAGGCAGCGGTGGCCACAGGGGTGCGGTCGATGGCGTCGAGGACAGACTCCGGCGACAGCAAGCTTCAATTGGAGCAGGAGAAGAGGGGCGGTGCAAAATTACTCCACAGCAATTGGTGTGGTCTAGACGCCGAGAGATGTCGGGGTTTACAGGGGCGCCAGAGAGCAGAGGGGCGGTGCAAAATTACTCCATAGCAATTGGTGTGTCCTGGACGTCGAGAGGTGTCGGGGATTACAGGGGCGCTAGACAGTAAAGAAGGAAGGGTGTATACATGGAATACCGAGAGGGGGTTTCCAATTTCCCGATGAGGGGTTTCCATGTGCACGGTACCGGTGATCTCGTGATGAAAACAAACTGGCAAATGGGGGAAAGTGATCGCCAAATCATGGGGAATGCAATCCCGGGGCTAATTTGATGGAAGGTTCTCGTCGGCGGTGGATTCAGGCGGCTAGGGTTTTTGATGAGAACATCACCAGTTGGGATAGGATCATGGTTGTGAGGAAATAAGTTAAGGTGCATGCTTTCTATGTTATATTTATTTTTTATAAATTTGAACCTTCGATGCTACGCCATGAGATGAGTTCATTTTTAATTTTAGAAATACTTTCTTGGATCAATAGAAGAGATGCATGTATATGGAACTCCTGTATTATCATGGAAGTTGATTGGGGACCAATAGACGTTGAGTCGAGGACAACTCCAAATCATGAAGGAGAGGATGACGAGGACATCCCTACCAATGATACAACCATACATGAATACCAAGATCCAATTATTAAAGTTCGAGCACAAAGATTAAATCTGTAGGTCAACTCGTTTCTAAGTATCTTAGTATATTATATTGGGAATAAATTACTACCTAATATTATTATTATTTTTAGGAACCATGGAGATAATGAAAATCACTTGGAGATAAACAAAGAGTCGGAGAAGAATCAGGAAGGACGTCCAAGCCAATTTGAGAGTCCAATCTAACTACAATTCGTGTCCAACTCAGATTCCAGGAGCAGTGTGCACTAAAATCATCGCCCAGACCGCATACGGACTCCGTTTTTGACATTCCATCCAGCCACAAAAATATAACTTCAGAACCTTTCCAATGCCACTAGTTTCATCTCAAAATTCCTTCTAGATCAACAGGAATTATCAAAAAAGATAGTGTCCAGAATCTGTCATCATGCTGTTTTTTGAGTTATTTGGCCTTTGGGCTGTGTACCCAGTTGAGCCCATTAAGGGTGTGTCCCAAACTACTATATAAGGTGTTTCTACAACCATCTAGGGTTTTTGGGTTTAGTTTACACGTTGCTTTGATAACCACCGCTTCTCCGGATTTGTAAGTGAACCCCAACTCGCAGATTTCAATAGAATTTTAATTCGATTGCGTTTTCTGCGTTCTTGCTTGTGTTCTTTGATTCAGAGGCAAGGATTAGCCTTCTTGGTGAGGTCAATCAGGCTGTGCTTGATTGATAACCAACGGAGCGGTGGTGTAGCGATTGCAAGGGCCAATCTCGTTGATCAGAAGCCAGATCGTCGACGTCGAGTTCTCCACAAATCGTTGTTTATCCCCCACCTGATATAAGATCGGGCGCCCCCTCCTCCATCAGTTTTGACCGGAGAGATTTGGGGACGGCGGTGATGTGGGGAAGAAGCTGATGGGTGGGGATGGCCTATTAGCGGGTGCGGGTGGAGGCAGACTGAGGCAGGCAGCGCTGACAGGTGGGCCAGGGTGGGATGCGGGCACGCGCGAGCGAGAGAGAGGTTGCTGACATGCGGGTCCCGTATGTTAGGGTGTGGGGAGGGGTTTGGGCTGGGCTGAGGGAGGTTTGGGGGGTAGCGCCCAATACTATTTAAAATTCTTTTTTGATTCAAAATAATCCCTAGCATCCTTGATCCTCTGGCATCGAGCTCCCCACTCGACCCTTGATCACCCGCCGTTGACAGTTGGTTAGCATCTCCACCCTGCACACATGAGACAAGCCAAAACAAGAGACGCAACACACATAGGTCCCCTCGGCATCCACTCTACATAACCACACATCGATCCCATTGATGCAATCAAGCCATCACTCACTGATATCACTAGATCGCTAAAGCTTGTCAATCACTCATCATAAAGACAGAAACCACAGTGCTACCTCACTTGGTTTCACAATCTCCACGTTGATGAGCACATTGACAACCCCAAACAAAGACATGATGAAAGTTTCAAGTTAAGCGCACAAGTGACCATAAAAACTCAGAAAAGAGCCAAAACATGTCACTTGGTAAAAGATCTCCCCCTTGGGCAAAAACTCATGCAAAGCTTCATTCTATCTTTGGTAAAAGCATCAATGCATCATGAAAGTCATTACTCATTAACCAAGCAATCATACAAAAAGCATCATGAAGCTTCATTCTATCTTTGGTAAAAGCATCAATGCATCATGAAAGCCATTACTCCCCCTTAACCAAGCAATCATCGAAAAAGCATCATGTAAACCATTTATCCCCTTTGGCAATGCAAGCATCAAGATGATAAAAAGATGCAAAGAGGGGTGTGAGGGTATAGTATAGATGCAAGCTTCTAAAACATGAGAAAATCCAATTATAGTACACACAAGCATTTGCCTTGACTATTGTCTAAAAGTACTGTATGAAACACTCAGATGAATACCATCTAAACAAAAGGCATGAGTAAGCATTTTCAGATTTTAGCAAATAAAAGCAACACCACTTAGACTAGCATACTAGACATTGCAAGGCATGAGATGCATAAGCTAATCAAATACTAACCAAATAAGCATTTCCCACTACAAAGAGCTTCAGCAAACTTGATATGCAATTGATTCAAGCTTTTTGATTTTTTCTCATTTTAGTGCCAGGGGTTATTTGCCTGTCAACCTTATGCTAACCGACCATGCTAAGCCTAAGTTGAAACCATCAGAAGATTAAAGCAATGGTCTCAGCATACACTTCAATATCCCAGTTCATACCAAAGTGCTATGGCAAGAAGTCTAGAACAAAGTAGTGCGACAAAGCAAACCCACCTAGATCTTTTCAATTCCAGCATAAAACAACATGAACATCATTCATTTTTCATTTTTTTTATTTTCAGCATAATATTTTTAAAATGATCAAGTTGCGTATTAGCATCCGAGTGAAAAGGACCTAACTACCAGGTATGTAAAAGATAGCTAAAGCACTCAACCTATTCATGCTAGTTTCTAGACTAAGTAGTGATCATTTTCAAATTTTCACAAATAAAAGCCATGCTCATGACAGATATCAGAAGTATTCAAGCCAAGTGTAATCAACAATATTAAAGACAATACTTCAAAGACATAACAAAGCATGTACTTGTAAAAGAAATTAATCATATAACAGAAGCTCATGCAATGCAACACAACTCCCCCTCAAAATGTGCTAGAAGATCTCAAATGCTTAGTGTTGGGGTGAGTGAAAAACTATTTAGGAATCCAGCATTGTAAAATTCGTGAACCAAGTAAAGCAGTAGACTGATCATGCACATGGTATGCGTCATGATAAAAAGTCCATGGTCTACCTCCAAAGTGCGAGTCTGGAAAATGACGAGGTCTCCTAAACTGTCGAGAATCAAAACCTCTTACACACGGTCTAGCACCATATGATGCATGGTGTACCCCACGATGGGCAAAATCTCTCATGGGACCATGGGGAGCCTCAAAATCAGGATAAGAGTGAAAAGCAGACTCATGCATACCAAAACATGGGTAATGCATGTCCTGAAAGCTCATTGCAAAGGAACGTCATTCATCTTTGATACGATTAAAGCAAAACCCAACCAAATGACCCACCCGATGACAATAGGAGCAGCGATACACTCTCTTGGGTGTGTGAGCATAGGTCTTAGGCTCAAATCTCACAGTATTCTTGGGTTTTTGCTGAGAAGTTTCCTTTGGTGAACGAAGGGCTTTCTTTATAGGTTGAGTAGGATTCTTGGCTTTTTGAATGGTGTATAACTGGGCTCTTTCTTTCTCAAGGGTTGTGGGTGGAGTGAACACTGTTTCACTCGGAGTGTTTGGAGTGGTTCTCTCATAGACCAACCCTAGAGCTAACCCTGCCTTGTCAGCACACAATTTTGTTTTAGCCAAAAGCAAATCCATCCTACCCTTCCCTTCAGCGCATTTTTCAACCACGGAGAGAAGATAATCATTTTCACATTTTAATTTTTCAACTTGCTCTCTAGCAAAGCTGAGTTGGTCCTTAATGGTGATGTAGGTGGGACACGCCGGCTGCACATCCTTAGAACACTCAATACTCTCCAATTTAGCCTTAAGATCATCAACATGGCTATCTCTCAACTTAATGCTTTCAACAAGTAAAGGACAGTTCATGCATTCGTTGATGACAGCAAGACTAGACTCCACCGCCAAAAGCTGCTTTTCAATAATTTCAAGTTTTCCAATAGTTTGAGCATGTATAAAACACATCTGAGCAAGTTCATTCATAAGAATCAGACATGACTCACATTCATCATCATCAGACTTAGATTTTAAGATAGCAAGTTCAGTGGATAAAGATTCAAGTCTAAGTTTTAGTTCTTTTCGTTCTTTAACAACAAGTTTAAGTAATCTATCCTAAGAACATACATCATCATGTAATTCATCAATCTGAACAAGAAGCTGATCATGGGATAGATATACCTCTGATGTGTCAAGCTCGTCGCTGCTGTGGATGCTGTCGGCCATGAAGCAAAGGCCTGTGAAGTCCATTCTCTTCTTCTCCTTCTTTTCTTCTTTCTTGGTTGGCTCTTCTTCATCAGAGCTTGGCTCCTCACTTGATGTACTATCGATGTCACTGAGGGTAGCCACAAATGCTCTGACTACTCTCTTAGCCACTTTGCCGCGTTTCCCCTTAAGGAAGGGTTTCTTGTTCCACTTCTAGTACTTGTGCTCATTTTCATTTTTCATTTTTAGTTTAGGGCAATTTGCTTTTATGTAAGAAGTATCTCCACACTGAAAACAACCTCGAGACCCTCCTTTCTTGTGATCTCGTCTATCATTATAGAAGCGTGTGAACTTCTTGACAATGAGAGCTAGCTCCTCATCATCTAGAGTGTTCACCTGTTCTTTTGTGACAGAGACTAGAGAGGACAAGTCAAAACCACCAGAATAAGCACAAACTCCAGAACCACCAAAAAGACTCCCTCCAGACGAGGAACCACTGCCAGGACCGAAAACTAAAGCAATAGAAGGCAACAAAGAGTTTCCAAATAATCAACTTGTGATTCTAATTATTTCTCAAGATTTTTATTTATTTGTGAATTTTCAGCTTATCCAATAATCAAAAATAATTCTTTTATGGAAAATTTTTATTTCTCATTTTATTTTTACATTTTAAAAATTTGTGCTGTTACAATCCTATCGCTCTTACAAAGAATCTCGTCCTTGAGATTCAAGAAGCTTCTCGAATTATGTAGGGTATTAGGCTTTCAGATCCACCTTTTCCCCATGTAGCTTCCTCGATGGGGTGGTTACTCCACTGAACCTTGCAGAAGCGGACCACACGACTCCTAGTTATCCTTTCCTTGACATCTAGGATTTGAACAGGCTTCTCAACATAAGTCAGATCTTCTTGGATGCTGGGTTGCTTGAGGTCAGCCTGCTCGGTGGGTACTTGGAGACACTTCTTCAATTGAGAAATGTGAAACACATTGTGCAATCCGCCCAATGAGGTTGGTAACTTCAATTGATATGCCACCTCTCATTGCCGACGAATGATCTAAAAGGGTCCATGTGAGAGCGGAATGGCGACTAGAGGGGGTGAATAGGCGCCTCAACAAATTCTCGTGAATATGGTGACCTTTTCAAAACACCCAACGCTCCACTAAGAAATGAGAATTCAAATTGATGACCAATAAAAATTTCCAAATGAATTTGAATTATCAAATTGGAGTTTTTGAAATATTCAATCTTCAGTTCCAATTGACAAATACTGAAGCAAATAGAAAAAGTAGAGTACACAAACCTAATCAAAAGTCATGAGGTTGTTCTGATCCTTGTCCGTGCATGTGTGCACTGATCAATCAAGAACTAATAGGAGGAAGATGTATTCAAGCAGATTTGTCAAAGAACTAGTAAACTTGACACTCAGCTGAAAAGATGACAATAAATAGTGCTGAGTTGTAAATCACAACAACACAATTGCTATTTCAAGTGTGTACTATTTGAGTACACTTCTACTGAGAAGATTCCTTTCAAAAGATGAACAAAACCATAGTAAATTGAATGAAGAGCTTCTGTTTGTAATCAGAAATGGCAAAACTAAAATTTTGTCTCAGTAGTATTACAGAACATCAACCAATCTTCTTCTTCAACCCTTTTATAGGACAACCTAGGAGGGAAACCTACAAATGTACCCTTGGGTTTTTTTTCAAAATAATTAAAAGACCATGGATTATTTTCAGAATAACACATTCTGAAAATTATCCAAATGATGACTCTAATTTATTACAACTTTGACCCTATACTTTTAATATATTTTCAGAATTTTGAAAATTCCGAAAAATACTAAAAGTTTACACTTAATCTAAATTACTAACCGAAAATAAAATCCTAATTATTGGAATTTAAAAGCATTTAGAGATGAGACGGTTTTTAGCAAAAACCGACAAAGCCTCCTCGATCGTCGACATGTGACGTCAATCCGCGAACTCGACCGCCAGCAAGTATCTCTCGCTCTTAATCCCCTCAAGCCACCTGATCACTTGAATTGGCCTCCCTTTCGCTGATTTGACCGTCACCCTGTCTCGACCATCTATCCATCCATGTCTTTCTCTATCTCATCGTGCACTCCTGAGATCATCTCCAACTTCACCTGGCATCCTTGATCCTCTGGCATCGATCTCCCCGCTCGACCCTTGATCACCTGCCATTGACAGTTGGTTAGCATCTCCACCGTGCACACATTATACAATCCAAAACAAGAGATGCAGCGCACACCGATCCCCTTAGCATCCACTCTCCATAACCACATCGATCCCATCGATGCAATCAAGCCATCACTCACTTATATCAACAGATCGCTCAAGCTTGTCAATCACTCATCATAAAGACAAAAACTACAATACTACCTCACTTGGTTTCACAGTCCAACATAGCGGGGAGCCAATTTTCCACTCATGTTGAACCTCTGAGAGCTTCAGAGGGGAGTGACTCAAAGATAAACATAATCCCCTTCTTCGAAGGCCAAATCTCTGCGTTATTTATCAGCATAGCTCTTTTGTCGGGACTAGGCTATCTTCAACCTATCTCGGATGACCTTAACTTTCTGAGAAACCAAGTGAGGTTTTCATTGTGGTTCCAATTTATGACGAATGATTGACGAAGTTGACACTTTTGTTCCTTTTCTTTCCAAGAAACAACGCATCTCCGTGGTTCTTTTGCTGTTAGTTTTCAGAAGAATATTGACGCTAAGAGAGAACTGCTCGGTCTGCTATGATTGCTGTGTTACCAAAGCAGAAGATTTGTTCTTTCCACTGGATGTTTGAGAAGCTTCTTGCTGCTGTCTTTGTCCAGTATTTTGTCTTGTTTTTGTGTGTTGATTCTTGGCATCACTAAGTCTGTTTACTCCTATGCCGTCGATCAGAAAACCATGCACTAGGAGCATATGTTTGATTTGATCTGGTTTCACTTTCTAACCGATTCACCTTGCAGGGTGTGTGTTCTTTTGCTAGCTATTGCTGTTGCAAGTATTTTAAATCTGATCAATTAATACTCTAGTTCTTCTTCAATTTGTTCTTACTTTTTTCTTACTGTCGAGTATCAAAATTATTGTCGGTTGTCAAGTGGATCACTGTCTGTTTGCCATGGTAAACTAAAGTGAAGCAGATTCTACACCTTAGATTAATGTTCATCTTTTGTGACAAGAACTTATATCTGTGTACTGCTCATTATAAGTTGGTTATCAACACTGAATAAAACTATTTGTTCGTTCATTCATTAATTTGTCTTGCATGAAGGAGTAACTTTGATTCTTGTTTTCTTGCCGAGTATTAAGTTTGTTCCAAGTGCCAGAAATCAGTTTTGTGATCTTATGTCATTTCGGCTGAACAAAGTGCTATAAAATTGTTAAGGAAGTTTCTGTTCAGTACTTTTCTCCTGGTTCTGCATTGCTATTGAAGTCCATCGAATTGAGTTCAGATTTGGTTAATGGATTGACAAGTGTTTTGCATAGGAAAAGTTTGATGTTAGTTGTGTGAAATTTTACATACCTGCTACAGTGGTCTTTTGATTGTAACAATAGGTTGAGCTCTGACAAAAACCGAGATTGGTGTTTCAAAGTCCGACTAAAGTAAATCAGTGTTTCAAACTCCGATTGAACGGATAGTCGGTACTTCATTAACTGATTAAAGAGAAAAATTCATCTGAAAATTTCATTGATCATCAATTTGAATTTGCAATTTTTAGAGGATCATTGGGTGTTTGAAATAGGCCATCTCATTTTCAGAAAATTTGTCGAGGCGCCTATTCACCCCCCATCGAGTCGTCATTCCGATCCTATAATTGGTATCAGAGCCAGTTAGATCACAAGTTGATCTTAACCATTTTGTGATCCTTGTGGCGACATGGATAAGAACTCTAAGATTCTGATGTTTGATGGTCAAGATTAAGCCTATTGGAAGGTGCGCATGGAGGCTTATCTACTAAGCCAAGGAAATGCTATTTGGGACATTGTTGATTCCCAATATGTGATTCCTGAAACTCGCACTTCAGAGACTGAGAAGTTACATTACGACTATAATAGCAAAGCAAGAAACATACTATTGATCAGTCTGAGTCACAATGAGTTTGACAGGGTCCAGCACCTACGAACTGCACGAGAAATTTGGACTACTTTGAAAACCTTTCATGAGGGATCTTCTCAGATTAAGGCTAGGAGGAAAAGGACATATAACCAAGAATACCAAATGTTTGTGCAAGGCCTCGGCGAATCTATAGATGCCATGTTTGCTCGACTTGATGGAATTGTGAGCAACTTGCGCTCCACTAAGACTTTAGCTTATTCAGATCATAACAGGGCGATCAAACTTCTCTATGCTCTTGACTGTAGCATATGGGAAGTTAAGATCTCTAGTATTTACGAGTCCACGAGCTTTGACACCTTGACTTGCGATGAACTTTTTAGTAAGCTTATGTCCACTGAGATTGCCAAGGCATCTCGTTCTGGAATTGTAAATTCTTTGCCACAATCCATGGCACTAGTTTCCAGTTCTAGCAGTCGCACCTCATCTGGAGGTAACCTTTCTAGAGTTTGTGCTTTTTCTTTAGGTTTTGCCTTGTCTTCTTTGGTCTCTATCACTAAAGAATAAGTGGACACATTGGACGATGAGTAGCTTGCTCTCATAGTCAAAAAGTTCACTAGATTCTACAATGATAGAAGAGATCAAAGGAGAGAAGGTTCTTGAGGATGTTTTGAGTGCGGTGATATTAATCATATCAAAGCTAATTTCCCAAAACTGAAAGAAAAGAATGAACATGAACACAAACACCAGAAATGAGACAAAAAACCCTTCTTCAAAGGAAAGAGAGGAAAAGTGGCAAAAAGAGTAGCTAGAGCATTCATGGCAGCTCTTAGCGACATCGACAACACCTCAAGTGAGGAGCCAAGATCCGATGAAGAAGAGCCATGCAAGAATGAAGAAAAGAAGGAAAAGACAAAAGACTTCAATGACCTTTGCTTCATGGCCAATGACAAGCACAACAGCGATGAGCTATACTCATCTGAGGTTAGTCTATCTTATGACCAGCTTCTTGTTCAAAATGATGAATTACATGATGCAATCATTTCACAAGATAGACTACTTAAACTAGCTGCTAAAGAACGAAAGGAACTAAAATTCAAAATTGAATCTCTTTCTACTTAACTTGTATTGTTGAAGTCTAAGTCTGAAAATGCTGAATGTGAGTCTTGTCTTGTTGTAATGAATGAACTTGCTCAGTTGCATCTGATTCATGCTCAAAATCTTGAAAAACTTGAAATTGTTCAGAAACAACTTTTGGATGCGGAGTCTAGTCCTTGTGTCATCAATGAATGCTTCAATTGTTCTTTACTTGTTGAAATCATTAATTTGAGAGATAAGCATGTTGATGAACTTAAGGCTAGATTGGAGAGTGTTGAGTGTTCTAAGGATGTGCAGTCGTCATGTTCCACCTGCATCATCCTTAAGGACCAACTCAACATCTCTAGAGAGAAAGTCGAAAAACTTAATTGTGAGAATGATTATCTTCTTTCCATGGTGGATAAGTGTACCGAAGGGAAGGGTAAAATGGATTTGCTTTTGGATAAAACTAAAATATGTGTTGACAGGGTAGGGTTAGCTCTAGGGTTGGGTCATGAGAGAACTACACCAAATACCCCAAGCAAAACTGTGTTCACTCTACCTACAACCCTTGAGAAACAGAGAGCCCAGTTAGACACCACTCAGAAAGCCAAGAATCCTACCAAATCTAAAAGGATAATAATTCCACCACCAAAGACAGACTCCAAGCAAAAATCCAAAAAAAATATGAAGTTTGCACGAGAAACTTATGAACCTACACACAAGAAAGTTTTTCATTGCTCTTATTGTCATCGTGTAGGTCATTTGATTCGGTTTTGTTATCGTCGTATCAAGGATGAACGTCGTGCTCATGCTATGAACTTTCATGATTTGTATTATCCATCTTTTGATTTGCATGAGTATGATTATCGTGTTTATTCTGATTTTGAGGCTCCTCATAATTATATGAGGGACTATACCCATCGTGGTTTACATAATGCTTCATATGATGTTAGACCACGTGTTAGAGGTTTTGGTCCAAGTCATTTTAGGAGACCTCAACACTTTGTGAGAATACCTCACTTTCATTATGATTCTCTTCCTACATAGTCTTCTGTTTTACCGTACTCTCGAGTTGTTCAGTGCTGGATACCTAAACATTTTATTACTAATCCCAGCACTGAGTACTCAAGGTGTTCGGTCTCTATGTAGTGAAGGCATGGAAGTCTAGAGAACAAGTGGATTATTAATTTCGGCTGTTCGCGCCACATGACCAGAAAGTCATCATGGTTCTCCAGCTTCACCTTAACCAAGCAATGAGAACACATCACTTTTGAAAACAATCATAAAAGTAGAGTGAAAGGCCAAGGTATGATTAGAATCAATAAAAACTTCACTCTCTCAAATGTTGCTTTGGTTGAGGACTTGGGCTATAACTAGCTTTCTGTTTCTCAATTGCTTGATGAGGGTTTTGAGGTACACTTTGGTCATGATGCCTCTCATGTGCTTCATTCCACTAGCGCTTTCATTTGCAAAATTTTGAGAGTAGGGAAGTGTTTGGAGCTGATTTTTCTGAATCATTTGGTTCTTCTCATTGTTTTTTAGCTGAACCCTCTTCTGAGCTTTGGATGTGGCGTAGGAGACTAGGGCACATGAGCTTTGATTTGCTTGCTCAACTGAGTGCCCTAGGACTCATCCGAGGATTTCCCAAGCTCAAATTTGAGAAGAAGTTGATTTGTGCTCCTTGTCACCTTAGAAAAATGGTTGCCACCTCTCATTCACCCATAAACATGGTGATGACTGAGCGACCCGGAGAGATTCTTCATATGGACACTGTAGGTCCATCCCGGGTTAGCTCTTTAGGTGGTAAATGGTACATTCTTGTTATTGTTGATGACTACTCTCGTTACTCTTGTATTTTCTTTCTTGTAAGCAAGGATGAAGTGTTTATACAGTTTCGGAGCTTAGAATTGAGGCTATTCAATGAACTCCTCGGTGCAATGAAAGCCATTCGAAGTGAAAATGGCACCGAGTTCAAGAACATCTATTTTGTAGATTTTAACCTAGAACATGGAATTGAGCATCAGTTTTCTGCTCCAAGAATCGCTCAACAAAATGGTGTTGTTGAGAGGAAAAATCGCACACTTGTGGAGATGGCTAGGACAATTCTCAACGAGCATAGGACTCCTAGAAAATTTTGGGCTGAAGCCATGAGTACAACATGTTACATCTCCAACAGGATATTTTTGTGCTCCTTGTTGAATTTGACATCTTATGAACTTCGTTTTGGGAGGAAACCCAAGGTCACTCACTTAAGAGTATTTGGATGCCAATGCTTCATCCTAAAGAGAGGTACCTTGGACAAATTTGAGTCACGCATACCTGATGGAATCTTTCTGGCCTATTACTTGCATGGTCACTCTTATCGTGTCTTCAATCTTGAAACTAACACTGTAGTTGAATCTTGTGATGTATCGTTTGATGAAACATCTCCATGTGTTAGTCCTGATTTTGAACTTGCAAGTGAGCGAGATATGAGTGAATCCATCTTTAAGGAAGAGGAAACATCAGACGTTGATGATCATGAAAATGTGCCACAACCTCCCTCTACGGCATCTCCAGAAGCTTCATCTACATCAACGAGAGGACCTAAAGACTCTACTTCTGGAAGTTTGGAGTAAACTTTGGCAAGAGTTGAGGTGGAGATTCTGTCGCAAAGAGAAGCACCGCTTCGCATTCAGAAAATGCATCCTCCTGAGCAGATCATCAGTGAGCTAAATGAAAGGGTAACCCGATCTCATGCTCACTTCATTGATTCTGCACTTGTCGCTAATTTTGAGACATTAGATGTTAGTCATGCTTTGTCTGATGCAAGTTGGATCAACGCCATGCATGAGGAGCTTGAAAATTTTGATAGAAATCAAGTTTGGATTCTTGTTGATCCACCCCATAACATTCATGTCATTGGAACAAAATGGATTTTCAAGTTGTCGCTAATTTTATAGTTGATCACCACGTAGATGTCAATTGGAGTAATGATATTGCTCTAGTTGAGGTAGTACCATGGAAACTTTATTTTGATGGTTGAGCTTGTAAGAATGGCCAAGGTATTGGGGTAGTTTTCATTTCACCTAGTGGCATGCACTTTGAGACCTCGTGATGGGGGAGTGGTCCCGATCTTCCGCTAGGTAAAGGATAAACTTGGGTTGGTGGAGAATCTCGACGTTGGCGATCCAAGGCTCCGGTCCGGCGGATCAAAACCTTGCAATCGTTACACCACTGTCTCCGTTGGTTATCAACCACGCAGGACGTGATTGACCTCGCCACGAAGGCTAATTCCTGCAAGCGAACCCAAGAACACAAGCAAGAACAGGAAGGATACAAATCGAATGCCAAATCATAGACAAACGAAGATAAGGTGAGGTTTCACAAACGCCAATGCAGCAGCCAATCGGTCCGGTGCAAGAGGCGGGATCTAAACACAACAGTGTAGATGCAACAAAGCAAAACCTAACCCTAGAGGCGGCTGACGTGAGTTTATAAAGGGTGGGCAGCCTGTGGAAGGCGAACAGACACGAGCTGTGGGCTAGAAGGCGAACAGACATGCACTATGGGCCAACACGGTCCAGTTCTGTCACACAGGACGGTTTCGGTCACACAGAACGACTCGAGACTCCAAACGATGTGAAACCAACGGCAAACGATCCGTCTTCTCCTCAGCTTTCCAAAAAGTCAAAGAACGCGCCAATCGGACTTCGTATGAGGAAGTTATGGCCATTTTGGTGCAGGGTGGTCGATGTAGTCCGAACCAGCGAAATCTTGACTTCAAACATCCGTGCGGCTCCGTCTTCAAGTCCAACTCTTCTATTCCATCTCCCATGTTCCTAACCAACAAAATATCACTAGTATTCAGTAGCATCCCATCCAAACAAATATTGAAATAGTTGCTAAGGAAAGAATTAACCTCATAGTTCAAGCGACGGGCACGAGCGCGTGTGATTGGTCCTTGTAGTATTGTAGGTGGAGGCTCCATGTGTGTATCATGTGAAGTGATGTCCTCATCATCCTCCCCCTCTTGAATTGGAGTCGTCCTCGACTCAAGCTCATCGTCAGCTCCCAAATAGGTTTTTAAATCATCAGCACGGGTCATCAATTTAAACTTTCTCAAACCAGGAAAACAATTCTCGCGCAAGTACAACCAAACAAGATCTCCTGGTTTGAAAAACATCTTCTTTCTTCCTTTATTTGTCTTTTGAGCAAAATAGTGTGCCTTCTTTTCTATAACTTCCTTGGTCTTTAGAGGCATAGCTTTCACAAACTCTGCACGCTTTGTTGCCTCCATGTTTGCTCTCTCTTGAAAAGGAAGTGGCAGCAAATCAAGTGGTGTGATTGGCTTAAAACCATACACCACTTCAGACGGGCACAATTGTGTTGTTGAGTGGACATCTCTATTGTATGCAACTTCAACATGTGGAAGACAATCCTCCCATTCTTTCAAGTTCTTCTTAATCATTGTTCGCAGCAACATGGAGAGTGTATGGTTTACCACCTTTGTTTGACCTTCAGTTTGCGGGTGACAAGTTGTTGCAAATAGCAATTTTGTGCCAAGCTTGGCCCACATTGTCTTCCAAAAGTAACTCATAAACTTCACATCACGATCTGAAACAGTGGTTCTGGGCATCCCGTGCAATCTCACAGTTTCCCTGAAAAATAAATCAGCAATATGTGAAGCATCGTTGGTCTTGTGACAGGGAATAAAGTGTGCCATTTTAGAAAACCTATCCACTCTTACAAATATGGAGTCTCTCCCCCTCTTTGTCCTATGAAATCCCACAATAAAGTTCATGCAAATATCTTCCCAAGTTGCACTAGAAACAGGAAGTGGAGTATACAAACCATATGGGTTGAGTTTGGACTTAGCTTTATGGTATGTGGCACAACGCTGCACAAATCGTTCAACATCTCTCCGCATCTTGAGCCAATAAAAATAATTGGACAGCAGGGCCAAAGTCTTTTCTCTCTCAAAATGTTCCATTAATCCATCGCCAGGGGATGCCTGCAACAACAGCAAATGTACGGACGAATCTGGAGCACATAGCTTGTTAGCATGGAACAAGAAACCGTCATAAACATGAAATGTTTTCCAGTCTTTCCCATCATTACATTTAGTGAATGGTTCAGCAAATTCTTTATCTACAACATACAAATCTTTCAAACTTTCCAAATGTGGAACGTTGATATCAAGTTGAGATAAAAGAACAATCCTACGAGACAATGCATCAACAACCACATTTTCTTTGTCATTCTTGTATTTCACAATGTATGGGAAAGATTCAATAAATTCAACCCATTTAACATGTCTATGATTCAGTTTAGCTTGCCCTCTTAAATATTTGAGTGTGTCATGATCAGAATGTATAATAAACTCCTTAGGCAAAAGGTAATGTTGCCAAGTTTCAAGCACACGCACCAGGGCATATAACTCCTTATCATGGGTAAAATAATTCAATTGTGGACCATGCAATTTTTCACTAGAATAGGTCACGGGTTTACCTCCTTGTAGCAGCACATCTCCTATTCCAACACCACTAGCATCACATTCTAACTCAACAGGCTTACTGAAGTCGGGTAGCTGAAGTAGAGGTGCACGTGTAAGGTGATCCTTGAGTGTGGTCAAAGCTTGTTCTTGTGCTGGCTCCCAAGTAGAAGTAACTCCCTTCTTGGTCAACTCAGGTAAAGGGCCGGCTATGGTGCTGAAATCTTTCACAAAACGCCGGTAGAAACCTGCAAGACCAAGAAAACTACGTACTGCAAGGTTAGTTTTAGTTGCATGCATGACACGTCCTTTTAGATTAATAACTTGTGATGAGGAAGGAGAAACAACTTTATCTTTTTGTTGCCTCGAAAACGTTTTAGCTACTTGCTGATTTTCAGAAAGTTGTTTGCTCTTTTGTGCGTCCCTAGCACGTTTTTCTTGTTCAAATTTCACAATTTCAGCAGGAGTCATAGGAAGCAATGTAACTTTCTTTCCTTTATACATAAATGTGTACTTATTGCTCCTACCATGGTGTGTAGCATCAGTATCATATACCCAAGGTCTACCAAGTAATAGAGAACATGCTTGCATTGGTACTACATCAAAATCAGCACTTCCAAAGTATGTACCAATGGAAAATTCGATGTGAACAGTTTGTGTTATCTTGACCTTACCGTTGTCGTTGAGCCATTGCACATGGTAAGGGTGTGGATGTGCACGTGTGGGAAGTTGAAGCTTAGTTACCACGTCGAGGCTCACCAAATTGTTGCAACTACCGCTGTCGATGATGACACGCGCACGACGGTTATTGACGAGGAAGACGGTCTGAAATATATTGTTCCGTTGTGCCTGGTCGTCCTGGTCCATGTGAGTGCTCAAGTCACGTTGTACAATAAGTGCTGCCATGTTAGTGAAAGGGCAAAACAACAAAGAATAATCCTTATGTAAATAGCTAGGTGGGGTGGTGGATGTGTGGTGTAAGCAATCCGTCAAGCACCTTACCCACGCTTGCAAGTGTTCTTACCACACCGCAGGGAGGTCACCGGCCTACAGGTGATGAACCAAGTGGAGGGTGGTGTACAATTGCAAGAAATGAACCTGTCCTGACTAAGAGAAAGGTGTAGCTTGGAAGGCAAAGTGAGTAGCAAGGATTAGCGATAATAATAACAGTTAAACCAAGTTCAATAAGTATTCCCAAGTACTCGTCAAAGTTGCTGGCCTTAGTGCTCCCAAGGTGAACATTCAAGCAATAGAGGGAAACTATGTGCCCAAAACTCAAATGGAAGCAAAAACAGGCCAAATTCAGCTCTCTATAGATCGGACATGGGATCGGACAAGAGATCGGACAAGTGATCGGACAAGGGTATGTCCACAATTTTTTTTCTCTTCTGCCGCTGATCGGATCGGACAAGGGATCGGACAAGAGTTCGGACAAAGGTTTAGACAAGAGATCGGACAAGCAACAAACAGCCAATGACTGCCTCAGATTGGACAAGAGTTCGGACAGGAGTTCGGACAAGAGATCGGACAAGCAACAAACAGGACCGCTTCTCTTTTTTTTTTATATATTTTTTTCTCCTTTTTTTTACTCTATTTTTTTTTGAACAAGGATGACCAGAGATGCAACCACAAAAATTGGCACCTACAACTGAGGTGGGATGTGGCTCACAAAATTCAAACAAGTTCGCTGTCCGGCGAGCAAAAACTTTGTCCAATTTTTTTTCTTTATCTTCCTGATTTTTTTTGGCGAGTTTGGTGAGGGCTAACCGGGTACCCACCCAAATCGGGTCAGGAACACGCTCAAAAAATTTCAGATTTTTCTGCCAAACGAGCGAAAAGTTATGCCTGTTTTACTGAAGGGGGGTCACAAAGACTCGATGTGGAAAACAAAGTAGGGTTCTGGAGGGGGGTTTCGGGCGGGAATTTTTTGAGACACAAGAACAACTACTACTCAAACGACACAAAGGGATGACTAAACCAGCAACAAGACTCGACCAAGAACACGAACTCAACAAAGTTAAAACTGAAACTAAAATCGCAAGGCACAAAGGGGTTCTCGGTGGGGAATTTTTTTTGGTGCGGTTTTCTGGACTCTGGGTAAGACAAAAGCAGATCGAGATTACCTAACGGGAAATCTGAGCTCTGATACCAACTGATGGGGGAGTGGTCCCGATCTTCTGCTAGGTAAAGGATAAACTTGGGTTGGTGGAGAATCTCGACGTTGGCGATCCAAGGCTCCGGTCCGGCGGATCAAAACCTTGCAATCGTTACACCACTGTCTCCGTTGGTTATCAACCACGCAGGACGTGATTGACCTCGCCACGAAGGCTAATTCCTGAAAGCGAACCCAAGAACACAAGCAAGAACAGGAAGGATACAAATCGAATGCCAAATCACAGACAAACGAAGATAAGGTGAGGTTTCACAAACGCCAATGCAGCAGCCAATCGGTCCGGTGCAAGAGGCGGGATCTCAACACAACAGTGTAGATGCAACAAAGCAAAACCTAACCCTAGAGGCGGATGACGTGAGTTTATAAAGGGTGGGCAGCCTGTGGAAGGCGAACAGACACGGGCTGTGGGCTAGAAGGCGAACAGACATGCACTATGGGCCAACACGGTCCAGTTCTGTCACGCAGGACGGTTTCAGTCACACAGAACGACTCGAGACTCCAAATGATGTGAAACCAACGGCAAACGATCCGTCTTCTCCTCAGCTTTCCAAAAAGTCAAAGAACGCGCCAATCGGACTTCGTATGAGGAAGTTATGGCCATTTTGGTGCAGGGTTGTCGATGTAGTCCGAACCAGCGAAATCTTGACTTCAAACATCCGTGCGGCTCCGTCTTCAAGTCCAACTCTTCTATTCCATCTCCCATGTTCCTAAGCAACAAAATATCACTAGTATTCAGTAGCATCCCATCCAAACAAATATTGAAATAGTTGCTAAGGAAAGAATTAACCTCATAGTTCAAGCGACGGGCACGGGCGCGTGTGATTGGTCCTTGTAGTATTGTAGGTGGAGGCTCCATGTGTGTATCATGTGAAGTGATGTCCTCATCACCTCGGCCCGTCTAGAATTTCCTTCTACTAATAACCAAACTGAATATGAAGCTTTATTGCTAGGACTTGAATTGCTTGAATCCATAGGTGCCAAACATGTTCATGCGCATGGTGATTCTCTGTTATTAGTACAACAAGTAGCTAAAAGTGCCCAATGTTTTAATGGCTTGCTAAATAGTTACTTGGATAAATGTTTATACATAATTGCAACTTTTGACGACTTCAAAATTTCTCACGTGTCAAGAGAAGCCAATTCAATTGCAAATGATTTGGCTCATAAAGCATTTGGCTATCAAGTCAAGAGAGGAAAATTTTCTATATAAGAAAAACCAGTGCTTGGTCTCACTGCCGAAGCCAAATATTTTTGGCAAATGCGAGGTCCGCTGGACCCTCCGGGTCGGACCCCTCTGGCCACCGGAGGGTGTTGTGTGCTTGAAACCTCATGCCGGAGCCCTTCATCCACTGAAGGGCCCTGCACGCCGAAGTCCTCATGCCGAAGCCTTCTGGACGACGTAGGCCCTCACATGCCAGACCCCTCCGACGGAAGGCTCTGCTCTGATGGGCTCCAGACGACCAATCCAGCCAACCTTCGGCAGAAATAGGAGAAGCCCGAGGGGCACTCCAAAGTTAGCAATTTGGATATTACTCTAGCAAACCCTCCGGATGTCCATAAGGATGATTGGAGAATTCCAATCGTCCGGTATTTAAGAAATCCCAATCAAAGGGTTGATCGAAAAGTTTGGCGACAGGCGTTTAAGTTCGTGTTGCTAGATGATGTATTATATCGCCGAACTATTGATGTACTACTTTTGAGATTCTTAGATGCCGATCAGTCCAAAGTGGCTATGGGAGAAGTCAATGAAGAGCTTTGTGGCACTCATCAGTCGGCCTAGAAAATGAGTTGGATGCTCAAAAGAGCAGGATTTTACTGGCCGACTATGACCGAGGATTGTTTTAAGTACTATAGAGGGTGTAAAGAATGTCAAAGGTTTGGTAATATTCAGTTAGCTCCCTGCATCGCTACTTAATCCTATTATCAAGCCATGACCATTCCGAGGTTGGGGTTTAGACTTCAGCGGCCAAATTCATCCTCCCTCTTCAAAAGGGCATTGGTTCGTGTTGATGGCAATGAACTACTTCACCAAATGGACCGAAGCCGTGCCTCTCAAGAATATGACTCACAATGAGGTAACTGATTTTATCTTGAAGCACATTATACATAGATAGGATATTCCCCAAACTCTCACTACAGATCAAGGTACTTCATTCGTTGCTAAAGAAGTGAGAGACTTTGCCGAATTTTATAGTATTAAGTTGATAAACTCTTCAACATAATATGCTAAGGCCAATGGTCAGGCCGAGTCTAGTAATAAAACTATGATTAAACTCATTAAGAAGAAAATTGAAGAGTTCCCTAAAAGGTGGCATGAAGTGCTTTCAGAAGCATTGTGGGCTTGTAGAGTTGCAAAACATGGTGCTACCAGAGTTAGTCCATACGAGTTAGTATAGGGGGAAGAAGTCGTTCTACCCGTAGAGGTTGATCTTGGTTCTTTAAGATTTCTTAAGCAAGATGGCTTATGGGTCGATGAATATGAGACTCTTTTAAAAGATAATTTAGAAGAAGTGACCGATAAGAGATTGATGGCTTTAGAAGCTATAGAGAAAGACAAAACAAGAATAGCTAGAGCTTACAATAAGAAAGTTAAACCAAAATCATTTCAAGTTGGTGACTTGGTTTGGAAGACGATTTTACCTTTAGGCACTAAGAGTCCTAAATTCGGTAAATGGTCATCTAGTTGGGAAGGCCCTTTCAAAATAGCTGAAATCGCTCCAGGAAATACATACGTGTTGGATTCTCTACAAGGAGAGCAGTTTCGAAGAGTTTTGAATGGCAGGTACTTGAAAAAGTATTTCCCAAGTGTGTGGCAAAGTGCTTGAAAGTGTCGAAAAGGCCGATATGGAAGGTATCATCCTTAGCCCGCTATGCTTTTAGTTCACTTAGTTCACTAAAAGGCAAGGCGCATGTGTTGATTGCAAGAAATGGCATTAATGGTCAAGATTATCAAAATATCAATTTTGGTAATTTGGGCCAAAAATACACAAGTCCTAGATCAGGCCGAAGCCCTATAGGGCCGAATGCCCATCGAGCATTGGGCTTCGGAGGCCCTCTTGCGGCCTGTTACCTTCGGCCCGAAGGCCCATCGAACATGGGCTTCAGAAGCCTTCTGGTGGCCTGATACCTTTGGAACAGGCTTCGGTAGGCCCTGTCGAAGGCCCATTTCGGGCTGATTTTCACAGACAGAGTTGTAGCCTGATTCTGGTTAATTTTATCCCTAAGTTTGATTAGGCCGAATCCTACCAGATTAATCTTAGAGATAAGAAGACTAGCCCCTATAAATATAGGGGTGAGGCTGGTTCATTAAACCCCCCCAACACAAATCAACCACAAAGCCCTAGCTTTGAACCGTACCTTTACTTTTTATTTACTTTTCTGCAACCTTCGTGGGTTTGCCTGGAAGCCCTCCGCTGGCCACGCTGAAACCGTGTTAAACCCTGCTACTTCGCTCATGAAGTACCCGTTAATCTACAAAATAGATTGCTATCGCCTTGTTACTTCGCCAATGAAGTATCCGTTAATCTACGTAACAGATTGCTACCTTCGTTACCCTACTGCAACACTTAGCAGATTTGGTCCCCAGGCTGAATTGGCAATTGATCTCTGTTCTGTTGCAGGTTTTCACGCTCAGAGCCCCTTTGCCGGAGGTGTCCGGAGCCAGGAAGCTGGTTTCAGAGGCTGACAGAACACCCTTTGGTAGGACCCTACTTCGACTAACCGTGCCAGATTTGTCACACTGTTGTTAGTTTGACCAAGTCCCACAACGCTTCGTCACGTCACATCAGGCTTCACCACGTCAGGCTTCGCCACGCTTGTACTCCACTACGGATGAAGTAGAGGAGCCATGCTGAAGAGTATGGGCCTCATGGCTCTAGATGTGATGAGTGATTGTCAACGGAAGTCAAAGAGGTCTGAAGAGAAGAGAAGACTTACTGTGTCTAGGCCGCATGTGACTCAGGTACACGGGCAGCGAGCGACTGTCGGGCAGAGGGGCCGCGATGTCGGGCTGGCCCAATCCGGGTACATGGGCTAGGAGCAGCAGAGGATCCACTGGGCTATTGACCAGGATTGACTCAGGTACACGGGCGGCGAGCGGTTGCCGGGCTAAGAGAGCTGCGTAATCGGGCTGGCCCAATCCGGGTACCTAGTGCAAAGTCGGTGGATGCTTTGTCAGTTTTGGTGAAAAACTAACAACCACTAATCTCGGATCTAACCATTCTGAGGCGAAGCCGTAGACGCTACGAAAGCTCCGCTTCAGGATAAGTCATTTGTAATTAGGAGTTTACTATTTTTCCATTAGGCCCACAGTCAGTCAGCCGAGTCTGTAAAAATATCCTAAGGGCATTTTGGTCTTTTCCATTTTATTTCAGCGTCTGTAAAAACGCTAAGGGGCTCTTGGTATTTTCCTAGGCTATTGGGCTGCCTATAAATAGGGCCCCAATCCCTAGGGTTAGGGTTACCCTTTTTGAAATTACTTTACTAATCAAAATGATTGGGAACTTTAGGCATTCATCTTCCTAGTGGTTGTTCTTCTCCGCCGCCGCAGTTCATCTCGGTTTCATCGCAATCGTTTTGTCTAATCATTCGGGAGGTAGCGAAACCAGGTGCTGGTTCTTAATCTCTCAGTGATCAATCGTCACGCAATGGAACTAATTTTTATATTCTGTCTCAAGCTACGTGTTGTGTTTCTCTCTGCTTTTCGGTGTTCATCGCCAGAAGTTTTCCGCCACGATGTTTTCTTACTCATCATCCTGAGCGTTTTTATCCAAGTTGTTTATTTGGTCTTTTTGCTGGTGCATGCATGTGACAGGGTATGCGGTTCCTGCAGCAGCCTATGGCCTAGAGCTGCAGCTCTGTGTTGTAGCTTGCAGCAGCCTAGGATTACTTGTACTAGTTCCTAGCACTTGTTGCTTCCGAGCATGGCTTCACACACACACGACAGCAGTCTGTGACTTGTCAGCAGCTGCAGCTAGTCTACAGAAGCACTGTTGTATCACATGAGTATTCCTATGCGTCTAGGTGCGAAGTAGCTTGGACTGCGCTGTAGACCTCTACAGCTAGTCTGCTAGGCTCCATCTTGGCGTTAGTCCATAGCTCGCTACTCTAGCTTCTCTGTTCTGCAGGCTTCGCAGTTGCTGGTCTTCGAAGTTCTTTTCCCGGTTTGTTTCCAAGTCCGAAAAAAGTGTTTCGAAGTACTAGTACGGTTTTAAAGTTCCGCAGCACACTTCGCTGGCTTTGTGCATGGGTTCGAAGTTCATTTCTGTACTCCGTTCGAAGCCTTTCTGTCCGGGCCATCAGAATTCGGTCAAATTGCATTCAAGGCTTCGAAGTCCAAGCTTCATTACTATTTCGAAGTAGGCTTCGACAAGATGCTTTTCAGGCTACGGCAAAATTGCAGTGAAGCCCTTTTTGTAGCGAAGGCTGTTCACTAGCTTTGATTCGGCTTCGAATTGTTTTTAGCCTGCAGACTTCGGACAGGCTTCGGTTAGTATTTGTTCTAGCTTCGAACTTCACATTTACAACCTTCCTACGAGGACTTCGAACAGGCTTCGTCAAGTATTGAACTGGAGACAACGTTGAACAGTAAGGTTCACTACTACAAACCGTCACTGTAGTGGCGTTGGGCAAATGCACCGTAGTGGCGGGCCATTAGATGCCCACCACTACAGTTGCTGGTGCTGACGGCAGCACCAGCGCCCGCCACTATTATTGGTAAAGTAGTGGCGGTCGGTGGTGACATCATGCCGGACCGCCACTATTTTACCAATAGCAGTGGCGGGCGCTGGTGCTACCCGCCGCTGCTAAGATGGCCGCCACTAAAGTATTGATGACATCACTTGCGACCGCCACTACTATTCTAGCTATAAATGCGCAGCTTCTTCCTCCCCGAGCTCTACCGGAGTTCACATTTAATTTTGTTCGTACAATGGCGACAAAAATCTAGATAAAGAGGGGGGAGGCTTTGTTTTCGTTTCTTTTGAAGGATTTCATTCTAGGAGGTAAATCTATGCCGAATCTCACATTTATTTTGAATTTAATCATGTATACAATGAGTTATTAGTGTTTTACTAATTTAGGGTTTGTGAATAGAAATTTTCAAATAATCTTCCATTTACATTGTTTCCTTCTCCCAAATGAACAAATATGACCCTCCTCACCATTATTCATCACTTGTATATTGATTTACGTCATTTTAATCTCTTTTTTAATTTGATTTATGATTATAGATCTAGAGTTATGTTGTTTGGAGAGAGAGAAACCAATATAGTTAATTTATTTAATAATTTTTTCTGCTTAATAAATAGTTTGAATTAAAGCATTTTTAATTCAAATGTTGGTGCAGCATAGCCTGGTCCCAAGTCCCGGTACAAGGAGGAGGGTTGCGTTAGGCGTGGCGAGCCAGCTATAAAAAACTTAGCCACTCAAATGGAAATGAAACCCAATAGAAAACCGTTGGGGCGTAACCCTCTTAGCGACGTGCCATATCGGAACCCGGGTATGGTGTTAAATGGGCAAGGGCTGGGCCGTCACCCCCTTGGTGGCGCACCGTGTCGTGATCTGGATGCGGTGTCAAGTGAGCAAGGATCGGGTCGTCGCTTCCTTAGTGGCGCGCTACATCGGCGCCCGGGTGTAGTGACAAATGTGCAAGGGTCTTCGCATCTGTCTCAACGGGTGCGAGGGGTAAGGAAGCTAGTTGAGCCGACTAGGATCCGTGTCGGTAGTTGGAACGTAGGGTCCCTTACAGGTAAGCTAAGAGAGTTAGTCGATGCAGCGAGCCGGAGGCATGTTAATATCCTATGTGTCCAGGAGACAAAATGGAAGGGGCAAAAAGCGAAGGAGGTGGAGAACACTGGTTTCAAGCTTTGGTACTCAGGAACAGTGGCAAACAAAAATGGAGTAGGTATCCTGATTGATAAGAGCCTTAAGGATGGAGTGGTGGTTGTCAAAAGGCAGGGAGATAGGATTATCTTAGTCAAACTAGTTTTGGGGGATGTGGTCTTGAACATAATAAGTGCATATGCCCCTCAGGTTGGTCTCAGTGAGAGCTAGAAGAGAAAGTTTTGGGAAGACTTAGATAGCATGGTCAGAGCAGTACCAACCAATGAGAATCTTTTCATAGGAGGAGATCTCAATGGTCATGTAGGTTCAACAAAGGCAGGTTATGAGCTGGCTCATGGAGGTTTCGGCTATGGTAGTAGGAATCAAGAAGGAGAGGATATTTTGGACTTCGCTGTAGCCTACAACCTAGTGATAGCCAACACTTTCTTCAGAAAGAGAGATTCTCATTTGGTGACTTTTAGTAGTGGCCATCGTTCGAGCCAGATCGACTTCGTTCTCACTAGGAGAGAAGATAATCAAGCTTGTTTGGATTGTAAGGTGATACCTGGAGAGAGTGTTGTGCCCCAACATAATCTTGTGGTGGCTGACTTTCGTTTTCGGATCCGTACCCATAGGGATAAACAAGCCAAAATTGCGAGGACGAAGTGGTGGAAACTCAAAGGGGAGACATCTGAAGTTTTTAAGGAAAGAGTTTCTGTGGAGGGCGCTTGGTCCGAAGAAGAAGATGCAAACAACATGTGGGTGAAGATGGCAACTTGTATTAGGAAGGTGGCATCAGAAGTGTTTGGAGTAACCAAAGGGAGCAGAGGTGAACCTAAAGATACTTGGTGGTGGACCGAGGATGTTCAAAAGGCAATAAAGGAGAAGAAAGAATGTTACAGGAGCTTGTTCCATGACAGGAGCACGGTCAACATAGAGAGGTATAAGGTAGCAAAGAAGACTGCTAAGCGAGCTATGAGTGAGGCAAAGGGTCGAGCCTATGATGATCTTTACCGAAGACTAAGTAGAAAAGAAGGGGAGAAGGATGTCTACAAGATGGCTAGGATTCGGGAAAGGAAGACAAGGGACCTCAACCAAGTTAAATGCATTAAAGATGAGATGGATCAACTCTTGGTGAAAGGACAAGACATCAAACAGAGGTGGCAGAGGTATTTTGACAATCTTTTCAATGGTGAGAATGAGACTATGGACACCCAATTGGATGACTCCTTTGATGATTTAAATAGATGCTTTGTACGTAGGATCCAAGAGTCAGAGGTCAAAGAAGCTTTAAAGAGGATGAAAGGGGGCAACGCGATGGGTCCGGATGGTATCCCAATAGAGGTGTGGAAATGCCTTGGGGATATTGCTATCGTTTGGCTAACCAAGTTGTTCAACCATATTTTTCGATCAAACAAGATGCCCGATGAGTGGAGGAGTACATTAGTACCAATCTTCAAGAACAAGGGAGATATTCAAAGTTGTACCAACTATTGAGGGATTAAGCTCATGAGCCACACTATGAAGGTTTGGGAGAGAGTTATTGAGCATTGCCTAAGAGGAATGACGCATATCACCATGAACCAATTTGGATTCATGCCTAGAAGGTCAACCATGGAAGCAATTTTTTTAATAAGACAGGTCATGGAGCGGTATAAGGAGCAGAAGAAGGACTTGCACATGGTTTTTATCGACTTGGAAAAGGCCTATGATAAAATACCTAGGAATCTCATATGGTGGGCATTGGATAAGCATAAAGTCCCAACAAAGTATGTTACGCTCATTAAGGACATGTATGACATGGTTGTGACTAGTGTCCGAACAACTGATGGTGATACAAATGTTTTCCCGATTAACATAGGACTACATCAAGGTTCAGCTTTGAGCCCTTACCTATTTGCCTTAGTGATAGATGAGGTCACAAGGAAATTCAAGGAGATATTCCTTGGTGTATGCTTTTCGCTGACGATGTAGTTCTAGTAGATGAAAGCCGGGAAGGAGTAAATAGAAAGCTAGAGTTATGGCGTCAGACCCTAGAGTCAAAAGGATTTAGAATTAGCAGGACCAAAACCGAGTATATGAGATGTGACTTTGGTACTACAATTAGTGAGGATGGAGATGTAAGCTTGGGAGGCCAAGTAGTACCAAAGAAGGACACCTTCCGTTATTTGGGATCGATGCTTCAGAGAGATGGTGATATTGATGAAGATGTTAGCCATAGGATCAAAGCGGGGTGGATGAAATGGCGTCAAGCATCGGGAGTCCTATGTGACAAGAGAGTGCCACAGAAGTTGAAAGGCAAGTTCTACAGGACGGCGATTAGGCCTGCTATGTTATATGGGGCTGAGTGTTGGCCTACTAAGAGGCGGCATATCCAACAACTATGTGTCACAGAGATGCGTATGTTGCGTTGGATATGTGGGCACACAAGATTGGACCGAGTGAGAAACGAGGACATACGCGATTGGCTAGGAGTAGCGCCAATTGAAGAAAAGCTTATGCAACACCGGTTGAGATGGTTTGGGCATGTCCACCGGAGACCCCCAGAGGCACCGGTGCACAGAGGTATCATAAGACGGGTCAATAATGTGAAGAGAGGTAGAGGGCGACCAAACTCGACATGGGAGGAGGCAATCAAAAGGGACTTGAAAGAATGGAATATCCCAAAGGAGTTGTGTTTGGATAGAAGTGGTTGGAAAGAAGCTATCCACGTGTCCGAACCGTGATTAGGCCTTTTCCCTTTTAGTGCTCTTAAAAGCTTTTCCCCTCCCCTTTCTCTCTCTCTCTCTTTTGGTGACTTCTTGTTGGGTTTCAACTCTAGCCTACCCCAACTTGCTTGGGACTAAAAGGCTTTGTTGATGTTGATGAAAGCATTTTTAATTAATGTTGTTATGAGCGATAATAAATCAATATATTTTCAATTTGTAAATTACTAAAATTAACAATAATGAATTTATTAATATTTTTTCAAATAATATATGTTTTAGATGGAGCATAGGTCCTGGATGTACTCGTCCAACGACGGAGATGTGGTGGCATATTTTAACAGAGTAACTGAATTTACTAAAGCTGCTGCACAATATGCTTCCCATCAGAGTGAAGAGGCAATATATTGTCCTTGTAAAGTTTGTAAAAACGAAGCGATGTATCCGTGTTCAGATCGTGAAACCATACGATTTCACTTGTTGAAAAATGGTTTTGTGAAGAACTATTATATATGGACGAAACACGGTGAGATGGGCCAAAATCCTCCTGAAGATTCTGATGTGCCGCAAGATGCTCATCAACATAGAAGAGGTGGTGATCATACATCCGACATAACACATGATGATGTTGATCAACATGATGATGATGACTCCTTTGATGTGGAGGAACTGATGTGAAATGTTGCGCCTGAGGTGTTGTTGCAGAGAACTACAACCAAAGGATACGATAACTTTGAAGCACTTGACAATGCATCAAAAAACCTTCTTTACGAGGAACGCCACGGATGCGATAAGCAGTATACTGTGTTGTACACAATTCTTGAGCTTATGAAACTGAAGGCCAGCAATGGATGGTCTGACACTAGTTTTTCAGATCTTTTACAACTCCTAAAAAAGTTTTGCCAAAACCAAATGGTCTACCATCTGATACGTACCAAGCAAAGAAGATGATTTGTCCGTTGACTTTGGGCGTTCAAAAGATTCATGCATGCCCGAACCACTGTATCCTATATCGAAAAGATGTATTTTAAATTTGATAAGTTATGATGTATTTTTATTGTTAAAAAAATTCAAGTTCAACGAGGATTTAAACATCAATAAAAAAGTGCTGAAAATTTAAAAAAGTACAAAACAGAAAAAAAAAATGTTGATTTGGCGCCAGCAGCAAGGTTCGAACCTCAAACCGCTTGTCAGCAGCAAGGTTCGAACCTCAAACCGCATGGCACCAAAGCACCCCCCGCACCACTGCGCTACAAAGTATTTCTTGGCAATGTGTGCAGTGTATGCTAGATAATCCCTACCTCTACGTGGACTTTTTTGCATTTAAATACCAATTTCTGTTAATGAAAAATACCAAATTTTGCAATTAGAATATTGGTGTTGTATTTTTATTGTACAAAAAGTTTCAAGTTCAAAGGAAGAATCAACTATAGGTTTTGCTTTCAAAACTGAGTCATTTCATCTCTAAACCCTAATTCATCACCGGAGAATCTTAGGTTTCTTAACGCCCTACATGATTATTTTCTCGAAACAATTTTATTTTTTGTGACAACATCTATGGATCGATCATATCATAACAACATGACAAGTCTCATCTTTTTTAGACTTTATTTTATTTTTTGAGGATTAAAAAACTATAAAAATACAAGTTGTCGATCGAGTGTTGTGGAAACCTACATTTTTTATGATGGTTTTAAATTTACTGGATAATAACTAATTATAGAGTCAAAAACATGAATATGGTTTTTCTATAAATTTTGGTGAATTATTTCATGTCTTGTAGTTCAAATTGAACTTATTTTGACTTTGATCATAAAAACACACTTAATGAAATAAAAACAGTAAACTAAGGGAGAAAAATACCAATTTTTGCAATTAGAATATTGGTGTTGTATTTTTATTGTACAAAAAGTTTCAATTTCAAAGGAAGAATAAACTATATATTTTGCTTTCAAACCTCAGTCATTTCTTCTCTAAACCCTAATGCATCCCCGGAGAATCTCAGGTTTCTTAATGAAATAAAAAAAGTAAAGTGAGGCAGAAAAATACCAATTTTTTAAATTTGATAAGTTATGATGTATTTTTATTGTTAAAAAAATCAAGTTCAAGTGGTATCAGAGCCTGGTTAGGGTTTTTCCATACCTTAACCGGTTCTAAACTCAAGTAGTTATCATGACTTCTTCTGGAAAGGTTCCGTCCCTGGAAGATTATGGCTATACTTATTGGAAGACTCGCATGCGAGCCTATGTCATGAGCCAAAGCTCGGACATTTGGGACATTTGTGTTCACGCTACTTTCACCATATTGCCTGTTGCTGAGCATAATTCTCCTGATATTATCACCTAGCATCAGAACAACAACAAAGTGGTGAACATTTTGTTTTCTGGTTTAGGTCCCACTGAATTTGAGCGTCTGAGCCATCTCACCACTGCTAGAGAGATCTGGGCTACCCTCCAAGCACACCATGAGGGGACAACCCAGGTCAAGGCTCGGCTCTATCAGATCTACCGGCGTGA
Source organism: Zizania palustris (assembly GCA_019279435.1). Taxonomy (NCBI): domain Eukaryota; kingdom Viridiplantae; phylum Streptophyta; class Magnoliopsida; order Poales; family Poaceae; genus Zizania; species Zizania palustris. Next base: position 75,809,122 of record JAAALK010000082.1, on the reverse strand, counting down.
ATATGAAAATTTCACACAGAAGCCGGGTGAATCTGTTGAAGCTTTGTTTGGTCGTTTTCAATCGATCATCAACAAGCTTCGGGCCAACAAGGCCGAGGGAGTTCAGCTGGTCTCAGATCATGAGCAGGTGATCAAGGTTCTCCATACCTTGGACCCTAAGATCTGGGAGATCAAGGTATCCTCTATCATTGAGAGCACCTCTTATGATACCTTGACAATTTCTGAGTTGTTCAACAAGCTAAAGGCCACTGAGGTTGATACCCAGTTGAGATCAAATCTCACTGGCTCTGGATCAAAAACTCTGGACCTTGCTACACCTTCTGCTGACCCCTTCTCTATGAGCTGTGATGGGTTCTCCTTGATGTCTATCACTGAGGACCAGCTTGAGTCACTAGGAGATGATGAACTATGTCTGTTTAACAATCGGGTGCGTCGTGTCTATGATAAGCGAATGTTCAAAAGACACGGTACAAAATCCGGATGCTTTGAGTGTGGTGATCCAGGTCACTTCATCGCCGACTGCCCCAAATGCAATGGTCACAAGAAGGGTACCGGTGGTGGCTTCTACGACTCCGGCAAGCACGATAGCTCCTCCTTCACAAAGGGCAAGCCAAAGACCAGATTCTTCAGAAAGGCCCTAAAGGACTACCGGTGTGAGAACAAGAAGTGAGACAAGGCCTTCTTCGCCGAGATGGAGAAAAGCTACTCCAAGCGGTCTTCGTCTTCTTCCTCTTCATCAAGCTCAAGTGATGAGGAGATCATGATCAGGAAGGGGAAGGACAAGGACGATCAGGTGGGCCTCTACTTCATGGCCTTCGGGGACAGGCCGAAGAGCCACTCACATCAATGCCGAAGATCCCGCAAGAGCTTCTGCTCAATGGCTCTTGGGGATAATGAAGAGAAAGGCTCCTCCGACGACTCCGATGATGACGACAATGAAAAGGTATCTTCTTATGAACGCGAAATCGTTGATTTACTTGAAGAGAACCGTCAGGAGTTGAAATATCGGGAAAAACTGCTTAGAGGGGCTAAGAAGAGGATAGATGAGCTTGAGAGTGAGCTTGTCGTGGCTAACAGTATAATTGAGTGTCTATCTTCTTCCCCTTGCTTGGGTGGTAGCAGTGAGTGCCCAAATTGTGAGGTGTTACTGTGTGACCTGATGACTCTAAAGTCTAGGTACACAGAGAGGGTAGATGAGAGGGACGCTTTGGCCACTGAGCTTGAAAGCACTCAACTGGAGCTGAAAGATGCTCATGCCACTATCGTCGTGCCCTGTGTTAATTGTCCATCCCATCTAGCTAGTTTAGCTGAGATGAAAGCCAAGGGTAATGAGCAGTTGGGTGAGTTGGAGAGAGTTAGAGCTGAGCTGGAGCAGACTAGGCTAGAGCATGAGACATTGTCAGTTCCACCCACTGTCTTTGAGAACTGCTTGTCTCTTAGATTGGAGTTGATCAAGCTGAAAGCCGAGAAGTCTGTCCAGGTTGATAGAGAGTGTGAGACCTGCTTGTCTCAGGTGGAGGTTCTAGCTTCCTTGAGAGAGGAGCTAGCTGATGTTTAGAATAAGAACTTTTACCTCCGTCAGATCCTGAGTTGGGTGAGTACCAGAGAGCCACAACTCGACATGATGATCTAGCAGTTTAAGAGGCAGGATGGGTTTGGGGTAGGTTACACCTACACCAAGGCTAATTTTGAGAGTGCCATTAGATGGGCAGTGGACTGGAGTAAAATGACTCCTGAACAGAGATACCCCAAGACTCAGTCCACTGAGTGTTTCTAGGATAGTCAGCCCAAGGATGGAGTGCTTCAAGAACAACCTAAAGCTCCACCCAAGAAGCCCATTTGGGTTCCAAAGCCCAAACATCTTCACACTTCTCTAGACTCTCTACCTGGACCCTCTCACACCAAGGAGTCTACACCCAACACCACTAAGCCCAAGAACCCCAAGCCTAAACCACATCCCAAGAAGCTCACCTATCACTGTGAGTACTGTTAGGGAGACATGCATCTTGAGGAGTTTTGCTTCAGGAGGAAGCGGGTTGAAAGAGCAGAGAGAGCTCGTGGAGGGCAGGAGCAGTTCTACCAGCAAGGTGGTAGACTGAGAGTTCCTCGACGCGGGGAGAGGGTAGAGGCAAGGCCACGTCATGTAGGTGGTGTTAGAGGAGACGACTTTCATGTCTGTGCTCTGGAGGGTGGTGTTCGCTCCGACAGAGCTCCAGGTCATTTTGGATACGGCTCTGGACCTCGTGGCCGAGACTTTAGGCAGAACCGAGGACCGCGCTTTGAGCCACGCTTTGGTCCAGACTCTTATGATGCTTTCTGCTTTTCGTCTTTTGAACAGATGGCTCAACACTTGTTTAGTTCTTTTGCTAAACCTGGTGCCGGACCATGTGCTCCCCCTTATGACCACTGATTGTACAGGATCAGGGACTAGAGGACGTATGGATCATGGACTCAGGATGCTCTCGCCACATGATGGGACATCATAGATGGTTCTCCAGTCTCTCTCCCCCGAGCTCCAAGGAATACATCACATTCGGGAACAATGGTCAAGGGAAGGTACATGGCATTGGCTCAATTCACATCTCAAACCATTTCTCTTTAACGAATGTTGGTTTGGTTGGAAATTTGAACTTCAATTTGATTTCTGTTTCACAACTTCTTGAGGATGGTTTGGAGGTTCGCTTTAAGATGGGCATGTCTTCTATGGTTGATTCTAGAGGGTTTTTGATTTGCCAAATCTTACCCTTCGGTAAGGTTTTTGGATTGACTTCTCTAGTTCTTTTGGCCATTATCGCTGTTTGATTGCTGAATCCTTCTCTGAGCTCTGGAAGTGGCATAGGATGTTAGTCCATTTGAGTTTTGATCTGTTAGTCAGATTGTGCTCTATGGACCTCATCCGAGGACTGCCTAAGCTTAAGATGGATAAGGATCTAGTTTGCCATCCCTGTCATCACGGGAAGATGGTTGCCGCTTCTCACTCACTTGTGACTCAGGTGATGACTTCGTACCTAGGAGAGCTATTACACATGGACACTGTTGGTCTAGCTCGGGTATGCTCTGTCGGTGGGAAGTGGTACACGCTTGTGATTGTGGACGATTTTTCTCGATTCTTGGGGGTTTTCTTCTTGGAGTCTAAGGATGAGATTTTTCATTTTGTTCATGACCTGATTTTGAAGCTGAAGAATGAGAACGAAAGAACCGCATGCTAGTCGAGATGGCCAGGACGATGCTCGATGAGCACAGGACTCCTAGGTGCTTTTGGGATAAAGCCATGAACACGACCTTCTATCTAGCCAACCGCATTTTTCTTAGAGCTTACTTAGGTAAGACTTCATATGAGTTGCGGTTTGGCAGACAACCCAAGGTGAGCCAGTTGTGAGCATTTGGCTGCAAGTGCTTTGTGCTCAAGAAGGGAGGGTATTTGGACAAGTTTGAGTCTCGTTGCTGGGATAGAGTTTTTCTTGGCTATGCTTTGCATTCTCGAGGCTTCCGTGTTTGGAACCTCAACTCCCAGCAGCTTGTCGAGACTTGCGAGGTTTCTTTTGATGAGTCCTTGCCTTCTTTGACTCCTTATTTTGAGCTTTCTGGAGATGATGAGCTCAGAGAGTCCATCTTCGAGGAAGATGGTGATGCTCCAGCTGTTGATGAGGGTGGGCCTTCTGCACAGCCTGCAGAACCCACACCTTCTAAGACTTCGACTGAGGATGAGGGCGGACCTCTGATCACTTCTTTCACTTCGATCGAGCCCCCTTAGTCGAGTCTACAGGTGCCATCTACTGACTCCTGTGAGGTGACTTCAGATAACCTAGGATCCCGAGCAGTTCAGCGTGATCACCCCTCAGAGCTCATCATCGGTGATCTGTCTGAGAGGACTTTGCGTTCTTCTATGGACTCGCTTGCTGTGTTTGCCGAGTCTGTGTTTGTTGCATCTTTTGAGCCCAGAGATGTTTCTCATGCTCTTTCTGATTCGAATAAGATTAATGCCATGCAAGAAGAGCTTGAGAATTTTGTCCGCAATCGGGTTTGGACACTGGTTGAGCTGCCACCTGGATGCAACCCCATAGGCACCAAGTGGGTGTTCAAAAACAAGCAAGGTGAAGATGGGGTTGTGGTGCGCAACAAAGCTCGACTAATTGCTTAGGGTTTTTACCAGAAGGATGGTATTGACTTTGAGAAGACTTTCGCCCCTGTTGCCCGCCTTGAGTCCATTTGCATTCTTTTAGCTTTTGCCGCTTCAAAGGGTTTTAAACTTTTTCAAATGGATGTCAAGAGTGCTTTTCTGAACGGTTACATAGAGGAGGAGGTCTATGTTAGGAAGCCCCCCGGTTTTGAAAACCCTAAGTTTCCTCGACATGTTTTTAAGCTACAAAAAGCTTTATACGGTCTAAAGCAAGCCCCCAGGGCTTGGTATGACCGGTTAAAGCAATTTTTGTTGGGGAAGGGCTTTGTGATGGGTTCTATGGATACAACTCTTTTCTTGCTCAAAGATGCCTCAGATTTCTTGGTTGCTCAGATTTACGTGGACGATATTATTTTTGGTGGTACTACTGATGTGCTTGTGTCCAAGTTTTTTGAGCAGATGCACAACGAGTTTGAGATGAGCCTCATGGGTGAGCTCAAGTATTTCTTAGGGATCCAGATCAAGCAGATCAAGGACGGCATCTTCATCCACCAGAGTAAGTATACGCGGGACATGATGAGGAATTTCGACTTTGGTGGAGAGTTGAAGCCTCATATGACCCCAATGGGTACATCTAGGGGCCTGGACAAGGATGAGAGCGGCGTCAAGGTCAATGAGAGAGAGTTTCGAGGGATGATCGGTTCACTGCTGTACTTGACAGTGACGAGGCTAGACATATAGTTTGTCGTAGGACTGTGTGCGCGCTTTCAGTCTTCTCCACGCGCGTCTCATCGGCAGGCTGTCAAGCGCATTTTCAGGTATCTTACCTATGCGCCCGATCTAGGTCTTTATTATTCAGCATCATCATCTCTTGATTTATCTGTCTTTTCGGACGCTGACTTTGGTGGGTGTCGGTTGAATTGCAAGTCGACTTCTGGTACTTACCAGTTTCTTGGTTCTTCTCTTGTCTCTTGGTTTACTCGAAAGCAGTCTGGAGTTCCACTTTCGACCACTGAGGCTGAATATGTAGCTACTGCTAGCTGCTGTTCACAGTTGGTTTGGATGATTTCCACATTGCGAGATTTTGGGTTGTTCCTTCCTACCAGAGTTCCTCTGTTTTGTGATAGCACCAGTGCGATTAGTGTGGGGAAAAACCCTTGTCTCCATTCCAAAACCAAACTAATTGATGTGCACTTTCACTTTCTGAGGGATCAATATGAGAAAGGTGTCATTGACCTTGTTCATGTTGATACCCATCATCAGTTGGCTGACATTTTCACCAAACCCCTAGATCAGTCTACTTTTGAGCATTTACGAGGGGATTTGGGTGTTGTGTATCCTTTTTAGGATATTTTGAGTCAGTTTTCTTTCTTCTTTACTCTCTTCTTGAGTCTTTTTGTGTGTGTTCATATCATGCATATTCACATATCACACTTTGAGCTTGCTTCTGTTATATGATTGAACTGCTTTACTTATCCTAGCTGGTACATGATTTTGATTACTTGTCCATGATCATGCTTTGCTTCAGTTCACATGATATGTCTGATATCTGTGATATGCATGGCTTTTATGCTTTAAAATTGAAAAATGATCACCATTGCTTCTGGTAACTAGCATGTGTAGGCTGAATGCTTTTGCTATCTGTTACATGCCTTGTAGCTAGATCCTTACTTAGATGCAGATATGCAACTTGGACATCTATATGCTTTAACATGGAAAATGTGCTATAAAAATGATGAAAAAATCAGAAAAATGAAAATTCCATGCCTTTTATGCTTGAGTTGAAAAGATCCAGGTGGGTTTTCTTTGTCGCATTACATTGTTCTGGACTGCTTACCATAGCACTTTGGTATGAACTAGGACAGTGTAGTGTATGCCAAGACCAATGTCTTAAGCTTCTGATGGTCCAGTTCTGGCTTAGGGTTGACTTGGTCGGTTAGCATAAGGTTTGACATGCAAATAACCCCTGGCAAAAATGAAAAAGGAAAAAGAAAAAGCCTGAAAATTAAAAAGATTGCTTGTCAACTGGAAAATGTGGTGATGCTTTTGTTTGCGAAAATTGAAAAATGTGTGCTAATGACTTTCTTTAGATATCATCTGTTGCACTGATCATGCCATGTGTCTTAGACAATATGTCTTTTGCTATACCTGCTAGATATTGTAACTGCAGTCAATCATATCTGAGAAGCATGCTTTCTACACTCCACCTGCACCCGAGTTGCATTCACTACATATTTTGAGGGGGAGTTGCATTTCAGGGGGAGTATGTGTCTCTTTAGAGTGCATTTAGTCTCGCTTGATGAGTCCAATTGTCAACAAGGGGGAGAAATTTTGGGGAGAAGAGTTTAAGGGGGAGTTTTTGCTTTCCCTGGGATTTGGCTCAGGGGGAGTTTTTGTCCTTACTCTTTCGATATCCTTGTTTTCTTGCTTTTGTTCGGCTTTTGGTCATTAGAGTTAAACTTTATTTTATTTTCTTCTTCTCTATTTTCTTGTGTTTTGTTTTTGTGTTTCCACATGTGCTCACATGTACTGGAGAGCTGATGAAGAGAAGTGTTGGCAATGCACTCATCAAGGGGGAGATTGAGGAGCCATGCTGAAGAGTATGGGCCTCATGGGTCTAGATGTGATGAGTGATTGTCAATGGAAGTCAAAGAGGGCTGAAGAGAAGAGAAGACCTATTGTGTCTGGGCCGCATGTGACTCAGGTACACGGGCAGCGAGTGACTGTCGGGCAGAGGGGCCGTGAAGTCGGGCTGGCCCAATCCGAGCACATGGGTTAGGAGCAGCAGAGGATCCACTGGGCTGTTTACCAGGATTGAGAGAGTTGCGGAATCGGGCCGACCCAATCCGGGTACCTGGTGCAAAGTCGGTGGACGCTTTGTCAGTTTCGGCACAAAACTGACAACCGCTGATCTCGGATCTGACCATTCTGAGGCGAAGCCGTAGTCGCTATGAAAGCTCCGCTTCAGGATAAGTCATCTGTAATTAGAAGTTTACTATTTTTCCTTTAGGCCCACAGTTAGTCAGTCGAGTCTGTAAAAATATCCTAAGGGCATTTTGGTCTTTTCCATTTTATTTCAGTGTCTGTAAAAACCCTAAGGGGCTTTTGGTATTTTCCTAGGCTATTGGGCTGCCTGTAAATAAGACCCCAATACCTAGGGTTAGGGTTACCCTTTCTGAAATTACTTTACTAATAAAAAAGATTGGATCACTTTTGGCATTCATCTTCCTGCTGGTTGTTCTTCTCCGCCACCGCAGTTCGTCTCAGTTTAATCGCAATCATTTTGTCTAATCATTCGAGAGGTGGCGAAACCAGGTGCTGGTTCTTAATCTCTCAGCGATCAATCATCACGTAGTGGAACTAATTTTTATATTCTGTCTCGAGCTGAGTGTCATGTTTCTCTATGCTTTTCGGTGTTCATCGCTAGAAGTTTTCCGCCTCGATGTTTTCTTACTCATCATCCTGAGCATTTTTATCCAAGTTGTTTATTTGGTCTTTTTGCTGGTGCATGCGTGTGAAAGGGTCTGCGGTTCCTGCATTAGCCTATGGCCTAGAGCTGTAGCTCTGTGGTGTAGCTTGCAGCAGCCTAGGATTACTTGTACTAGTTCCTAGCACTTGTTGCTTCCGAGCATGGCTTCACACACACACGGCAGCAATCAGTGACTTGTCAGCAGCTGCATCTAGTCTACAGAAGCACTGTTGTATCGCATGAGTATTCCTATGCGTCTAAGTGCGATGTAGCTTGGACTGCACTGTAGACCTATGCAGCTAGTCTACTAGGCTCCATCTTGGCGTCAGTCCATAGCTCACTGCTCTAGCTTCTCCATTGTGCAAGATTCACAGTTGTTGGGTCTTCGATGTTCTTTTCCCGGTTTGTCTCCAAGTTCGAAAAAAGTGTTTCGAAGTACTAGTACGGTTTTAAAGTTCCACAGCACACTTCGCTGGTTTTATGCATGGGTTCGAAGCTCGTTTCTGTACTCCATTCGAAGCCTATCTGTCCGGGCCATCACACTTCGGTCAGATTGCGTTCAAGGCTTCGAAGTCCAAGCTTCATTACTATTTCGAAGTAGTCTTCGATAAGACACTTTTCAGGCTACGGCAAAATTGCAGCGTAGCCCTTTTTGCAGTGATGGCTGTTCACTAGCTTCGGTTCGGCTTCGAATTGTTTTTAGCCTGCAGACATCGGACATGCTTCAGTCAGTATTTGTTCTGGCTTCGAAGTTCACATTTACAGCCTTCCCACGAGGACTTCGAATAGGATTCGTCAAGTATCGAATTGTAGACAACTTTGAACAGTAAGGTTTCTCGTTTCACGTGCACCGAAGATTAAATGCCTGTGATGATTTATTTTAATTAAGCTGGGATAATCATGTCTTGAATTATTTTTTAATCTGCCTTTCAACACTGAGTTGGTGTCTTCTTGAATAGGACACTGGTTGTTTTAGGCTAGATTATTTTCTTGGTTTAGATCTGTTAGCTTCAACTTCTTGTTAGTCGAGGTGTGTTGGTTGTTGGGAAAAGGCCATTGATTCGCAATAATATTTTAGGTGCCCATTCACCCCCCTCTGGTCGCTACTTTCGGTCCTACAAAAGTCACGCCAGGGCATTGCATTTGAGATTTTGCCATGTCAGAGACTTCGCAGCGAGGCCTGCTATTTGGAGGTGATTTCGCGTCAAGATCTATTCGGAGCCTGCCTTCGGCCAGATCAATCCGAATGCTGAAGGCTACCTTCGGCGAGACCCTTCGCACTAGACGCCGAAGGCCCCCTTCGGTGAACCCCTTCGCACAGTACACTTCGACTCAATTAGGCTCCGTTCAGCCTGCTGGTTTTTTTTAATATATTTCTTTTTGGCTAATTGGATTATTTATGTCTGATCTGATTACCTGGCGACTCCACCCCCATTGCCACTATTAAGGGTAGTCGGAACACGACATCGGTGTTGTGTTACGCTTAGGCTTGTCCCTAAGTATCCACACACTTTTGGATCGTCGAACTGACCCAAGTGCGGGGGCACATTTTCGTGTGAACACAAGGCTTACCATGGTTTTAGCATGGTCTCAGCGAAGAAGGCCTTGTCGCGCTTCTTGTTCTCTCGCCGGTAGTCCTTCAGGGCCTTCTTGAAGAATCGGGTCTTCGGCTTGCCCTTGTTGAAGGATGAGCTCTCGTGCTTGCTGGAGTCATGGAAGCTGCCACCGGTGCCCCTCTTGTGTCCATTGCGCTTGGGGCAGTTGGCGATGAAGTGTCCTGGATCACCGCACTCAAGCATCTAGATTTTGTGCCGTGTCTTTTGAACATTCTCTTATCATAGACACGACGCACCCGGTTGTTAAAAAGACACAAATCATCATCTCCCAACAACTCAAGCTGGTCCTCAGTGATAGACATCAAGGAGAACCCAGCACAGCTCACAGCAGAGGGATCAATAGAAGGTGTAGCAAGGGCCAGGGATTTTGATCTAGAACCAGTGAGATTTGATCTCAGCTGGATATCTACCTCAGTGGCCTTCAGCTTGCTAAATAACTCAGAAATGGTCAAGGTATCGTAAGAAGTGCTCTCAACGATAGAGGATACCTTGATCTCCCAGATCTTTGGGTCCAAGGTATGGAGAACCTTGAGCGCCTGCTTGTGATCTGAGACTAACTGAGCACCCTCAGCCTTGTTGTCCCGAAGCTTGTTAATGATCGATTAAAAACGACCAAACAAGGCTTCAACAGATTCACCCGGCTTCTTTGTGAAGTTCTCGTACTCACGCCGGTAGGTCTGATAGAGCCGAGCCTTGACCTGGGCTGTTCCCTCATGGTGTGCCTTGAGGGTTGCCCAGATCTCTCTCGCAGTGGAGAGATGACTCACACGCTCAAACTCAGTGGGACCTAAACCAGAAAACAGAATGTTCACAGCCTTACTGTTGCTCAGATGTTGAGCAATGATACCAGCAGTACCCTGCTCAGTGACTGGCAATATGACAAACGTGTTGTGAACGCAAATGTCCCAAATGTCCGAACCCTGGCTCATGAGATAGGCTCGCATGCGAGTCTTCCAATAGTTATAGCCATAGGCTTCCAAGGACGGGACCTTGCCAGGAGAAGTCATGGTCACTACCGGGGTTTAGAACCGGTTAAGGTATGGAAAAACCCTAACCAAGCTCTGATACCACTTACAGGACCGAAAGTAGCGACCAGAGGGGGGGTGAATGGGCGCCTTAAAAAATTCTTTCGAATCAATGGCCTGTTCCCAATACCCAACGCACCTCAAAAGACTAAGCAGCAGAAAATAAACAGAAAGCCTAAGTCTAAAGGTATCTAACCTAGAAGCAACTGATGTCAAACAGAGAACTATCAAAGAAGTGCAACTAGGTAGATAAGCAAAGTATGTCAGGCCTACACTTCCCAATGAAATGATCTAAGTATATGTAAAGTGAGATGAGAAGTTACTGTTCAGATTTGTCTCCTGTTTGAAACTTGACGAAGCCCGATTCGCTGGTCGAAGCCTGCTTCGGAGGTTGGTGACGAAGCCTGCTTCGGAGGTCAGATGCGAAGCCTGCCGAAGGCTATTGTAAATGCCGAAGGTGTTTCAATCTAGCCTAGTTCGAAGTGGTAGATGACGAAGTATGACAAAGCCGGAGCCTGCTTCGAAGTGTGTACTTCGAAAGCAAGGCTTCGGACACAGCTTCGAACCGAGAGCTTCGAACCTAGACCTTCGAACAGGAAACTTCGAATGCAACACTCAGACGGACTACCTTCGAACTAAGAAGCAAAGCCTGTCACACGACAGAGGCACCAAATTCGAAGCCTACACTCTACCTTCGAAAAGAGCAAGCTTCGAAAAGAGAAGCGAAGGCTGACACGCCATAGAGAAACCAACGCGAATCCTAGCAGAACGACAAGCTTCGAAGCCAACTTCGACACCTATCGAAGTGTGGACTTCGAACAGCTAGAGCCGGAGTACCTTCGCACTGTCGTTCGAAGTATGCTATGCTGTCCGTTCAAGAAGTACTTCGAAGTTAGCAACACAGGACTCAAAACCAAGTTCGAAGTTTGAACGAAGCCTTCGAGGATGTTAAATCGAAGCCTGCCTCACGGAGCTGAGGGGCTTCGAACAGAGAAGGATGGCTTCGCCAGAAAACAGCCAGAAAAGTTTCTAGAGCCTATCAACTTCGATCAAAAAGCTGCGCAGTAGAAAGTAAAAAGCTGGCACAGAGTACTGTAGCTACAGTAGCAGTACTACTTGCAACAGCAAGAACTAGTACTACTTCTCACGAAGAACACACGCACAGAGAAGCTTCCGAAGCCTCAAAATCAATGGAAAAACTTGCTGAGTGAGTAAAATGATGCCAATAAAAACTCTGCAGTTGCTGCACACGATTTGGAACTAGAACCTTCACTGAACAATAAATGCAAGGCAACAAAACAGGGGCAAAAATGCCTAGCGGCGCAAGCAAGAACAGGAGAGGAGAGAGGCAAAGCAAGAGACAAAAAGTGACCCAAAGGAGTAGTATTGAATTCAGCCAAAAGGGTAGTCCAAACCCTAGGGATTGGGGTCCTATTTATAGGCTCCCAACACTAGGAACATTCCACCTGCCCCTTAGGGTTTTACAGACGCAAGAATAAAGGAAAAGACTCTACTGCCCTTAAGAATTTTTACAGACATGACTGACTGACTGTGGGCCTAGAGATACATATGACTTATCCGGAAGCTAAGTTTTCGTAGCGACTACGGCTTCTCTTCTGGACAGTCGGATACAGAATCAACGGTTGTCAGTTTTGCGCCGAAACTGACAAAGCCTCCACCGACTTTGCACCAGGTACCCGGATTGAGCCGGCCCGATTCCGCAGCTCTCTCAGCCCGGCAATCACTCACCGCCCGTGTACCTGAGTCAATCCTGGTCAACAGCCCAGTGGGTCTTCTACTGCTTCTGGCCCATGCACCCGGATTGGGCCAGCCCGACTTCGCAGCCTCCTCTGCCCGACAGTCGCTCGCTGCCCATGTACCTGAGTCACACACGGCCCATGAAACAGCAGATCTCCTTTCTTCTTCTGTCCTCTTTGACTATCGTTGACAATGACTCATCACTTCTAGAGCCATGAGGCCCACGCTATTCAGCATGGCTCCTCAATCTCCCCCTTGATGAGTGCATTGTCAACATTCCTCTTCTTCAGCTCTTCAGCACCTGCGAAACAAATGTGGAAACATGAAAACAAAACACAAGAAAACAAAGAAGAAGAAAAAATAAGGTAAAAGTTTAACCCTAATGACCGAAAGCCAAACAAAAGCAAGAAGTGGTCATTATGGTTAACCAAAATGTAAAAGCTCAAAAATGAGTGCGATTTCAAAACAACAAGGATATCAACAGAGTAAAAACTCCCCCTTAAACTCTGATCCCAAATTTTCTCCCCCTTGTTGACAAGTGAACTCATCAAGCACTCAATAGAGATACAGACTCCCCCTGAAATGCAACTCCCCCTCAAAATATGCAGTGAATTCAACTGGAGTGCAGAAGGAGTGTAGAAAGCATGCTTCTCAGATATGATTGACTGCAATTACAACATCTAACAGATACGGCAAAAGACATACTGTAACGATACATGGCATGATCAGTGCAACAGATGATATCTAAAGAAAGTCATTTGCACGCATTTTTCAGTTTTTGCAAACAAAAGCATCACCACATGTTCCAATAAACAAGCAAGGTAAAGCATGAGATGCAAAAGCTAACTGATATCTACCAAGATAAGCATTGTCCAAAAACAAAGTGCTTCAGCAAACTTGTTATCATTTCAATTTTCAAGCTTTTCTTTTCCTTTTTTCATTTGTGCCAGGGGTTATTTGCATGTCAAACCTTATGCTGATCGACCAAATCAAGCCTAGGCCAGAACTGGACCATCAGAAGCTTAAGACATTGGTCTTGGCATACACTACAGTGTCCTAGTTCATACCAAAGTGCTATGGTACGCAGTCCAGAACAACGCAGTGCGACAAGACAAACCCACCTGGATCTTTTCAATTTTAAGCATAAAAAGGCATGGAATTTTCATTTTTCTGGTTTATAGCATATTTCCATGATTAAAGCATATAGATGTCCAAGTTGCATATTTGCATCCAAGTCAGGAACTAGCTACAAGGCATGTACCAGATGACAAGAGCATTCAGCCTACGCATGCTAGTTACCAGAAGCAATGGTGATCATTTTTCAATTTTAAAGCATAAAAAGCCATGCATATGACAGATATCAGACTTATCAAGCGAACTGAGACAAGACATGATCATAGACAAGTAATCAAAAGCATGTACCAGCTAGAATAAGTAAAACAGTTCAATCATATAACAGAAGCAACTTCAAAGTGTGATATGTGAATATGCAAAGTATGAACACACACACAAAAAGACTCAAGAAAAGAGTAAAGAAGAAAGAAAACTGACGCAAAATATCCTAAAAAGGATACACAACACCCAAATCCCCTCGTAAACGCTCAAATGTAGACTGATCTAGGGGTTTGGTGAAAATATCAGCCAACTGATGATGGGTATCAACATGAACAAGGTCAATGACACCTTTCTCATATTGATCCCGCAGAAAGTGAAAGCACACATCAATATGTTTGGTTTTTGAATGGAGACACGGATTTTTCCCTACACTAATAGCACTGGTGCTGTCGCAAAATAATGGAACTCTGGTAGGAAAGAACAACCCAAAATCTCGTAGAGTGGAAATCATCCAAACCAACTGTGAGAAGCAGCTAGCAGCAGCTACGTACTCAGCCTCTGTGGTTGAAAGGGCAACTCCAGATTGCTTTCGAGAAGACCAAGAGACAAGAGAAGAACCAAGAAACTGGCAAGTACCAGAAGTCGACTTGCGATCCAACCGGCAACCACCAAAGTCGGCATCCAAAAAGCCAGATAAATCAAGAGATGATGATGCTGAATAATAAAGACCAAGATCAGGCGCATAAGTGAGATACCTGAAGATGCGCTTGACAGCCTGCCGATGAGATGCACGTGGTGAAGACTGGAAGCGCGCGCACAGTCCCACGGCAAACTGTATGTTTGGCCTTGTCGCCGTCAAGTACAGTAGCGAACCAATCATCCCTCGAAACTCTCTCTCGTTGACCTTGACGCCACTCTCGTCCTTGTCCAGGCCCCCAGATGTACCCATTGGGGTCATCTGAGGCTTCAGCTCTCCACCAAAGTCGAATTTCTTCAACATGTCCTGAGTGTACTTACCCTGGTGGATGAAGGTGCCGTCCTTGGTCTGCTTGATCTAGAGCCCTAGAAAATACTTGAGCTCACCCATGAGGCTCATCTCGAACTTGCTGTGCATCTGCTCAGAAAACTTGGACACAAGATCATTAGTAGTACCGCCAAAAATAATATCATCCACGTAAATCTGAGCGACTAAAAAATCTGAAGCATCTCTGAGCAAGAAGAGAGTCTTATCCACAGAACCCATCACAAAGCCCTTCCCCAACAAAAATTGCTTCAACCGGTCATACCAAGCCCTGGGGGCTTGCTTCAACCCGTATAAAGCTTTGTGCAACTTAAAAACATGTCGAGGAAACTTAGGGTTCTCAAAGACGGGGGGCTGCCTAACATAAACTTCCTCCTCTATGAACCCGTTCAGAAAAGCACTCTTAACGTCCATTTGAAAAAGCTTAAAACCCTTCGAAGCGACAAAAGCTAAAAGAATGCGAATGGATTCAAGATGGGCAACAGGGGCGAAGGTTTCTTCAAAGTCAATACTTTCCTTCTGGCAATAACCCTGGGCAACTAGTCGAGCTTTGTTGCGCACCACAACCCCATCTTCACCTTGTTTGTTCTTGAATACCCACTTGGTGCCTATGGGGTTGCATCCTGGTGGCGGCTCAACTAGTGTCCAAACCCGGTTGCGGACAAAGTTCTCAAGCTCTTCTTGCATAGCATTAATCCAATTAGAATCAGAAAGAGCATGAGAAACATCTCTGGGCTCAAAAGATGCAACAAACGCAGATTCAGCAAACACAACAAGAGAGGCAGAAGAATGCAAAGTTCTCTCAGTCAAATCACCTATGATGAGCTCTGAGGGATGGTCACGCTAAACTGCTCGGGTTCCCTGGTGATCTGAAGTCACCTCACCGGAGTCATCAGCAGGCACCTCTGGACTCGACTGAGGAGGCTCGATCGAAGTGGAAGAAGTGATCAGAGGTCCGCCCTCATCCTCAGTCGAAGTCTCAGAAGGTGTGGGCTCTGCGGGGGATGCAGAAGGCCCACCCTCGTCAGCAGCTGGAGTATCCTCATCTTCCTTGAAGATGGACTCTCCGAGCTCATCATCACCAGAAAGCTCAAAAGAAGGAGTCAAAGAAGGCAAGGACTCATCAAATGAAACCTCACAAGTCTCGACAAGCAGCTGGGATTCGAGGTTCCAAACACGAAAACCTCGAGAATGCAAAGCGTAGCCAAGAAAAACACCATCCCAGCAACGAGACTCAAACTTGTCCAAGTGCCCTCCCTTCTTGAGCACAAAGCACTTGCAGCCAAATGCTCGCAAGTGGCTCACCTTGGGCTGTCTGCCAAATCGCAGTTCATATGATGTCTTACCAAGGTAAGCTCTAAGAAAGATGCGGTTGGCCAGATAGCAAGCCGTGTTCATGGCTTCAGCCCAAAAATGCCTAGGAGTCATGTGCTCATCGAGCATCGTCCTGGCCATCTTGACTAGCGTGCGGTTTTTTCGTTCCACAACGCCATTCTGTGGGGGAGTGTAAGGAGAAGAAAACTGATGGTCCAGACCCTGATCACTACAAAAGCTGACGAACTGAGAGTTCTTGAACTCAGATCTGTTGTCGGAGCGAATTGCTCGCATCCGACCATTGTTCTCATTCTTCAGCTTCAAAATCAGGTCATGAACAAATTGAAAAGTTTCATCCTTAGACTCCAAAAAGAAAACCCACGAGAATCGAGAAAAGTCGTCAACAATGACAAGTGCGTACCACTTCCCACCGACTGAACGTACCCGAGCTGGACCAACAATGTCCAAGTGTAAAAGCTCGCCTGGATACGAAGTCATCACCTGAGTCACAGGTGACTGAGAAGCGGCAACCATTTTCCCATGACGACAAGGATGACAAACTAGATCCTTCTCCATCTTAAGCTTGGGCAATCCTCGGATGAGGTCCATAGAGCTTAACCTCACTAGCAGATCAAAACTCAAATGACCTAACCTCCTATGCCACTTCCAAAGCTCAGAAGAAGATCCAGCCATCAAACAGTGAGAAGGGCCAAAAGAACTAGAGAAGTCAATTCGAAAAACTTTACCGAATGGTAAAATCTGGCAAATCAAAGACCCTCTAGAATCAACCACAGAAGAATTGCCCTTCTTAAAACGCACTTCCAAACCATCCTCAAGAAGTTGCGAAACAGAAATCAAATTGAAGTTCAAATTCTTAACCAAAGAAACATTCTTCAAAGAGAAATGATCTGAAATGCGAATTGAGCCATTGCCACTTACTTTCCCTTGACCACTGTTCCCGAAGGTGATGTACTCTTTGGAGCTTGGGGGAGTGAGACTGGAGAACCATCTGCGATGTCCCGTCATGTGGCGAGAGCATCCTGAGTCCATGATCCAAACATCCTCCAGTCCCCGGTCCTGCACAATCAGTGGCTGTAAGTGGGAGCAAATGGTCCGGCACCAGGTTTAGCAAAATAGCTAAACCAGTGTCGAGCCATCTGCTCAAAAGATGGAAAGCGAAAACCATCAAGAAAGTTCGGACCAAAACGCGGCTCAAAGCGCGGTCCTCAGTTCTGCCTAACCCTGCGGCCACGAGGTCCAGGACCGTAGCCAACACGGCCTGGAACTCTGCCGGAACGAACACCACCAACTGGAGCACGGGCAAGAACGCCGTCTCCTCTACCACGACCTACACGACGCGGCCTGGCCTCCAGCCTCTCCCTGTGCCGAGGAACACGCAGTCTACCACCCTGCTGGTAGAACTGCTCCTGATCACCACGAGCCCTCTCTGCTCTCTCAACTCGCTTCCTCCTGAAGCAGAACTCCGCAAGATGCCCGTCTCTCTGACAGTACTCACAATGATAGGTGGGCTTCTTGGGATGTGGTTGAGGCTTGGGATGTTTGGGCTTGGTAGTGTTTGGTGTGGTCTTCTTGGGTTGAGAGGGTCCAGGAAGAGAGTCTAGAGAAGAGTGGAGGTGTTTGGGCTTAGGAACCCAGATAGGCTTCTTGGGTGGAGCTTTGGGTAGTTCATGAATCACTCCATCCTTGGGCTGACAAGCCTGGGAGGTCTCAGTGGAGTGAGTCTTGGGATACCTCTGCTCTGGGGTCATTTTGCTCCACTCCACTGCCCGGCTAATGACACTCTCAAAGTCAGCCTTGGTGTAGGTGTAACCTACCCCAAACCCATCCTGCCTCTTGAACTGCTGGATCATCATGCCAAGCTGTGGCTCTCTGGCACTGATCCAACTCAGGATAGAACGGAGGTAAAAGTTCTCATTCTGAGAATCTGCTAGCTCCTCTCTCAAGGAAGCTAGAACCTCCACCTGAGACAAGCAGGTCTCAGACTCACTCTCTACTTGGACAGACTTCCCGGCTTTTAGCTTAATCAATTCCATTCTAAGAGACAGGCAGTTCTCACAAACAGTGGGTGGAACTGACAATGTCTCAAGCTCTAGCCTAGTCTGCGCAAGCTCAGCTCTCAACCTCTCCAAATCACCCAACTGTTCATCGCCCTTGGATTTCAGCTCAGCTAAGATAGCTAGATGAGATGGGCAATCAACACAGGGTGCGACGGCAGTGGCTTGAGCATCTTTCAGCTCCAGCTGAGCGCTTTCAAGCTCAGTGGCCAAAGCGTCCCTCTCATCAACCCTTTCTGTTTACCTAGACTTCAAAGTCGACAGGTCACACAGAAGCACCTCACACTTCGGGCACTCACTGCTATCACCCAAGCAAGGGGAAGAAGATAGACTCTCAATTCTGCCGTTAGCCACAGCAAGCTCACTCTCTAACTCATCTATCCTCTTCTTAGCCCCCCTAAGCAGTTTTTCCCGATATTTCAACTCCTGACGATTGCTCTCAAGTAAATCAACGATTTCGCGCTCGTAGGATGATACCTTGTTGTCGTCGTCGTCGGAATCGTCGGAGGAGCTCTTTTCTTCCTTATCCCCAAGAGCCATTGAACAGAAGCTCTTGCGGGATCTTCGGCGCTGGTGTGAGTGGCTCTTCGGCTTGTCTCCGAAGGCCATGAAGCAGAGGCCCGCTGGATCGTCCTTGTCCTTCCCCTTCCTGATGGCGATCTCCTCATCGCTTAAGCTCGATGAAGAGGAAGAAGACGTGGACCGCTTGGAGTAGCTTTTCTCCATCTCAGCGAAGAAGGCCTTGTCGCGCTTCTTGTTCTCTCGCCGGTAGTCCTTCAGGCCTACACTTCCCAATGAAATGATCTAAGTATATGTAAAGTGAGATGAGAAGTTACTGTTCAGATTTGTCTCCTGTTTGAAACTTGACGAAGCCCGATTCGCTGGTCGAAGCCTGCTTCGGAGGTTGGTGACGAAGCCTACATCGGAGGTCAGATGCGAAGCCTGCCGAAGGCTGTTGTAAATGCCGAAGGTGTTTCGATCTAGCCTAGTTCGAAGTGGTAGATGACGAAGTATGACAAAGCCGGAGCCTACTTCGAAGTGTGTACTTCGAAGGCAAGGCTTCGGACACAGCTTTGAACCGAGAGCTTCGAACCTAGACCTTCGAACAGGAAACTTCGAATGCAACACTCAGACGGACTACCTTCAAACAAAGAAGCGAAGCCTGTCACACGACAGAGGCACCAAATTCGAAGCCTACACTCTACCTTCGAAAAGAGCAAGCTTCGAAAAGAGAAGCGAAGGCTGACACGCCACGGAGAAACCAACGCGAAGCCTAGCAGAACGACAAGCTTCGAAGCCAACTTCGACACCTATCGAAGTGTGGACTTCGAACAGCTAGAGCCGGAGTACCTTCGCACTGTCGTTCGAAGTATGTTATGCTGTCCGTTCAAGAAGTACTTCGAAGTTAGCAACACAGGACTCAAAACCAAGTTCGAAGTTTGAACGAAGCCTTCGAGGATGTTAAATCGAAGCCTGCCTCACGGAGCTGAGGGGCTTCGAACAGAGAAGGATGGCTTCGCCAGAAAACAGGCAGAAAAGTTTCTAGAGCCTGTCAACTTCGATCAAAAAGATGTGCAGTAGAAAGTAAAAAGCTGGCACAGAGTACTGTAGCTACAGTAGCAGTACTACTTGCAACAGCAAGAACTAGTACTACTTCTCACGAAGAACACACGCACAGAGAAGCTTCCGAAGCCTCAAAATCAATGGAAAAACTTGCTGAGTGAGTAAAATGATGCCAATAAAAACTCTGCAGTTGCTGCACACGATTTGGAACTAGAACCTTCACTGAACAATAAATGCAAGGCAACAAAATAGGGGCAAAAATGCCTGGCGGCGCAAGCAAGAACAGGAGAGGAGAGAGGCAAAGCAAGAGACAAAAAGTGACCCAAAGGAGTAGTATTGAATTCAGCCAAAAGGGTAGTCCAAACCCTATGGATTGGGGTCCTATTTATAGGCTCCCAACACTAGAAACATTCCACCTGCCCCTTAGGGTTTTACAGACGCAAGAATAAAGGAAAAGACTCTACTGCCCTTAGGAATTTTTACAGACACGACTGACTGACTGTGGGCCTAGAGATACATATGACGTATCCGAAAGCTAAGTTTTCGTAGCGACTACGGCTTCTCTTCTGGACAGTCGGATACAGAATCAACGGTTGTCAGTTTTGTGCCGAAACTAACAAAGCCTCCACCGACTTTGCACCAGGTACCCGGATTGGGCCGGCCCGATTCCGCAGCTCTCTCAGCCCGGCAATCACTCACCGCCCGTGTACCTGAGTCAATCCTGGTCAACAGCCCAGTGGGTCTTCTACTGCTTCTGGCCCATGCACCCGGATTGGGCCAGCCCGACTTCGCAGCCTCCTCTGCCCGACAGTCGCTCGCTGCCCGTGTACCTGAGTCACACGCGGCCCATGAAACAGCAGATCTCCTTTCTTCTTCTGTCCTCTTTGACTATCGTTGACAATGACTCATCACTTCTAGAGCCATGAGGCCCACGCTATTCAGCATGGCTCCTCACCGGTGGAGGGCTTCTAGGCAAACCCATGAAGGTTGTACAGAAAAGTAAATGAAAAGTAAAGGTACGGTTCAAAATAGGGTTTGAAGTTGATTTGTGTTGGGGGGGGTTAATGAACCAGCCTCACCCTTATATTTATAGGGGCTAGTCTTCTTATCTCTAAGGTTAATCTGGTAAGATTCGATCTAATCAAGATTAGGAATAAAGACAGACAGAATTAGACTCAAATTCTATCTCCTAAACAACCCGAAGTGGGCCTTCAGCAAGGCCTACCGAAGCCTGCTCCTCGGGCCGAAGCTTCGGTGAGGCAGGCCTCCAAAGGCCTTCGGGCTGAAGGTAGCAGACCACTAGAAGGCTTCCGAAGCCCAAACATTCGATGGGCCTTCGGCCCTGCAACGCTTCGGCCAGATCCAGGACTTGTGTATTTTTAGCCCAAATTACTAAAAGTGATGGTGTACGGAGCCCACTTCAAGTATTCCGAAGGAAAATAAGAGACAATGTTATACTACAAAGGGCACTTGAGGGGCGAGGTGTATGGGGCCCACGGGGTCCCTGCCCAATTATATGGCGGAGGCATTGGTGGCTCCAGCGGGTTTGCCCACTACGAGCGAACCCCATTGCCCGAAGGGGGATTCGCCCATGTCGAAGGTATTTCAGACCATATTAGCGAAGGGTCCTGCCAGGCCAGAGGTAAGTTTGGCCATTGCATGCCAAAGACTCCTACCAGAGGGTTCGCTTAGAGCGGAGCTGAGTTTGGTCATTGGGGTTCGAGCTCATTGTGCGAAGGGTTTGGCCATTGGGGGCCAAACTCGTGGTGCGGGGGGTTCGTCCATTGAGGTTCGAACACACTGTGCGGAGGGTTCAGCCACTGGGGTCCGAACTCGCTTTTTGGGGGGGTCGGCTACTGGTGTCCGAACCCACTATATGGAGGGTTCAGCCATTGGGGTCCGAACCCACTATGCAGAGGGTTCAGCCACTGAGGTCTGAAACCACCATCCGACTGCCTTGGCCCCTTTGGCTGTCTTAGCTTTTTTGCACGGGGGCTTGTTTCCTTGGCTTTTTCTGGTGTTTTTTCAACTGCATATGATATGTGACCTTTGGTTTCTTGCTAGCCCTAGCCGAAGGAGACATGTTGACATTTATTTTCCACACTCCTACTTCAGGGTTCTTTGGTACGCGTGTGCGTGTGCGTGATTCTCCAATAATGACCGCTTTCCACATAGTTGACTTAGCTTGTTCTGGCCGAATCAGCACTCTCTTCTCGTCGAGGTCAACGGTGTTCACGGGAAAGGGGTCTTTGTCCAGCTTCATCTTTGGACTGGGGTCTATTTTCAATCGTCCTTCTTCTATGGCCGATTGAACCTGCCGATGAAAAACATTGCAGTCGTTAGTATAATGGGAATGTGAATCATGCCACTTATAGTAGGGGCATTTTTTTAGCTCGTCGACGGATGGAATGACTTAGCCTTTAGGCAACCTGAGAAGATGGTTCTTCAAGAGAAAATCAAATATTTTATCGCACTTAGTTATATCAAATGAGTATTTGACTTCGCTAAGCTGACTCTTAGTGGGAGACGGTCGTAGTTCAAAATGAGTGATGGGTTTGCTCTTAGCATTCCACACCCATTCGGCCACATACATGTCAGCCGAATCTTCCTCTTCTTTAAACTCTTCCTTATCATAGTGTTCCATGATGTGGACTTCATCCCTAGGCTTGTTAAATGTTTTGATAAACTTTTTATCTTTGGCCCGACCTTCTAGGACCAGAGCCTACTGCAAGACTTGGTTGACTTCTAAAAAGTTTTTGTTATCTAGCCTCTCTTTAATCTAAGAACGCAAACCGTTCAATGCTAGATCTGCCAAATCCCTTTCTGAAATATTGAGATTAAACATCTGTTTCTGGTATCTCTAAAGTGCTTGATGTTCTCGGAGACACTCTCGCTAGATTTTTGTCTAACCGATGTCAAGTGTGAAAGCCTAAGTTCTGTCTCACCCGTATAAAAATAGTCATGGAACTTTTGTTACAACTCAACCCACGTCCGGACAATGTTCGGTGGGAGCACCGAAAACCAAGTAAAAGCGGTACTAAATAGTGAGAGGGAAAATAGTCTAAGTTTTAAAGCATCTGACCCACTAGCTTCTCCACACTGTGCTAAAAACTAACTTACATGGTCTAGTGTGGTTTTGTTACCCTCACCGTCGAACTTGGTGAATTCAGGGACTCAATAGCCGCGAGGGTAAGGTATTGTTTCGGAATGGTTGGGGTATGGCTTCCGGTAAACCCTAGCCCGACCCTAGGTACGAAGCCGGTGCACTCCCTAAATAGTCCGCAGATTCGCTCCTCTAGGTTGTCTTGGCCTACTGCCTGTGCATGTCTCTCATGCGGTGGTATGTCGGCATCTTGGCCATGAGGGTCTTCCTCACGTGCTGGCTCTAGGCATATCACATGTTCGGGCCTATGCGTTTGTGCATGCAGTGCAGGCAACGCGAGAAAAACTGGCGCAGGTGTAGGTGGCTTGCAATGAATGAGGTTAGCTTGGTAATGACTCATCTCGGCCGTATATGTTGAGGCCGGAGACATGATGGTTTTGCCAGTACTACCATCGGTTCTGCTATCGATATGATTCACCGGGGGTGCACTGGCGATTGGAGTTGGAGGAATAGCCTTGGTAAAGCCAAACCTTCTAAGTGTCGCCTCTACTTGAGAGCAAACTGCCGAGTCTAAACGGTTGGCTAGTGAAGCGCTAACAGCTTGATCTACTGATGCGACTATTTTTTTCTCAATTTCTAAAGAAGATAAAGGAGGTGATACTGGTGTTACCTGGGTTCGAGCGAGGTCGGGGATGTTGACATCGTGCTTAATGAAGCCCGCACGTGTCTTGATGTAGCCCCCAAGCATGAGGTCTTGTAGTGCTTTCATTTTTTCCTCGATCTCTGCCCGGTCCTCCTCAAATATATCTTCAAGGGTACGCGTCATGATGTTGGGGTTGTCGATATCTGCACCTCCCATGGGATCCATTGGCGTTGAAGACATAGTAGTCATTGTAGATGTACCCGCAGCCGATGTAGACGTACTTGTCATGTTGGTGTAGCCCTCCCTAGCAGAGTCGTCAAAAAGTGTGTTGACGCGAAAATGTGCCCCCACAATTCGGTCAATTCGACGATCCAAAAGTGTGCGAATACTTAGGGACAAGCCTCAACATAACACAACACCGACGTTTTGTTCTGACTACCCTTAACAGTGTCAAGGGGGGTGGAGTCACCAGGTAATCAGATCACACAGAAATAATCCAATTAGCCGAAATGAATTATATAAATAAAACAAACCAGGTAGCTGGGAGAAGCCTAACTGATTCAAAGTGTACTGTGCGAAGGGGTTCAATGAAGGAGGCCTTTGGCATCTCGTGCGAAGGGTCTCGCCGAAGGTAGTCTTCAGCGTTCGGACTGATTTGGCCGAAGGCAGGCTCTAAATAGATCTCGACACGAAATCACCTCCGAACAGCAGGGTTCGGTGCAAAGTCTTTGACACGACAAAAATATCCTAACACAACGCACTGGCATGACTTCGTCTGGAGCGAAGTGTAGGAGTGACGAAGCCTGACGCGATGAAGCCTACCGCGGAGCGCTTTGGCGTGCGGGACTTAGTCAGACGGACAACAACGTGATGAGTCCGGCACGGGTAGTCGAAGCAAGGGTCCTGTCGAAGGGTGTTCTGGCGGCCTCTGAAACCAATCTCCTGGCTTTGGACACCTCCAGTGAAGGGGCTCTGAGCGTGAAAACCTGCAACAAAACTTAGATGAAGTGCCATTTCGGTTTCGGCCTAGGGACCGAATTTGCTAATTATTGCAATAGAGAAACGAAGGTAGCAATCTGTTACATAGATTAACGGATACTTCACAAGCGAAGTAACAAGGCGATAGCAATCTGTTACATAGCTTAATGGGTACTTCACGAGCGAAGTAACAAGGCTTACCAAGGTTTCGGCGTGGCCGGCGGAGGGCTTCCAGGCAAGCCATGAAGGTTGTAGAGAAAAGTAGATGAAAAGTAAAGGTACGGTTCAAACTAGGGTTTGAAGTTGATTTGTGTGTGTGAGGGGGGGGGGGGTTAATGAACCGGCCTCACCCCTATATTTATAGGGTCCAGTCTTCTTATCTCTAAGGTTAATCTGGTAGGATTCGGTCTAATCAAGATTAGGGATAAAAACAGCCAGAATCAGACTCAAACTCTATCTCCTAAACAGCCCGAAGTGGGCCTTCGACAAGGCCTGCCGAAGCATGCTCCTTGGGACGAAGCTTCGGCGAGGCAGGCCTTCGGGCCGAAGGTAGAAGGCTACTAGAAGGCTTCTAAAGAACAAACATTCGATGGGCCTTCGGCCCTGCAAGGCTTCGGCCTGATCCAGGACTTGTGTATTTTTGGCCCAAATCACCAAAAGTGATATTTTGACAATCTTGACCATTAACACCATTTTTTCCTATCAACAGGACTATAGTGAGAAACAAGGTGTTGGGGGAAAATGCTTCACTTTCAGGACTTAGAGATTAATAGTTCAAGATAACTTATCAGCTTCGGAGCAGATATGCTTATGCCCGAAGGTGGTGGAGTCGTTAAGCCGAAGGGAGCTTCAACTTACAATCCAAAGAAACCCTCCACAGGATATGAAGCTCCGGTGATAAACGGCAAGGTTGATAAGATGTTTGACTTATCTACTTACTCCCGGTAGATTTTAACATTTTAACCTTGTTCAGGGTACCAAATAGTTTCCACTATATCGGTTGTAATTGAGGGTAAATAGGTCTTTTCCTTAGACCTTTTTGCCTATAAATACCCCCTTATTACCCTGTAATAGGGATCGAATACTCAGCTATTCAATACACACATTCGGACTACTTGAGCTATTATCCAATTCGGAGGCTCGGGATAGTTCTTAACACGAACTCACTGGTTGTTAGTTCTTAATCTTAGATAACCTGTTAGCGTAATCGTTTACGCCAACAGTTGGCGCCGTCCGGGGGGACCCTAGTTCTAGAAGCTAGTTCTCTACAGCTGACTGCACTTCGAAGAGCACTTGCGGAGGGAGCTTCGAAGTCCCAAGATTCCGCGCACCCTTTAGTAATGGGCTTCTTAGTACGGTTCGAGGGCCTTTTCTCGCCTTCCCAAACCAATCAAAGTCGTTCTCTACTACTGATTGCACTTCGAAGAGCACTTGCGGAGGGAGCTTCGGAGTCCCAAGATTCCGCGCACCCTTCAGTAAGGGGCTTCTTAGTACAGTTCGAAGGCCTTTTCTCGCCATCCCAAACCAATCAAAGTCCTCGGTCTTCGGACCTCTTTTTCACTAGCTATGCCTCCCAAGCGGAGCCTAGCCTCGAATCCTCCCCGAAGGTCCCCTCGGACCAATGGGGCCGGACCCTTAGCTGTTCCAACAACACCCAAAGGTGTCGCTGGGTGTCGAGTACCCAGATGCCCTCGGGCTGCTCCTACAGTGCTCCAAACTGATTATGTTAGTTCCCAAGACCCGGAGCTCCCCTCCGATTGAGACGAAGACCTTCCTAAGGACGAGGCTACTCAGGTAGCGCGACTTTAGGAGGAAGTGGCTAGGTGGAGGCAAGAGGCCGCTGATCACCTCCGTTCCCAAGCCTCCACCCAGGCTCCAGAAGGCCCCCAAGACGGTGGTTCTCGCAACCTTCCTGAATCTGTTCAAGTCCCGGAGGAGGCTGAGAATGCATCTTTCGATGATGAGTCTCCGCTACATTTGGACTTGCAAAGGGTGCCCTTCGATCCCAGGTTCAAAGCCTCGAAGCTGCACAAGTATTTCGGTGGGTCTGACCCCAGAGAATTTCCTCGTTCATATGCCCTAGCGATAGAAGCAAGCGGAGGGGTGCGTAACACTATGGCAAAGTGTTTTCCCCTCACTCTCGAAGGTGTGGCTCTCCGATGGTTCTGGTCCTTGAAGGCAGGATTGATCAAATCCTAGGAGCAGTTGAAGAGGAAGTTTGTAAGCAACTTCCAAGGTACCTTTGTGGCTCCGATGTCGACATGGAGCTTATTCCAGGTGAAGCAGCGAGCAGGGGAGATGCTTCAGGAATACTTCACGTGCTTCGCCCACACCAAATCACAGATCAAGGGCTTGTCTACCTCTTTGGTAGTCGACGCTGCCCGCAAAGGGGTGTTGAACCCCGATCTCCTCAGCAAGCTTCACCAGAAGCCTGTGTCATCTGTGGCACAGCTGATGGCATACTTCGAGCAGTATGCCAAGGCATAGGAAGGCTGTCTTCAGCGAGCCGCAACACCTGCTCCAGCTCTTGGGGAAGTGAATACGGAGCTCGAGGCCTCAACCTATTCGTAGCCCCCTCAAGACAATCGCTTCAATGATCACAAGCGGGGAAAAAAGCACTTCCGAGGTGTTGAGCATTGCACCCTCCGTTCCGAAGGCACCTGCCATCTTTCAGCAGGCGCAAGTCTTCAGGGCTGGAGCACCGAAGCCCCAAGAGAGAGTACCTGGCAGGCACCAGAGATTTTTCTACTGCGTGTAAGGTTACAATAGGAGCCATGACACGAAGGATTGCAAAGCGGTATTAACCCTTCGGGGTGAATACCTAGGATGAAGTACCGGGTGGGGTACTTCGGATCGAACCGCTCTAGCGGCACGGTCGGAGCCTGTGCAAATCATGACCCGAGCTGGTGTCCCCGAAGCCCCCATGCAACTACCGGTGGTCAACATTATGCCACCACCGAAGCAGGAGAACCCCCAAGACCACGACAAGCGAGTGGTCCTGCCCATCTCCGGAGGAGGGACCCTCGGCAACATGTCCAAGAGGCAGCGGCGAGAATACGTCCGCGAAGTAGGACACATTGGGACCTCGAATTCCGCGGAGGGAATGCCCGAATGGTCTCATGTACCTATTTCCTTTACTGCCAGTGACGCGGCGGGGGTGAAGTTCCCCCATGCTGACCCCTTGGTAATTTCAGCAGATATAGCTGGGGTGGAAGTTCGAAGGGTCCTGGTGGACGGTGGGAGCTCCGCAGACATACTTTTTGTCCAGGCCTTCGACTAAATGTGTATACCCCGCAGGCATTTACTTCTAGCAGCCCGGCCACTTCAAGGTTTCGCGGGTCTGCCTCTTGATGCCCTCGGCCAAATAGGCCTCGTGGTTGCCGTCGGAGAGGGGCCCCTGGGCAGAGTGGAGGAGGTGATCTTCGACGTTGTCGACGCCCCCTATGCCTACAATGTAATCTTCGGACAGGGGATGCTGAACCAGTTCGGGGATATAGCACATCACAACTATCTGTGTCTCAAGATGCCCATGCAAGGTGGAGTCCTTACCATTTTAGGAGACCAAGCTGTAGCCCGAAGAACAGAGTATGGTCACAGTCAGCCGTTGGACCCTTGGCAAGTACATAGTGTGACAGAGCACACCGAAGAGGTTCCAGAGTCATCGAACTCTTCGAAGGGCCTTTCCCTTAAGCCAACCCGGGAAGGTGATGTCATGACGAAAATAATTCTGAAGGAGGGAAAAGAATACCCAATACAGTTCGGCAAGGGGCTATCTCCGGAGATAGCCGCCTCGTTGGAAGAAGTAGTCAAGAAAAATTTGGACATCTTTGCCTGGACTGACGAAGACATCACCGAGGTTGATCGGAGTATCATCGAGCACACTTTGCTCGTCAACCCGAAGATTAGGCCAGTACGCGAGGGGCTCCGTAAGCTGTCTACGGAAAGGGCAGACCTTGCCAAGATCGAAGTAGAAAAAATGTTAAGGGATGGCATCATCAGGGAAGTAGCCCACACCGAGTGGTTGGCAAACCCTGTTTTTGTCAAGAAAAAGGGCTCCGACAAATGGCGCATGTGCATCGATTTTACATCATTAAATAAAGCATGTCCGCGAGACCCCTACCGTATGCCCCGAATAGACCAGCTGGTGGATTCCACAGCTGACTCTGAATCGCTAAGCTTCCTCGATGCTTACTCCGGATATCATCATGTCTAGCTAAAGCGTGAAGACGAAGCCAAGACAAGTTTCATAACTCCATCCGGAGTATTTTGTTATGTAAGAATGCCTTTTGGCTTGCGGAATGCCGGAGCCACATTCTCACGTTTAATAGCTAAGGCTCTAGGTCACCAAATAGGCCGAAATGTCGAAACCTATATGGATGACATTGTAATAAAGAGTGCTGAAAAGCACCAGCATAGTCTAGACTTAGCTGAAACATTTGAGAGCCTCTGAGCATGTGGAGTCCGCCTCAACCCTGAAAAATGTATATTCGGGGCGCAAGAAGGAAAACTGCTAGGGTACTTAGTTTCGAGTAGAGGAATCGAAGCTAGCCCAACGTAGATAAGTGCACTGCAAAGAATGGCTCCACCAGAAAATTTGAAGCAAGTCCAGAAGCTAACAAGACGGCTCGTAGCTCTCAGCAGGTTCCTGGCCAGGTCAGCCGAACGAAGCCTTCCAATTTTCAAAGCTCTAAAGGGGTCTGAAAGTTTCAACTGGACGTCGGAGTGCCAGAAGAGCTTCGATGATATCAAGGAATACCTCGGAAGACTGTCGACACTTACTGTGCCCCTCTTGGAAGAAACTCTCCTCCTTTATCTTGCAGCAACAAGCTCCGCAGTAAGTGCACTACGAGTCAGAGAAGTTGAGCTTAAGGGGAAGCTGGTGCAAAACCTAGTTTATTTTGTCTCAGAAGCTTTGTCCGGAGCAAAGACAAGTTATTCCGAGCTCGAGAAATTTTCCTATGACCTAGTAATGGCCTCGCGGAAGCTAAGGCATTACTTTCTAGCGCATAACCTAGTTGTTCCTACCTCGTATCCTCTTGGTGACATGCTTCAGAGCAAAGATTCTACAGGTAGGATCGAAAAATGGGCTGTCGAGCTAGCCCCCTTCAGAATTTCCTTCACGGCAAGAACAGCTATCAAATCCCAGATCATAGCTGACTTCATAGCAGAGTGGACTCCATCTGCAGTTTAGGCTTCGGAGGAGCCCTCCGAAGGTTTATGGACAATTTTTTCTGACAGAGCTTATCAGGCATCTGGTGCCGGAGTTGGAGCGGTAATAATATCACCGTCAGGGCACAAGGCCATGTATTCTGCGAGGCTCAACTTTAAGACCACCAATAATATCGCAGAGTACGAAGGAATCCTGCTAGGCCTCCAAAAGGCAAAGGCACTTGGAGTAGCAAGGATAATAATTAAAACAGATTCCCAAGTCATCGCAGGGCATGTTGACAAAAGCTTTCAAGCAAGGAACCCACATCTAGCAAAATATTTGGAAGAAATCCGCAAAATAGAAGCAGCATTCAAAGGATTTCTGTTTGAAGTATCCCTCGAGGAAATAATCAACTTGCAGACATTGTAGCAAAGGCTGCAGCCGGAGCATTGGACCTCCCGGAGGGTGCTTTCTATGAAGAACTAGTCAAGCCTACAGTCAATCAATTACCCTCCACAGAAGTCCTTTGCATTCCAGCTGTAGATTGGCGGGCTCCGATAATGGATGTCTTGCAAGGCAGCGCAGATTCGTTAGAAGGTTCGGATTTCCGAAGGTTGCAAGCAAGGGCTCGAAACTATAAGCTTGTCAATGGAGTGTTGTACAAAGTCAGAGTTTGTTCTCGTCTACTCTGGTGCATCTCCCAACCCGAAGGCCAAGATATACTTCGGGACATTCACGAAGGTTTATGTGGAAGCCACCTAGCCCCTCGTGCTCTAGCAGGAAAGACACTTCGGCAGGGGCTCTACTGGCTGACAATTGTAAGAGATGCAGAGGAGTTGGTTTGAACCTGCCAAGGATGCCAGTGGATGGGAAGACAAAGCCACCGTCCGCCAGTACCACTTAAAGTTATTTCCCCGGTATGGCCAATGGCTCGGTGGGGCATGAACCTCATCGGCCCTTTTCCAAT
Source organism: Zizania palustris (assembly GCA_019279435.1). Lineage (NCBI taxonomy): Eukaryota > Viridiplantae > Streptophyta > Magnoliopsida > Poales > Poaceae > Zizania > Zizania palustris. The sequence goes on along the minus strand of JAAALK010000082.1, from coordinate 75,778,986 downwards.
GGCAAAAGGCATCTTGAAGTTTGCAGTGGTAGCAATTGAATATTTTTCTAAGTGGGTCGAAGCAGAACCCTTGTCTGCTATCACTTCAAGGAATGTGAAAATTTTTTTTGGCAAAATATTATATGCAGGTTCGGAGTTCCAAGGGAGCTAACAATGGATAATGGAACCCAGTTCGAAGCTGATACATTCAAAGAATTTTGTGAAGAACTGGGCATTAAGTTATGCTTCACAGCTGTTGGCGTAAAAGATTACGCTAACAGGTTTCTGAAGGTTAGAAACTAACAAACGAAGTGTTTGCGAAGTAAACTATTTCAAGCCTCCGAAAGGATAATAGCTTAAAACAGTTCGAAAATTTATATTGAATAACTTGTATTCGATCCCCATTACAGAGTAAAACAGGGGGTATTTATAGGCCCAAACATTAAGGAAAAGACCCTTTTACCCCTCTATTACAACCTACATAGTGGAAACTATTTGGTACCCTTAATAGGGCTAAAATGGTAAAAGACTAATCTAATAAGAAGGAAGATAAGTCTTCCATCCTAGCTGGCAAGGAAGCTCTCGGAAGATTTCTAGTTCGAAGATATACTCCGAACTAGAGTTCCCCTCCATACTTCGAACTTGATCCACGGTGATTCCGGAGTTATATGCTGGAAACCTTTGATTCTATCACCTGCCTTTGCCTTGTTACCATAATGGCTCCGAGGATGAAATATTTTTCCCCAACAGTAGCCCCTCGAATACGCTTCTCCGCTAGACCTGTGATGTTAGGAGAGAAGTATACGCAAGAGAAATAATCATGCGCAAAGACTAACAATTTTAATCAGCCTTCGAAATATGTGGATGTTGGGGGAATATATTTCCCTTGAACAGGGGCCAAATGACGTCAGCCTCCGACAGCCTTCGGCCCAGAGCCCAGCGCTGTCGGAGCCTGTTTTCTCTCTAAGTGTTGTTTCCAGGTCCCAAGGTGCCTTTTGGGGCCTGTAGCTTCGGAGCCCTCAGACCGGGAGGTCCGGCTTGGAGCCCCTGATTCGGGCCCTAGCGCAGGGCGCCGGAGGCCACCCTCCGGGCGCAGGAGGCCGGAGGCCACCCTCCGGGAGCCAATTGAGGAGCCATGCTGAATAGCGTGGGCCTCATGGCTCCAGATGTGATGAGTCATTGTCAACGATAGTCAAAGAGGACTGGAATGAGAAGAGAAGACCTGCTGCGTCTGGGCCGCGTGTGACTCAGGTACAGGGGCAGCGAGTGACTGTCGGGCAGAGGGGCCGCGAAGTCGGGTTGGCCCAATCCGGGTACATGGGCTAGGAGCAGTAGAGGATCCACTGGACTGTTGACCGGGATTGACTCAGGTACACGGGCGGCGAGTGATTGCCGGGCTGAGGGAGTCGCGGAATCGGGCCGGCCCAATCCGGGTACCCGGTGCGAAGACGGTGGACGCTTTGTCAGTTTCGGCGCAAAACTGACGACCGTTGATTTCGGATCTGACCGTCCTGAGGCGAAGCCGTAGCTGCTACGAAAGCTCCGCATCAGGACAAGTTACCTTTATTTAGGTTTTTACTATTTTGCCTTTAGGCCCACAGTCTGTCAGTTGAGTCTGTAAAAAACCCTAAGGGCATTTCGGTCTTTTCCATTTTTATTCAGCGTCTGTAAAAAACACTAGGGGTATTTCTGCATTTTACCTTTTATTGGGCTGCCTATAAATAGGCCCCAATCCCTAGGGTTAGGTTTAACTCACTTTTTATAAAAAAAAAATCAGAGTTCAACCTACCTGCCTCTGTTTTGTGCGCCGCCACTTTCTCCGCGTTCTTCCTGTTTTGCGCCGTGAGCAAGAAACCCGTCTGTTCATCGTGTTTTTACTCACTGCTTTCTTCTCGAGTGATTTTTCTTTGGGAAATCCTCTTTCCAGGTTCGGTTAACAACACATAGCATTCAAATCGTTTTTGCCATGTAACGATTCCATGTTTGCTCCGTTTTGCGTGATCAAGTTTATATTTATTTTGCACATCATTTCTGGTCTACCGTGTTTGCTTTCTTCTATCTACTCAAGTGCCTATGAGTTCTAGTACAAGCAGGGCTAGATTTTTGTTTCTGGTAGTAGCTGCAGTTTCAATCGGTTGTACAACGCAATTAGAATTACGTTAATCACTTTTGCCTTGAAGTTTGTCCCTATGCGTTGCTGGTTCAGGTGTTAGTCAGATTAAAATAGCCTTTCAACAGTAAATGGTTTCATCGTTTTGCGTGCGTATGAAATTTTCTTGTTTTGCCTTGTGTTACGTCACGCCAGATGCTCATGATTAGTACTAATTGTATTTCTCGATTTGCGTGCTAATTAAATACCCATGTGTTGCCATGTTTCATGTACGATCAGTATTATTTCAATACTTCCCGTAACCTCCTATTACATGTGATGGCATACTGTTAAAAGTATTTTTCATGAATATATTTTATCTGTTGATTTAATCTTTGTGCTGTCATTATATCTGTTGATTCATCTGCTGTTTTGATAGATGATATTGATTATGGTGTTTTAATCTGAGCACTGTTTCATTTCGATTAGAACATCATGTTTTACCTTCTTCATATGTGTTGGTTTGATTAAATGCCTGTGAGTTAATTAATCTGTTGAATCTGCCTTTAAGCACTGTGTTGGTGTCTTTTCGATTAGGACACCGGTCGTTTTTAGGCTAGATCATTTTAGGTCCTGTTGATCTGTTTACTTTTCCTTGCTAAGTCTGTCGAGGTGCGTTGGGTATTGGGAGCAGGCCATTGATTCGAAAGAATTTTTTTTAGGCGCCCATTCACCCCCCCTCTGGTCGCTACTTTCGGTCCTACAAGTGGTATCAGAGCCTGGTTAGGGTTTTTCCATACCTTAACCGGTTCTAAACCCCAGTAGTGATCATGACTTCTCCTGGCAAGGTCCCGTCCTTGGAAGCTTATGGCTATAATTATTGGAAGACTCGCATGCGAGCCTATCTCATGAGCCAAAGCTCGGACATCTGGGACATTTGCGTTCACGCTACGTTTGTCATATTGCCAGTTGCTGAGCGTGATTCTCCTGGTATCATCGCCCAGCATGTGAACAATAGCAAAGCGGTGAACATCTTGTTTTCTGGTTTGGGTCCCACTGAGTTTGAGCGTGTGAGCCATCTCTCTACTGCGAGAGAGATCTGGGCTACCCTCCAGGCACACCATGAGGGGACAGCTCAGGTCAAGGCTCGGCTCTATCAGACCTACCGGCGTGAGTACGAGAACTTCACACAAAAGCCGGGTGAATCTGTTGAAGCATTGTTTGGTCGTTTTCAGTCGATCATAAACAAGCTTCGGGACAACAAGGCTGAGGGTGTTCAGTTGGTCTCAGATCATGAACAGGCGCTCAAGGTTCTTCATACCTTGGACCCAAAGATCTGGGAGATCAAGGTATCCTCTATCATTGAGAGCACTTCTTATGATACCTTGACCATTTCTGATTTGTTTAGCAAGCTGAAGGCCACCGAGGTTGATACCCAGTTGAGATCAAATCTCACTGGCTCTGGATCAAAGTCTCTGGCCCTTGCTACACCTTCTGTTGATCCCTCTTCTGTGAGTTGTGTTGGGTTCTCTTTGATGTCTATCACTGAGGATCAGCTTGAGTCGTTGGGAGATGATGATTTGTGTCTTTTTAACAACCGGGTGCGTCGTGTCTATGATAAGAGGATGTTCAAAAGACACGGCACAAAGACCGGATGCTTTGAGTGTGGTGATCCAGGACACTTCATCGCCGACTGCCCCAAGCGCAATGGCCACAAGAAGGGCACCGGTGGTGGCTTCCACGACTCCGGCAAGCACGACAGCTCCTCCTTCAACAAGGGCAAGCCAAAAACCAGATTCTTCAGAAAGGCCCTGAAGGACTACCGGCGAGAGAACAAGAAGCGCGACAAGGCCTTCTTCGCTGAGATGGAGAAGAGCTACTCCAAGCGGTCCACGTCTTCTTCCTCTTCATCGAGCTCGAGCGATGAGGAGATCATCATCAGGAAGGGGAAGGACAAGGACGATCCAGCAAGCCTTTGCTTCATGGCCTTCGGTGACAGACCGAAGAGCCGCTCACACCAGCGCCGAAGATCCCGCAAGAGTTTCTGCTCAATGGCTCTTGGGGATAAGAAAGAGAAGAGCTCCTCCGATGACTCCGACGACGACGACAATGAAAAGGTATCATCCTATGAACGCGAAATTGTTGATTTACTTGAAAGCAATCGTCAGGAGTTAAAGTATCGGGAAAAACTGCTTAGAGGGGCTAAGAAGAGGATAGATGAGTTAGAGAGTGAGCTTGCCGTGGCCAACGGCAGAATTGAGAGTCTATCTTCTTCCCCTTGCTTGGGTGATAGCAGTGAGTGCCCAAAGTGTGAGGTGCTTCTGTGTGACCTGTCGACTCTGAAGTCCAGGTACACAGAAAGGGTTGATGAGAGGGATGCTTTGGCCACTGAGCTTGAGAGCGCTCAGCAGGAGCTAAAAGATGCTCATGCCACTGTCGTCGCACCCTGTGTTGATTGCCCATCCCATCTAGCTAGTTTAGCTGAGCTGAAAGCCAAGGGTGATGAGCATCTGGGTGTTTTGGAAAGAATGAGAGCTGAGCTGGCGCAGACTAGGCTAGAGCTTGAGACATTGTCAGTTCCACCCACTGTTTGTGAGAACTGTCTGTCTCTTAGACTTGAGTTGATTAAGCTAAAAGCCGAGAAGTCTGTCCAGGTAGATAGTGAGTGTGAGACCTGCTTGTCTCAGGTGGAGGTACTAGCTTCCTTGAGAGAGGAGCTAGCTGATTCTCAGAATGAGAACTTTTACCTCCGTTCTATCCTGAGTTGGATCAGTGCCAGAGAGCCTCAGCTCGGCATGATGATCCAGCAGTTCAAGAGGCAGGATGGGTTTGGGGTAGGTTACACCTATACCAAGGCTGACTTTGAGAGTGCCATTAGCCGGGCAGTGGAGTGGAGTAAAATGACTCCTGAGCAGAGATATCCCAAGACCCATTCCACTGAGTCTTCCCAGGCTTGTCAGCCCAAGGATGGAGTGATCCATGAACCACCCAAAGCTCCACCCAAGAAACCCATCTGGGTTCCAAAGCCCAAACTCCTCCACACTTCTCTTGACTCTCTTCCTGGACCCTCTCAACCCAAGAAGCCGACACCAAACACCACTAAGCCCAAGAACCCCAAGCCTCAACCACATTCCAAGAAGCCCACCTATCATTGTGAGTACTGTCAGAGAGACGGGCATCTTGCGGAGTTTTGCTTCAGGAGGAAGCGGGTTGAGAGAGCAGAGCGTGCTCGTGGTGGTCAGGAGCAGTTCTACCAGCAGGGTGGTAGACTGCGTGTTCCTCGACGTGGGGAGAGGCTGGAGGCCAGGCCGCGTCGTGTAGGTGGTGGTAGAGGAGACGACTTTCATGCCCGTGCTCCAGATGGTGGTGCTCGTTCCGGTAGAGCTCCAGGCCGTTTTGGCTACGGACCTGGACCTCGTAGCCGAGGTTTTAGGCAGAACCGAGGACCGCGCTTTGAGCCGCGTTTTGGTCCAAACTTTTCTGATGATTTCTGCTTTCCGTCTTTTGAGCAGATGGCTCGACACTGGTTTAGCTCGTTTGCTAAACCCGGTGCCGGACCATTTGCTCCCACTTACAACCACTAATTGTGTAGGATCAGGGACTGGAGGACGTTTGGATTATGGACTCAGGATGCTCTCGCCACATGACGGGACATCGCAGATGGTTCTCCAGTCTCACTCCCCCGAGCTCCAAAGAGTACATCACCTTCGGGAACAGTGGTCAAGGGAAAGTAAGTGGCATTGGCTCAATTCGCATTTCAGACCATTTTTCTTTGAAGAACGTTGCTTTGGTTGGAAACTTGAACTTTAATTTGATTTCTGTTTCGCAACTTCTTGAGGATGGTTTGGAGGTGCGTTTTAAGAAGGGCAATTCTTCTGTGTTTGATTCTAGAGGGTCTTTGATTTGCCAGATCTTACCTTTCGGTAAAGTTTTTCAGATTGACTTCTCTAGTTCTTTTGGCCCTTCTCGCTGTTTGATTGCTGGATCTTCTTCTGAGCTCTGGAAGTGGCATAGGAGGTTAGGCCATTTGAGTTTTGACCTGCTAGTCAGGTTGAGCTCTATGGACCTCATCCGAGGATTGCCCAAGCTTAAGATGGAGAAGGATCTAGTTTGCCATCCCTGTCGTCACGGGAAAATGGTTGCCGCTTCTCACTCACCTGTGACTCAGGTGATGACTTCGTATCCGGGCGAGCTGTTACACATGGACACTGTCGGTCCAGCTCGGGTACGCTCAGTCGGTGGGAAGTGGTACGCACTTGTGATTGTTGACGACTTTTCTCGATTCTCGTGGGTTTTCTTTTTGGAGTCTAAGGATGAAACGTTTCAGTTTGTTCATGACCTGATTTTGAAGCTGAAGAATGAGAACAATGGTCGGATGCGAGCAATTCGCTCCGACAACGGCTCTGAGTTCAAGAACTCTCAGTTCGTCAGCTTCTGTAGTGATCAGGGTCTTGACCATCAGTTTTCCGCTCCTTACACTCCCCCACAGAATGGCGTTGTGGAACGAAAGAACCGCACGCTAGTCGAGATGGCCAGGACGATGCTCGATGAGCACAAGACTCCTAGGCGCTTTTGGGCTGAAGCCATGAACACGGCTTGCTATCTGGCCAACCGCATTTTTCTTAGAGCTTACCTAGGTAAGACCTCATACGAGTTGCGGTTTGGCAGACAGCCCAAGGTGAGCCACTTGCGAGCGTTTGGCTGCAAGTGCTTTGTGCTCAAGAAGGGAGGGCATTTGGACAAGTTTGAGTCTCGTTGCTGGGATGGTGTTTTTCTTGGTTACGCTTTGCATTCTCGAGGCTTTCGTGTTTGGAACCTCGACTCCCAGCAGCTTGTCGAGACTTGCGAGGTTTCTTTTGATGAGTCCTTGCCTTCTTCATCTCCTTCTTTTGAGCTTTCTGGTGATGGTGAGCTCGGAGAGTCCATCTTCGAGGAAGATGAGGATACTCCAGCTGCTGATGAGGGTGGGCCTTCTGCACCTCCTGCAGAGCCCACACCTTCTGAGACTTCGACTGAGGACGAGGGCGGACCTCTGATCACTTCTTCCACTTCGATCGAGCCCCCTCAGTCGAGTCCAGAGGTGCCAGCTGCTGACTCCGGTGAGGTGACTTCAGATCACCAGGGATCCCGAGCAGTTCAGCGTGATCACCCCTCAGAGCTCATCATCGGTGATGTGTCTTACAAATCTTTGCGTTCGTCTGTTGACTCTCTTGCTGTGTTTGCTGAATCTGCTTTTGTTGCATCTTTTGAGCCCAGAGACATTTCTCATGCTCTTTCTGACTCGAACTGGATTAATGCCATGCAAGAAGAGCTTGAGAATTTTGTCCGCAATCGGGTTTGGACACTAGTAGAGCTGCCACCAGGATGCAACCCCATAGGCACCAAGTGGGTGTTCAAGAACAAGCAAGGTGAAGATGGGGTTGTGGTGCGCAACAAAGCTCGATTAGTTGCCCAGGGTTTTTGCCAGAAGGAAGGTATTGATTTTGAAGAAACCTTCGCCCCTGTTGCCCGTCTTGAGTCCATTCGCATTCTTTTAGCTTTTGCCGCTTCGAAGGGTTTTAAGCTTTTTCAAATGGACGTCAAGAGTGCTTTTCTGAACGGGTACATAGAGGAGGAGGTTTATGTTAGGCAGCCCCCCGGTTTTGAGAACCCCAAGTTTCCTCGACATGTTTTTAAGTTGCAAAAAGCTTTATACGGGTTGAAGCAAGCCCCTAGGGCTTGGTATGACCGGTTGAAGCAGTTTTTGTTGGGGAAGGGCTTTGTGATGGGTTCTGTGGATAAGACTCTCTTCTTGCTCAGAGATGCTTCAGATTTTTTAGTTGCTCAGATATACGTGGACGATATTATCTTTGGCGGTACTACTAACGATCTTGTGTCCAAGTTTTCTGAGCAGATGCACAGCGAGTTTGAGATGAGCCTCATGGGTGAGCTCAAGTATTTTCTAGGGCTCCAGATCAAGCAGACCAAGGACGGCACCTTCATCCACCAGGGTAAGTACACTCGAGACATGTTGAAGAAATTCGACTTTGGTGGAGAGCTGAAGCCTCAGATGACCCCAATGGGTACATCTGGGGGCCTGGACAAGGACGAGAGCGGCGTCAAGGTCAACGAGAGAGAGTTTCGAGGGATGATCGGTTCGCTGCTGTACTTGACGGCGACGAGGCCAGACATACAGTTCGCCGTGGGACTGTGCGCGCGCTTCCAGTCTTCACCACGCGCGTCTCATCGGCAAGCTGTCAAGCGCATCTTCAGGTATCTCACTTATGCGCCTGATCTTGGTCTCTACTATTCAGCATCATCTTCTCTTGATTTATCTGGCTTTTCGGACGCTGACTTTGGTGGGTGCCGGTTGGATCGCAAGTCGACTTCCGGTACTTGCCAGTTTCTTGGTTCTTCTCTTGTCTCTTGGTCTTCTCGAAAGCAATCTGGAGTTGCTCTTTCGACCACAGAGGCTGAGTACGTAGCTGCTGCTAGCTGCTGCTCACAGATGGTTTGGATGATTTCCACTCTTCGAGACTTTGGGTTGTTCTTTCCTACCAGGGTTCCATTGTTTTGCGATAGCACTAGTGCTATTAGTGTAGGGAAAAACCCATGTCTTCATTCAAAAACCAAACATATCGATGTGCGCTTTCACTTCTTGCGGGATCAATATGAGAAAGGTGTCATTGACCTTATTCATGTTGATACCCATCATCAGTTAGCTGACATTTTCACCAAACCCCTAGATCAGTCTACTTTTGAGCGTTTACGAGGGGATTTGGGTGTTGTGTATCCTTTTTAGGATATTTTGCGTCAGTTTTCTTTGCTCTTTACTCTTTTCTTGAGTCTTTTTGTGTGTGTTCATATCATACATATTCACATATCACACATTTGAGCCTGCTTCTGTTATATGATTGAACTGCTTTACTTAGTCTAGCTGGTATATGCTTTTGATTACTTGTCAATGATCATGCTTTGTTTCAGTTCGCTTGATATGTCTGATATCTGTCATATGCATGGCTTTTACGCTTTCAACTTGAAAAATGATCACCATTGCTTCTGGTAACTAGCATGTGTAGGCTGAGTGCTTTTGCTATTTGTTACATGCCTTGTAGCTAGTTCATCACATAGATGCAGATATGCAACTTGGACATCTTTATGCTTTAACATGGAAAATGTGCTATAAAAATGATAAAAATCAAAAATGAATGAAACTTCCATGCCTTTTTATGCTTGGTTTGAAAAGATCCAAGTGGGTTTGCTTTGTCGCATTGCATTGTTCTAGACTGCTTACCATAGCACTTTGGTATGAACTAGGATAGTGTAGTGTATGCCAAGACCAATGTCTTAAGCTTCCGATGGTCCAGTTCTGGCCTAGGCTTGACTTGGTCGGTTAGCATAAGGTTTGACATGCAAATAACCCTTGGCAAAAATGAAAAAGGAAAATGAAAAAGCCTGAAAATTAAAAAGATAACAAGTTTGCTGAAGCACTTTGTTTTGGACAATGCTTATCTTGGTAGATATCAGTTAGCTTCTGCATCTCATGTTTTACCTTGCTTGTTAACTGGAAAATGTGGTGATGCTCTTGTTTGCAAAAACTGAAAAATGCGTGCTAATGACTTTCTTTAGATATCATCTGTTGCACTGATCATGCCATGAGTCTTAGACAGTATGTCTTTTGCTATACTTGTTAGATGTCGTAATTGCAGTCAATCATATCTGAGAAGCATGCTTTCTACACTCCACCTGCACCCCAGTTGCATTCATTGCATATTTTGAGGGGGAGTTGCATTTCAGGGGGAGTCAGTGTCGTTTTTCGAGTGCTTGATGAGTTCACTTGTCAACAAGGGGGAGAAATTTTGGTATAAGAGTTTAAGGGGGAGTTTTGGCTTTCTCTGGGATTTGTTTCAGGGGGAGTTTTTGTCCCATTTGTCCTTACTCTTTTGATATCCTTGTTGATGTTTCTGAGACTGCACTCATTTTGAGCTTTTACCTTTGGTTAACCATAATGACCGTCTCTTGCTTTTGTTCGGTTTTTGGTCATTAGGGTTAAACTTTTACTTTGTTTTCTTCTTCTTTGTTTTCTTGTGTTTTGTTTTCGTGTTTCCACAGTTGATTGCAGGTACTGAAGAGCAGATGAAGAGAAGTGTTGACAATGCACTCATCAAGGGGAGATTGAGGAGCCATGCTGAATAGCGTGGGCCTCATGGCTCCAGATGTGATGAGTCATTGTCAACGATAGTCAAAGAGGACTGGAATGAGAAGAGAAGACCTGCTGCGTCTGGGCCGCGTGTGACTCAGGTACACGGGCAGCGAGCGACTGTCGGGCAGAGGGGCCGCGAAGTCGGGTTGGCCCAATCCGGGTACATGGGCTAGGAGCAGTAGAGGATCCACTGGACTGTTGACCGGGATTGACTCAGGTACACGGGCGGCGAGTGATTGCCGGGCTGAGGGAGTCGCGGAATCGGGCCGGCCCAATCCGGGTACCCGGTGCGAAGACGGTGGACGCTTTGTCAGTTTCGGCGCAAAACTGACGACCGTTGATTTCGGATCTGACCGTCCTGAGGCGAAGCCGTAGCTGCTACGAAAGCTCCGCATCAGGACAAGTTACCTTTATTTAGGTTTTTACTATTTTGCCTTTAGGCCCACAGTCTGTCAGTTGAGTCTGTAAAAAACCCTAAGGGCATTTCGGTCTTTTCCATTTTTATTCAGCGTCTGTAAAAAACCCTAGGGGTATTTCTGCATTTTACCTTTTTATTGGGCTGCCTATAAATAGGCCCCAATCCCTAGGGTTAGGGTTAACTCACTTTTTATAAAAAAAAATCAGAGTTCAACCTACCTGCCTCTGTTTTGTGCGCCGCCACTTTCTCCGCGTTCTTCCTGTTTTGCGCCGTGAGCAAGAAACCCGTCTGTTCATCGTGTTTTTACTCACTGCTTTCTTCTCGAGTGATTTTTCTTTGGGAAATCCTCTTTCCAGGTTCGGTTAACAACACATAGCATTCAAATCGTTTTTGCCATGTAACGATTCCATGTTTGCTCCGTTTTGCGTGATCAAGTTTATATTTATTTTGCACATCATTTCTGGTCTACCGTGTTTGCTTTCTTCTATCTACTCAAGTGCCTATGAGTTCTAGTACAAGCAGGGCTAGATTTTTGTTTCTGGTAGTAGCTGCAGTTTCAATCGGTTGTACAACGCAATTAGAATTACGTTAATCACTTTTGCCTTGAAGTTTGTCCCTATGCGTTGCTGGTTCAGGTGTTAGTCAGATTAAAATAGCCTTTCAACAGTAAATGGTTTCATCGTTTTGCGTGCGTATGAAATTTTCTTGTTTTGCCTTGTGTTACGTCACGCCAGATGCTCATGATTAGTACTAATTGTATTTCTCGATTTGCGTGCTAATTAAATACCCATGTGTTGCCATGTTTCATGTACGATCAGTATTATTTCAATACTTCCCGTAACCTCCTATTACATGTGATGGCATACTGTTAAAAGTATTTTTCATGAATATATTTTATCTGTTGATTTAATCTTTGTGCTGTCATTATATCTGTTGATTCATCTGCTGTTTTGATAGATGATATTGATTATGGTGTTTTAATCTGAGCACTGTTTCATTTCGATTAGAACATCATGTTTTACCTTCTTCATATGTGTTGGTTTGATTAAATGCCTGTGAGTTAATTAATCTGTTGAATCTGCCTTTAAGCACTGTGTTGGTGTCTTTTCGATTAGGACACCGGTCGTTTTTAGGCTAGATCATTTTAGGTCCTGTTGATCTGTTTACTTTTCCTTGCTAAGTCTGTCGAGGTGCGTTGGGTATTGGGAGCAGGCCATTGATTCGAAAGAATTTTTTTTAGGCGCCCATTCACCCCCCCTCTGGTCGCTACTTTCGGTCCTACACCAAGTCCGGAGGCCGCCCTCCGGGGCCAAGTCGGGAGGCCGCCCTCCGGGACCCGGTTCGGAGGCCACCCTCCGGGACCCAGTTCGGAGACCACCCTCCGGGAGCCAAGTCCGGAGGCCGCCCTCCGGGGCCAAGTCGGGAGGCCGCCCTCCGGGACCCGGTTCGGAGGCCACCCTCCGGGACCCAGTTCGGAGACCACCCTCCGGGAGCCAAGTCCGGAGGCCGCCCTCCGGAGCCAAGTCCGGAGGCCACCCTCCGGAGCCAAGTCCGGAGGCCGCCCTCCGGAGCCAAGTCCAGAGACCGCCCTCCAGAGCCAAGTCCGGAGGCCACCCTCCGGGACCCAGTTCGGAGACCACCCTCCGGGAGCTAAGTCCGGAGGCCGCCCTTCGGAGCATCCTTCGAAGCCCCCCCTCCAGGGTGCACTTCGAAGCCTTCCCCTCAGCCTCCACCTTCGGTGTATCTTTTAGCTGGTCAAAGCCTGGCATAGCCTGACACGACTGTAAAGCTGTAAAGTTGTCTGGTACTCTTGCTCAGTAGCTAGCCCCTTTCCCTGTCTACCCCTATAAGCCTACGGGCTTGTAGAGGGTATCTTAGTCTTTTCCTTAAGGCTTGCGTGCCTATAAAAGCAGGTGTTGGGGGAAAATATCTCATCTTCGGGGTTATTGCCAAAGCAGCATGAAGACAGCCAACTAGTTCGAAGATTGTTCGAAGGTCATCTTCGAAGGTGCTTGGAACCTGGTTCGAAGCCCGAAGACAGGCATTGGTTCGAAGTATGTCTTCGGGCCAAAGCCCTTCAGGATCTTTTCTGCCAGCTAAGATGGAAGACTTATTTTCTATCCTATTAGATTAGTCTTTTACCATTTTAGCCCTATTAAGGAAACCGAATAGTTTCCTTAATGTCGGTTGTAATAAAGGGGTAAATAGGTCTTTTCCTTAATGTTCAGGCCTATAAATACCCCCCATTTCATCCTGTAATAAGGACCGATTACAGGTGAATCAATACACACTTTCGAACTATTCTAAGTTATTATCCTTTCGGAGGCTTAGAACAGTTTGCTTCGCAAACACTTCGTTTGTTAGTTTCTTTTCTACAGAAACCTGTTAGCGTAATCTTTTACGCCAACAGTTGGCGCCGTCCGTGGGGAACCTAGTCCAAAAAACTTCGTTCTCTACCAACCTCTTGCATCATGCCTCCTAAGCGGAGCGCACCTCGCAATCCCACTCGGAGGTCCTCTCGGATCTCCGGAGAGATACCCTTCGACACAGTCGAAGTCGGAGGGTCTTCGACTATCCCTCCACCTCAAACTCCGCAAGGGGCTTTTATCCCTCGAGGATACGAAGCCTCTCCACCAACCCCTTCCACACTCCGACCACCCGGAGCCACTCTGCCACCCTCCATTCCGATTCAAACTGATCATACCAGCTCTCAAGACCCGGAAGGTCCTTCCGGAGGAGATGAAGATAGCCTTGGAGACATGGCCACTCAGATGGCCAATCTTCAAGCCGAAGTAGCGAGGTGGCGGCAAGAGGCTGCGAACAGGCTTCGTCCTCAAGCCACCCCAGCTATCCCCGAAGTGCACGAAGACGACGATCTTGATTATCCCGAAGCCCCGGAGAACGCCTCTTACAACAATGAATCTCCGTTGCATCCTGAGCTTCAGAAGGTTCGCTTCGATCCGAGGTTCAAAGCTTCAAAGCTTTGCAAGTATGCCGGAGACGAAGATCCTAGTGAGTTTGCACGTTCTTATGCCCTAGCAATCGAGGCTAGTGGCGGAGACAGAGAAACTATGGCGAAGTGCTTCCCGTTAGCCCTTCAAGGAGTGGCGTTGAGATGGTTCTGGTCTTTAAAACCAGGATCAATCGCTTCATGGTCACAGTTGAAGAAGAAGTTCATAAGTAACTTTCAGGGCACCTTCGTGCCCCCCATGTCGACAGGGAGCCTTTTCCAAGTGAAGCAGCTCCCCGGAGAAACATTGAGACAGTACTTCAAACGCTTCGCTCACACGAAGTCGCAAATCCGGGGGCTGTCTACATCTTCAGTGGTTGATGCGGCTCGGGAAGGCGTCAGTCATAAAGGCCTTCTGGATAAATTGCATCGAAAGAGCATCACTACGGTATCACAGCTGATGTCGTACTTCGAGGAGTACTCGAAGTCAGAAGAAGGTTGGCTTCGGAGGACTACTGCTACTTCGACAGTGTTGACAGAAGTTAAAGCAGAGGTGAAGACTTTGGCTCAGCCGCAAGAACCAGTCCCCGAAGTGCAACATGATAGAAGAAGAGGGCAAAAGCACCCTCGTTCTGAGGTCTTAAACATTGCACCCCCGCAGAAGTTTGCACCAAGAGCTCCACAGTCTGCAGGGAACAAGTCCAGCGGCTGGAAGCCGCCAGGGAAAACGGCTGGCAAGGGCCAGACCCTTTTTTGCTGTATTCATGGAGAGAACCGAAGCCATGCAACTGACACCTGCAAGGCTATTCTTACCCTTCGAGGAGAATACTTGGAGAGAACTTCGGGTCGAGGTAGTACCGACCGAGGTCCAGCAGCAGCAGTGCGCTCGGAGCCGGTCCAGGCTGTGGCGCGGGTAGAAAATTTTGATGCTACAAGGCATCCTCCGGTGGCCAATGTTATGCCACCTCCGAAGCAAGAAGAAGGGCAAGATAGAGGGAAGAGAGTAGTTCTCCCTATCTCCGGAGGAGGTACCCTCGGAAGCATGTCCAAGAGACAGCGAAGAGAGTACGTTCGAGAAGTGGGCCACATTGGGACTTCGTCATCTGCAGCTGCAATGCCGGAGTGGTCTCATGTTCCAATATCTTTCTCTGCGGAGGATGCAGCTGGTATCAAGTTCTCGCATGCAGATCCATTGGTTATTACTGCTGATATTGCAGGAACAGAAGTTCGAAGGGTGCTAATTGACGGAGGTAGCTCGGTAGATATCATATTTGTACAAGCCTTCGATCAGTTATGCATTTCCCGGAAGCATCTCCTCCCAGCGGCTCGTCCTCTGCAAGGCTTTGCAGGACCTCCGCTAGATGCACTTGGCCAAATAGGCCTGGAAGTAACCTTCGGAGAAGGTTTACTAGCCCGAACTGAAGAGGTTATCTTTGATGTGGTGGACGCCCCGTATGCTTATAATGTCATCTTTGGGCGAGGCATGTTGAATCAGTTCGGAGCTGTGGCGCATCACAATTACTTGTGCATGAAGATGCCCACACAATCAGGAGTTCTAACAATCTTCGGAGATCAAGCCATAGCTCGGAGGGCAGAATATGGTCATGGTCCTCCTCTTGATCCGAGGCAAGTAAACAGTGTCCAAGATAATGGAGAAATTTTTTCAACCTCCTCCGAAGCTTCGAAGAAGTCATTTCCAAGACCGAGTCCCGAAGGAGAAATTGCAACGAAGGTCATTGTCAAAGATGGTAAAGAATACACTTTTCAATTTGGTAAAGATTTACCTCCCGAAGTTGCAACTTCCTTGGAAAAGGTCGTAGAAGAAAATTTGGATGTCTTCGCTTGGTCTGACGAAGATATCACCGGAGTCGATCGGGATATTATTGAGCATAGTTTGCTTGTAAACCCGAAGGCCCGACCTGTTCGACAAGGGCTCCGGAAGATGTCCGCAGAGAGAGCTGCTCTAGCTAAGGACGAAGTTGAAAAACTGCTGAAGGCTGGGATTATCAGAGAAGTGGCCCATACAGAATGGTTAGCCAACCCAGTCTTCGTCAGGAAGAAATCCTCCGGAAAGTGGCGCATGTGCATTGATTTCACATCTCTGAATAAAGCGTGCCCACGTGACCCCTACCCCATGCCCCGAATTGATCAGCTAGTTGACTCCACTGCAGGTTCGGAGTTACTAAGCTTCCTCGACGCGTATTCAGGTTATCATCAAATATGGTTGAAGCGCGAAGATGAAATCAAGACGAGCTTTGTAACTCCTTCAGGAGTCTTCTGCTATGTAAGAATGCCCTTCGGCCTAAGAAATGCCGGGGCTACTTTTTCAAGATTAGTTGCTAAGGCTCTAGGTCATCAACTAGGTCGCAATGTGGAGGTCTATATGGATGATATTGTAATAAAGAGTGCTTTAAAGCACCAACATAGCCTAGACTTAGCAGAAACATTCAATAGCCTTCGGGCATGTGGGATCCGCCTTAACCCCGAAAAATGTATATTCGGAGCTAAGGCTGGGAAGTTGTTAGGGTACTTAGTTTCAAGCAGGGGAATTGAAGCTAGCCCTACTCAAATAACTGCGCTGCAGAAGATGGCTCCTCCGGAGAATTTAAAGCAAGTGCAAAAGCTGACTGGACGTCTGGCAGCACTTAGCAGGTTTTTATCAAGGTCTGCGGAGAGGAGTTTGCCAATCTTTAAAGCTTTGAAAGGGTCCGAAGATTTTGCATGGACACCGGAGTGTCAGAGAAGCTTCGAAGACATTAAAAATTATCTCAGCAATCTTGCTACACTCACGGTACCTATTGCGGACGAAACCCTACTTCTATATCTTGCAGCTACAGGCTCAGCTGTCAGCGCAGTCCTTGTCAGAGAAGCAGATATCAATGGGAAGTTGGTCCAAAATCCTGTCTATTTTGTATCCGAAGCATTGTCAGGAGCAAAGACAAGATACTCCGAACTTGAAAAGTTCGTTTATGCTCTGATAATGGCTTCGAGGAAGTTAAGGCATTATTTTTTGGCTCATAATGTAATTGTACCAACTTCATATCCTTTAGGAGATATGCTCCGAAGCAAAGATTCCACTGGAAGGATTGGAAAGTGGGCAGTAGAACTAGCACCCTTCGGCATATCTTTCCTGGCAAGGACAGCTATCAAATCTCAAGTCCTAGCAGACTTCGTAGCAGAGTGGACTCCACCTGTGAAGTTGACTCCGGAAAAATCAGATGACGGAGTCTGGATTATTTACTCCGATGGGGCTTTTCAAGCATCCGGAGCAGGCATTGGGGCAGTATTAATTTCACCATCAGGACAAAGAGCAATGTACTCCGCAAGACTCAACTTTAAGTCTACCAATAATATAGCGGAGTACGAAGGAATATTATTGGGACTCCGGAAAGCACGTGCTCTAGGGGCTACAAGAATAATTATAAAAACAGATTCTCAGATAGTAGCAGGGCACGTAGACAAAAGTTTTCAAGTCCGACATCCACAGCTTGCAAAGTACTTGGAAGAAATTCGCAAGATCGAAGCACATTTCAAGGGTATTTCCATTCGGAGTATACCAAGAGCTGAAAACGTGCAAGCGGACATTTTAGCAAAGGCTGCTGCCGGAGCTGTGGACGTGCCTGACGAAGCTTTCTATGAGGAGCTCAATATACCTTCGGTGCCACAAGTTGCTTCTGCAGAGATTCTCTACATTCCTAGTGCAGATTGGAAAGATTCAATCATAGAACTCTTGCAAGGAGGAACAAATTTGCCCGAAGAACCCCAATTGTCAAGATTAAAGCTCAGAGCAAGAAACTATCAGTTAATCAACGGTATATTATACAAGGCCGGAGTATGTTCCCCTCTACTCCGATGTATATCTCAAGCCGAAGGCCAAGCAATTCTCCGAGAAATTCACGAAGGCCTTTGTGGAAGTCATTTAGCCCCTAGAGCTCTGGCAGGAAAAACACTTCGCCAGGGGCTTTATTGGCCCACAATAACAGCTGATGCGGAGAGCTTGGTCCGCACTTGTCAAGGATGCCAGTGGATGGGTCGACGGAGTCATCGCCCACCAACAGCTCTTCAAGTCATTGCTCCGGTATGGCCAATGGCCAGATGGGGTATGGATCTAATTGGTCCCTTTCCGTTAGCAAAGGGAAATCTGAAGTTCACAGTGGTAGCTATTGAGTATTTTTCTAAGTGGGTGGAAGCAGAGCCCTTAACAGCTATCACTTCGAATAATGTACATAAATTCTTCTGGAAGAACATTATTTGCCGGTTCGGAGTGCCTAAATATCTCACAGTTGATAATGGAACACAGTTCGACGCAGAACCCTTCAGGAAGTTTTGCGAAGACCTAGGCATTCAACTATGTTTTGCTGCAGTGAGACATCCTCAGTCGAATGGAGCCGTTGAGCGAGCCAATGGAAATATCTTATCAGGGCTAAATCGAAGAATAGTAGGGTTGTCAAAGGGACTGTGGACCGAAGAGCTTCCGAAGATTCTGTGGTCCATTCGGACTACGCAAACAAGGTCCACAGGTTTTACTCCGTTCAGACTACTATTCGGAGATGAAGCTATGACCCCAACGGAGCTCAAAGGGGGCTCATTTCGCAGCACCGAACCAGACATCGAAGAAGAAAGACAAGCTTCGTTAGATTTGTCAGAAGAGACAAGGCTTCGAGCTGTAGCTAATTTATCAAAATATCATCAGCAGACGAAGACTTGGTATGACCCGAAGGTTAAGCTTAGTGAGTTAAGGCCGGGTCATCTTGTTCTACGAAGCATTATAGCACCAGGGAAGTTAGGCAATAAATGGGAAGGTCCATATCTAATCGTCCGCTCGGGACGCCCTGGTTCATTTAAATTAGCTAATTTAGAAGGTGAAGAGTTAGCACATACTTGGCATGCGGAGCACCTAAAGCGATACTTCGCATAAGGGCTCCTTGTAATTCGCTTGTAATCACCTCTAAATTAATAAAGCATACACCCTGTGGCTTGCCTTCCCCTTGACGCTCCTAGTTTCCCGAGCGGACGCGCTGGGACAGAAGTCGTTCGAGAGGGAAGTGTTATCAAGCAGGGTTGTATTTCCGGACTTCGTACCCATAAAGTCGAGGCTTCCGGTGTGGTGGCTGAAATCCATCCGGAGCCCAAGCTGATACCTTGTAGGCATCCGTAAAAGAGCCAATACCACATTCTACGGAGTCCAAGCTTCGGCTGGTAGACTTCCGTAAAAAGAGCCGAAGGTGGCCAAAATCTGCGGAGTCCAAGCTGCAGCTTGTCAGACTTCCGTAAAAAGAGCCGAAGGTGGCCAAATTCTGCGAAGTCCAAGCTCCGGCTGGTAGACTTCTGCAAAAAAGAGCCCAAGTGGCCAAATTCTGCGAAGTCCAAGCTCCGGCTGGTAGACTTCTGCAAAAAAGAGCCCAAGTGGCCAAATTCTGCGAAGTCCAAGCTCCGACTGGTAGACTTCTGCAAAAATAGCCGAAGGTGGCTACAATTTCTGCGAAATCCAAGCTCCGGCTGGTAGATTTCTGCAAAAAACAGCCGAAGGTGGCTAAAGCAAAACAGCATTTAAGCCATGAGCTTCGAATGTTTGTTCATATAAGTCCAAAGTGACAAATTTCTTAAGACACTAAAGTGTCCTCGAAGTTATCTTAATTGATTTCTTTCGTAAAGCAAACAAAGGTACCAAGTTACCATTCTTCTGACTACAAAGGTCAAAGACATTTCATAAGATTTCAAAAGATCTTTAAAAATGACAGAGGGGCTCCGAACCCCCAAAAAATTGTACTCCGAAGTTTTTTCTTTGCGCATAACCATCTTTGAATGCAGTTCGAAGTTGCTTATACCCAAAGAGGGGCTAGTAAATATGGAGACAATTTTAAATCGGCATTCATTATTGAAACAAATGTGTTTACAGATTACATTATGAAAAATTGGTATCTATACCAAGAAGGAATCGGAGACCTCTTCGGTCCCGAGAGCTAGAGGTGGAACGACTAGTTCCAACATCGGAAGTTCTAAGAACTTTGCGTTTAACTCTCTTCCTCCCCTTCGAAGCTCTAAAATCCTTCTGTTCTTGTTGAAGCTCGGCCCAAGTTCGAAGCCGCTCGGGGCTTCTCTCCCAGCTTCTAAGATCTTCAGATCTTTTATTTTGGGCTTCACCTTCGTCTTCGGACCAATTAGTGTCTTCAGAAGACGAGGTGTTTGCGTCAATCTCTTTATCTTCCTCTTTAATATAAGACAATACGTCTTTGATTACTTCGGGCGCAATAACGCCGGAGTCATCTCGAGGGATAAGGAATCGAGGACGCTTATAACTCTTTAGAAGTTCGAAGGTGTTCCACAGTGAGCGAAGTTCGCTGTTAAGCTCTAACACTTCGATATCTTCCATAAGAGGCAAAGCCTAAAAATATGACAAACAAGATTTTCATTGATAAATATTTACAAGCACAAAGCTTTACACGGTTAAAAATCCTAAAACATTCCTAAACCTGTGGGTTTGAAGGAGGTTGGCTGCTCGAAGCTTGGCTCCGAACATGCTTCTGGCGTTGGCCTTCATCAATCCAAGCTTTAATCGCAGACCGACCTTCGGCTCTCCACGAAGTTTGGAAGGCCCGCCAAGCAGCAGCTACACCTTCGGAAGGTTTGAGAAGTCGGTCGTCGTCGAAGGTGATTGGACCTCTTCCTGCGTCCGGAGTTATTGATCGGCCCAAATCCTCGTAATAGCGAAGTAGACCAACAGCAGACACATGTCCGGAGAGTTCTCCGTATCTAATGCCCGCCGTCTTCATCTGCTTCGCCACCCCTTGGATCCTTTTCAACCGGCGTAGAAGGCTGATGTTATCATCAGAAGGGAGAATTCCAGTAGTACCGAAGTACTCTAGGACTTCTAACAACTGATTCATAACCTCCGCAGCCACCTTCTCAGACTTCAACTTATCTTCGTTCAGCGCATCCTTCGCCGAAGTAACTTCGTCCAAAACCCCAGAAAGCCTAGCATTCTCAGTGGTCAAAGTGTTTTTCTGTGTCAACAATTGGCTAGCTTCCTCTTCAAGCCGGACAAGCCTAGACCCTGCAGTAGCATGCTCCGCCCGCAGTTTGTCAACCTCTGCTCGAAGCACAATCCTTTCCACTTCGACTTCTTTCTTTACAGCTTCCAAGCTTTGCCTGGCCCTTCGCTCTGTTAATATTATATTGTCCATTTGAGTCACTCGACTTTCAGAGATGTTAAAATTCCTTTGAAGAGTGCTATTTTCTTCCCGAAGCCGAGCAATTTCTTCGTCATTGCATAGACTTGCAGCTCGGGCCAAGACAGTTTGCTGCCAAAGTAAAAATCAAAGTAAATATTCATTCGAAGATAAATTCTATAATAATTTGCAGTTGTTTCATACCTGATAAGCTGTACGTTCAATAATGGCATTAAGCTCCGTCCTGTCAGCCTTGCGCAGGATGGCCACTAATTCGGTCTCCCCTATCTCACGACTAGCTCGATCCAAAGGTTCGAGCAAAGTCCGAAGACCAGTTGTTTGCCCTAAGAAAGGAGCCAGCAAGGGGAGCATGCTTATTGCCTCTTGGTCATCTTCGTTCAATGAAGGACCGGAGCTTTGGCCTACGGTCTTCGGAGCCACTGGAGTTTGAGCCTCCCTGGAAGATTGGCTCTCGTCTGTTGAATCAGACGGAGTTGATTCGGAGCTTATAGCAGGCAGGGGCTCTATTTGTCTTTTGCCTCTTCCAGGCCCCTTTTGAGTAACTCTCGGGGCTGGCTCCGAAGTCGTCGAAGGTTCAGGAATTATTTCCTCCTGGCGGACTTCTTCCATAGAAGTGGGTTCTGCAAAGTAATCAAAAGTATTATACATAGTATAAAAATTCAAATAAATACAAAAGTTCTTCGAAATCTACCTTCGGCAGTCCGTGGAGGAGTCGTTGCCGGACTGATTGGTGGATCGAAAGCTAATTCTTCATCTGAATCAGCCGTTGAATCATGGACTACAGGAGCATCGTCCTGGGTAGTCCTCGCTGCTTCTTCGGGAATCGAAGCCATAGTGACTTCGACCCCACTTTCATTCACAGGAACTTCGTCCTGAGCTACATCTTCTTGAACTACCGAAGTCCTTGGTTGATCAACATTTTCTCCGGACTCTGGTACGTTCGCAGGTACTCCGGTTTGTGCGGCCGTTTGAGTTTCATTCTCTTCCAGTAGGCGCACAAGTAACCTTTCCACTTCTTCTTGGGAATCGGAAACGGAAGCTCTGGAGCTCGAAGGTATAGGATCTAAAGGTGCGAGGTTCTTCGGCTTCCGAGCAACCCTCTTCACCGGAGTTTTTGCTGAACTTGAAGTTCCAGCTTCGGCTTTCCTTTTTTGAGGCCCTTTCTCCAAAGGCGCCCAATCCATCAGAGGGGGAGGAGTGAGTTTCAGCATTCCCCATACTCTGTTAAATCTTTCCCAACTCCCAACCAGCTTAATTCGCCACTCTTTTTCGGTCGGAGTTGGAGCACCCAAGATTTTTTCCGAAGCCCTTATAATCTGTTCTGAAGTAACAGGGGCTGAAGTTTCTACAAAATAAATAATTCAAGTCAGTTTTTTCTTCGAAGCAAATATGTTTAATGCATGTTGTTTTCGAAGTTACCTGTAGGACTTGAAGTCAAGTTAATTCTGCGAAGACCACCTTCGGAATCATCTTCGAAGATAATAGGCCAGTCGGCCATCAGTGGAGGAATTTGAAGACCGATGAACTCTTCTGCCAAATCCCGCATACTGAGCCTTCGGCTAACTTTTTCAAGCAAGTTCAGACGGGCTTCGAATTGACCTTCGTCAGGACGCACCAAAGCCTCCTTTCGGAATTGGATTTCTCTAAGGGGTCCGGCCAGAGGGTTGCTTGCCCCGACTTCGGCATAGAACCATTTCAAAATCCAGTCGGTGTACCACCTAGCGTTGATGGCTTTAGCAGGAAAGCGAAGGGCGTACTCATCCCGAAGTCTAAAGTTGATACTGCCAAAAGACGTTACTACTTTTTCACCTCCGGGAGCTACGAAGGTTTTTGGCTGGCAGGTTGCTCTATGTAATGCAGCGAAGATTTCCGCCCTTCCTTCACATCCTTCGGCTCTTAAGGCCCATTCAAAAATAGCTAATCTAGCTACTGCGCTCGGAGATAATTGAGGGAGAGTTATATGGAACAGTTCGAGTACCTCTGCCAGGAAGTCCACTGCAGGAAGACCCAAACCGGCTTCGAAAAAAGCTTCGAACACTACTACTTCTCCGGGTCTGGGCACTGGAATCACTTCTTTCCCTGGTTTTCGAATCATAACTCCCGCACCAATATTTCCCCCTACTGCCATTGCCAAGGACTCTCTTTTGCAGGTTGAAGGTCCTAATTCGAAAGATTGGTCCAAATATTTGGTCGATGGAGGGCACAGACCTTGATCATCGGCGATTTGGGGATTTTTTCCTTTTGCCGCCATGGAAGTTGTCGCCTGCATCGAAGGCGTCGCCGCCACTGTTGCCGCTGCCGCTGCCGCAGCCGCTTGTTGACGAGCCAAGGTCGAAGGAGGCGCAGAGCCTTTGGTCTTCGCCATCACAATTACTGGATCGATCTGAGAGAGTGGGGACTAGGACTCAAGAACTTGAAAGCTAGGGCTCAAGAACTCAAAGGGCTCAAAAGGCTTTTGACTGGGAGCAAGCAGTGAAAAGGTAATCGAGTAAGTTCTGGAGTTCTTTATTTATAGTCTAACTTTCCGTTTGTTACCGTTTTGGCTCTGCCTTTTCGCATTCCCGCCTGTTATTTTCCTCCGAAAATAACGCTTCGTATAACTCCGTTAGAAACAGAAACTAACGGCTATATTTTCTAAGTCTAAAAAGACTTTCGAATTTTCTGAATCAGTTCTAAGATAGTTCGAAAAGTAATTACCTTATGACTGATTCGAAGTTCATGTCTTCATGTATTTCGGAGATAAAACAAAAACAATAACCCCTATGATTGGTTATCTTTTCTTTCCGTATACTGCTCTCCTAACGTTACAGGTCGAACGGAGAAGCGTATTCGAGGGGCTACTGTTGGGGGAAAATATCTCATCTTCGGGGTTATTGCCAAAGCAGCATGAAGACAGCCAACTAGTTCGAAGATTGTTCGAAGGTCATCTTCGAAGGTGCTTGGAACCTGGTTCGAAGCCCGAAGACAGGCATTGGTTCGAAGTATGTCTTCGGGCCAAAGCCCTTCAGGATCTTTTCTGCCAGCTAAGATGGAAGACTTATTTTCTATCCTATTAGATTAGTCTTTTACCATTTTAGCCCTATTAAGGAAACCGAATAGTTTCCTTAATGTCGGTTGTAATAAAGGGGTAAATAGGTCTTTTCCTTAATGTTCAGGCCTATAAATACCCCCCATTTCATCCTGTAATAAGGACCGATTACAGGTGAATCAATACACACTTTCGAACTATTCTAAGTTATTATCCTTTCGGAGGCTTAGAACAGTTTGCTTCGCAAACACTTCGTTTGTTAGTTTCTTTTCTACAGAAACCTGTTAGCGTAATCTTTTACGCCAACAGCAGGGCCAAGCCCTTGTACCAGGGACACACCCCAGGGGGCCATGAGACCCTGTAGTTATTTCTCCACACCAAGGCATATCATGCCAAATCCACCACAAACTGGACGTAGGGCTATTATCCCCTAGGGGAGGCCCGAACCAGTATAAACTCTTTCTCCCTCTAAGAGAACCCAGCGAGGTTCATTCTCCACATCATACACCACCACAGGAAAACCTGCTGGAACTAACGCAATTGTTCCAACAGTTGGCGCCGTCCGTCGGGACCTTAGTCCTAGAAGCTAAGTTCTCTACCATTGTCTGCAACTTGAAGTACGCCTGAGGGGGGAGCCTCGAAGCTTTCTCGCTTCGCGCGCCCTCCGGCAAGGGGCTTCGGGTGCAGCTCGGAGGCCATCTTCGCCTTCCTCCATCCTTCACATGCCGGAGCTCGCCCTCTAGCAAGGGGCTCCGCTCCACATGGCGGAGGTCGTCGAAGCCCCAGGGGCTACGAGGTCAACCTTCCGCCACCTTGCGAGGTACGTCCGCTATCCGAAGTACCACTTCGATGTACCACTTCGCAATCATTTTGGTATTTATGTGAAGCCCTGCTTCGCCCTAAAACTCGAAGCCTAGCTTCTCCTTTACAGCAAGTTTTCGCCCCATCTTACTTAAAAATCGAAGCCCCGCTTCGCCTTATCAAAAACCCGAAGCCTCGCTTCACTTTGTTTAAAACTCGAAGCCCCGCTTTGCTTTAAAACTCCACACCTAATGTCCTTCTCATTACAAGACCAAGCTCCGAAGCCTTGCTTCATTATCCAAACACGCTCCGAAGCCTGGCTTCGCGTGCTCATATACTATACGCCTAAGCGTCTCGAAGTCTTACTTCGCTAAAATCTAAGTGTGTTTCAGAGCCTCGCTCACGCACAACATCCAAATCCTAGCATGCCGAAGCATGCCTCGCTAAACTTGGTTATGCCAAAGCCCTGCTCCGCACCAAGTTAGCACGTACGGAGCCCAAAAGAGGCCTTCGCTCAGTGAAATTTCAGCAGCCGAAGCATTGCTTCGCACCTAATTAAAGCATTCGAAGCCCAAAGGGGCCTTCGCTTAAATAAAATTTCATGCGTCAAAGCCGCCGAAAGGCGCACCCTTCGCATCTTTTATTTCTTGCCCGTACCAGCAATGGCTAAGTCCCTAACTGCCACGTGCAAAGGGGGGAAGCATATATGTGAGGTGTGCGAATGTAATGTACAGTACGAGCGTGGCAAGCTAAGCGTTCGAAGCCAAACAATGCGAAGCATACAAACGAAGTATGCAAATATAATAAACTCCGTTCATAAAAGAAAATTGGGAAGTATGTTACAATACACTTCGGAAACAAAACTACGAGTAATATGTGTCTAAGCCTAAGAAGAACCGAGTGCGAGGCCCCAAACCTCGCTTGCCTCTCCTTCGGCGGGGGCCCCCTCGGCTGGATGTTGCCTCGTCGGAGCCCGCTCTCCCTCGACCGGCCCGTCCAGGCTCCGAAGCCTGCAGGCTTCGACTTCCGCTTTGCAGGTCGCTCCAAGTTCGCGAAGCGGGCGGTGCCGTATCGAAGGCAGAAAAGTCTAGGGCTTCGTCGCCTGCTAAGGCCGCTCGCGAAGGCAAAGATAAAGAGCTCTGAAAGGGCTCCGTCTTCACAGCGGCTAGTAAATCCTGAGCTACTTCGGAGATGGCTTCGCCCCTAGGCCCCCTCGGAAGCTTAAACCGAGGAGGGCCTTCGGACCTAGCTACTTCAAGGATCGCCCACAGTTGTTGAAGCTCTTCAGAGTCCTCGAGGATTTCGAGGTCTATGCTCGGAAGCTGAGCCTGGGCAGGTATAAAAAACCCCCGCATTCATATTAAAAAAACTGATAAGTTTTTACAAGCCTACAGCTAAGTATTACAAGGAAGCCTAAGGAGATCTACACCTTCGGAGGCGGAGGCGTCGAGGTCGAAGGCTTGTCCGGCGCAGCGGGCCCCTTGGACCGGCGTTGTCGAAGGGCCTTCATGAGGTCAAGGACTGCCCCGCAGCCTTGTTCCTTCCAAGGTTCCTGCAGGCGCCGCCAGGCTCCGCGGACGTCAGGCGAAGGCGTCACCAAGTGCTGACCCCCGAAGACCACTGGGGTCACAGAGGTTGCTGCCTGAAGATGGGTGCACCCCGCTTCACGAAGCATATGCAACACCCCTTGGCCCGCAACTCGGCCGGCCATGAGAGCGAAGCCCGTCAGCGCTTCCTCCGAGATCGAAGCTGCGGTCTTCAAGAAATCGGCGTGGTCCCCAATCGGGTCCTGATCGCCAAAGTCCGGAGCCCGGCATTTGGTCCCTATTTTCTGGAGGACCTCGGTCAGGCTCTGGGTGGCTTCGCCAAGATTGGCCACGACGAAGTCTTCGAGGTCCTTAGCCCGTTGGCAGAGCTCCACGTTCTCCTTCGCCTGCCAGGCCTCGGCGTCCCTCGAAGCCTTGACTCCGCGCGAAGCCGGCTCACCTCTGAAGCCAAAGCCTCCTTAGCTTTATCGGCTTCAGCCTTCGCCACCTCTGCCGCGCCAGCCGAAGCCTCGGCCCGCCTTCGTTTCTCGGCCTCCGCCGAGACTTCGTGGCGAAGGGCCTTCTTCTCCTCCGCAAGGCGCTCCATTCACCTGTCCGCAGAAGTCGAAGCTGCCGTGTTCAGTGCGAAGGCCTGCAAGAATTCAAGAAATCATAAGTATCAGCCAAAGACTAGAGCATTGGTCGAGGATCGCAAGGGGCTTCGCTCACCCGCACGAGGGTCTCGTTCGCACTAACGAAGAGCTCCGTGGGGCTCAAGTGGCCAAGTTGTGCCACCAAGTCTCCTGCCTCTGCAACAGCACAAGCCTCGTGGAAGCCATTGATTGCTGCCTCCGTCACGCCTCCCTTTGGCTTGAAAGGGTGGACGATGGCCACGGTCGCCTCCGCGGGCTTCGGCTTGGGAGAGCTCAGGCCCACCACGTCAACATCTTCGTCGCTCTGAGGGTCCTCCGCGCCGCAGCCTTCGCTGCTTCCGTTTTCGGATGAAGTCCCCTCGGAGTCCGATTCACTGTCGCTGCCGCTGCTGCCGCTGCTGCCGCTGCTGCCGCTGCTGCCGCTGCCTGAAGTTTCCGAAGGCTTCGCTTCATCAAGCTTCGCTACGGCTTCGCCCGGCGGCTTCGCCCCTACAGGCCTCGCATCGGCTTCTTCATCTGTAGAGAAGCCAAGTCAGGATCCGGGTGTTGAAAAGAAGAAGACAAAAAAGGTTTACCTTGGTCGGAGATTTCTTGAAAGGAAGTTGGGGATAGGTGTGCCCTCCAACTCCTTCGCTGCGAAGCCGGCGCATCCGCCTCCGCGCCCGGAGTTGTCGCCTCCGGGGCCTCCGTGGCCTCCTTAGCGGCAGGGGTATGCGCGTCGACCTCCGCCACTGAGGGCTTCGTCGCCGGGGGCTTCGCCACCTTCTTGGGAGTCGGGGCAGCTGCGGGCTTTGCCGCAACCTCTCCCGGATTAGAGACTTCGGCCGCGGAAACCTCCGGCCGAAGCCCCGAGGTGTCCGCTTCGTCCTCGTCCCCTCTCTTCCTCTTGGCTCCGGCCGATGAGGTAGCCAGGTGGGCGAAGTCTGGCAGGACAGGGAGCCCTCCGAGGTCGAGCGCGGTCCATACCCTGTTCCAGCGCTCCCAGGACCCCACCAGTGCAAGGCGCTGGTTCTGCTCCTCGGGGGTCGGAGTCCCGACGACTCGGTCCACCGCCGCGATGGCCTCCTCCGGGGTCCTCAAGTCGTGGGCGGCTGCATTAAAGTTGGAATTAGAGGCGAAGATCTACGAAGTGTTAAAAGCAAGAAGAGTGCGAAGCCTTACAGAAGCGATCGAAGGCCAACTCGCTAAGTTCACCTCGATCCGAAGCCTGGAAGAGACCCTCCGGCCAGTAGCGCGTGAGGGGGCTGAGCCGAAGGGTGATGAACTCCTCCGCGAGGTCCCTCATGCTCATTTTCGCCGCCACCCTTCGGAGCAGCGAGATCTGCGAATGAAGGAGGTCTTCGCTGGTCTTCACCACCCCTTCGCGCCGGTACAAGATATGGGCGTTGGTACTCCGAAGGGGAGAGTTCGCGCCGACGGAGGCATAGAACCACTCTTGGTCCCACCTCGAGTACCACTTGTTGTTTACGGCCCTCGCCGGGAAGGCGTCTTGGTACTCCTTCCGAAGCTGGAAATTGGCGCTGCCGAAGGCCAGCGCCCTCTTGACGCGGTCCGTCCCCTCCCGCGGCTTCGGTTGGCAGTTGGCGTCATGGAGGGCGACGAAGACATCCGCGTGGCCCTCGCAGCCCTCGGCCCTCATGGCCCACTCGAAGACAGCTAACCTCGCCACTGCGTTGGGCGAAAGCTGAGGGAGCTCGAGGTTGTAAGCCTTGAGGACTTCGCTCAGCATCCCGACTACAGGCAGTCCGAGGCCGGCTTCGAAGAACGCCTCGAACACCACCACCTCGTCAGCACGAGGCCTCGGCTCAGCCTCCGACTTCTCTGGGACCCGAAGTTGGATCTTCGCCGCAATCTTCCCCTCGCAGGCCCTCCGGACCGACTCCTCCGTGGAAATCGAGGCCCTCATCTCCAGGGTCTGCTCGAACTTGTCGGAGGGCGTCCGAAGGTCCCTCGGCCCTAGCTGCCTGGGCGCAGCCTTCGCCGCCGCAGTTGCCGCTGCCTGCACCTGGGCGGAGCCCGAGCTCGAGCCCAAGGCCAGAGTGAGGAGCCATGCTGAATAGCGTGGGCCTCATGGCTCTAGAAGTGATGAGTCATTGTCAACGATAGTCAAAGAGGACTGAAGAAGAGAAGAGATCTGCTGTTTCATGGGCCGCGTGTGACTCAGGTTCACGGGCAGCGAGCGACTGTCGGGCAGAGGAGGCTGCGAAGTCGGGCTGGCCCAATCCGGGTGCATGGGCCAGAAGCAGTAGAAGACCCACTAGGCTGTTGACCAGGACTGACTCAGGTACACGGGCGGTGAGCGATTGCCGGGCTGAGAGAGCTGCGGAGTCGGGCCGGCCCAATCCGAGTACCTGGTGCAAAGCTGGTGGAGGCTTTGTCAGTTTCGGCGTAAAACTGACAACCGTTGATTCTGTATCTGACTGTCCAGAAGAGTAGCTTCCGGATATGTCATCTGTTACTCTAGGCCCACAGTCAGTCAGTTGTGTCTGTAAAAATACCTAAGGGCAGTAGAGTCTTTTTCTGTATTTTTGAGTCTGTAAAAACCCTAAGGGGCTAGTAGAATATTCCTAGTGTTGGGCTGCCTATAAATAGCACCCCAATCCCTAGGGTTTGGACTACCCCCTTTGTGCTGAAATCAAATCTGTTGGGTCACTTTTGTCTCCCGTCTTCTCTCTCCTGTGTGCGCCGCCAGGCCCTTGCGCTTCTCTGTTCGTGGCTCATTTTGACTCTAATCTCTTGGATGCTTTTATCCCTTGGTCCCTGGAGAATTTATTGGTTGCATCTGGTTGGTTTGAGGAGTTATTGAGCTGGATTCGGGCTGCTGTATTTAGTTCTGAAGAGAAGCTTCTTCTGTTTGCTTCCGTTCTTCACAAACTGAGTACTAGTTCTTGCTGCTGCAAGTAGTACTACTTTTCTGTAGCTACAGTACTTGCTGCCAGCTTTTTACCTTCTACTGTACTGCCTTTTCGATCGAAGCAGCATGGAGTAAATGCCTTTTTGACTGTTTCTGCGAAGTCATTTTCTTTTGTTCGAAGTCCCTCAGCTCCGTGAGGCAGGCTTCGATCTAACCTTACTTGAAGGCTTCGCCTCAGTCTTCGTACTTTGTTCTGTGCTCTGTGTTGCTAAGTTTCGAAGCAGTTTTCTGATTGACAGCATTACATACTTCGAACTTTAGTGCGAAGGGGCTTCGGTCCTATTTGTTCGAAGTTCATACTTCGACACATTTCGAGGTTGGGATCGAAGCTTGTGGCTCCGCTAGGCTTCGCACTGATTTCTGTGTAGCGTGTCACCCTTCGCCTCTCTTTTCGGAGCTTGCTCTTTTCTAAGTTAGAGCATTGGCTTCGGACTTGTTTTTCTGTCACGTGACAAACTTCGCTTCTTTGTTCGATGGTTGTCTGTTTGTGTGTGGTGTTCGAAGTTCTGTGTTCGAAGTTTTAGCTTCGAAGCTTTCGTTTTCAAGTGTGTTCGAAGTTTTGTCTTCGAAGTGCATACTTCGAAGCAGACTTCGGCACTGTTTTACTTCGCTCCGAAGCTCGTGATTTGAAGCTGTGTTCGAAGCCTTGTCTTCGAAGTGCATACTTCGAACCAAGCTCCGGCACTGTTTTACTCCGCTCCGAAGTACACTTCGCTTCTTACCACTTCGAACTAGGCTAGACAGTGACACCTTCGGCACTTCGGACAGACTCTGTCATCAACCTCCGGAACAGACCTCGACGTGCGAAGGGGGCTTCGCCAAGTTCCGAACAGGAGACAACTTTGGACAATAACTTCTCTTTTCACTTTATACATACTTAGATCATTTCATTGTGAAGTATAGGCCTGTTACTACTTGTTTTATCTGCCTAGTTGCACCATTTAGTTTCACTCTGTTTATCATCAGACGCTTCTAGGTTAGAAACCTTTAGACTTAGGCCCTCTGTCTATTTTCTGCTGCGTAACATTTTTGAGGTGCGTTGGGTATTGGGAACAGGCCATTGATTCGAAAGAATTTTTAAGGCGCCCATTCACCCCCCCTCTGGTCGCTACTTTCGGTCCTACAAGTGGTATCAGAGCGAGGTTAGGGTTTTTCCATACCTTAACCGGTTCTAAACCCCAGTAGTGACTATGACGTCTCCTGGCAAGGTCCCGTCCTTGGAAGCCTATGGCTATAATTATTGGAAGACTCGCATGCGAGCCTATCTCATGAGCCAGGGTTCGGACATATGGGACATTTGCGTTCACACCACGTTTGTCATTCTGCCAGTTACTGAGCAAGGTACTGCTGGTATCATTGCTCAGCATCTGAGCAACAATAAGGCTGTGAACATTTTATTTTCTGGTTTAGGTCCCACTGAATTTGAGCGAGTGAGTCATCTCTCCACTGCGAGAGAGATCTGGGCTACCCTCAAGGCACACCATGAGGGAACAGCACAGGTCAAGGCTCGGCTCTATCAGACCTACCGGCGTGAATATGAGAATTTCACACAGAAGCCGGGTGAATCTGTTGAGGCTTTGTTTGGTCACTTTCAGTCGATCATTAACAAGCTTCGGGACAACAAGGCTGAGGGTGCTCAGTTAGTCTCAGATCATGAGCAGGCGCTCAAGGTTCTTCATACCTTGGACCCAAAGATCTGGGAGATCAAGGTATCATCTATCGTTGAGAGTACTTCATACGATACCTTGACCATTTCTGAGTTATTTAGCAAGCTAAAGGCCACTGAGGTAGATATCCAGTTGAGATCAAATCTCACTAGCTCTGGATCAAAATCCCTGGCCCTTGCTACACCTTCTGTTGATCCCTCTGCTGTGAGCTGTGCTGGGTTCTCTTTGATGTCTATCACTGAGGACCAGCTTGAGTTGTTGGGAGATGATGATTTGTGTCTCTTTAACAACCGGGTGCGTCGTGTCTATGATAAAAGAATGTTCAAAAGACACGGCACAAAATCCGGATGCTTTGAATGTGGTGATCCAGGACACTTCATCGCCGACTGCCCCAAGCGCAGTGGATACAAGAAGGGCACCGGCAACAGCTTCCACGACTCCGGCAAGCATGAGAGCCCCTCCTTCACCAAGGGCAAGCCGAAGACCCGGTTCTTCAAGAAGGCCCTGAAGGACTACCAGCGAGAGAACAAGATGCGCGTCAAGGCCTTCTTCGCCGAGATGGAGAAAAGCTACTCCAAGCAGTCCACGACTTCTTCCTCTTCATCAAGCTCAAGCGACGAGGAGATCACCATCAAGAAGGGGAAGGACAAGGATGATCCGGCGGGCCTCTGCTTCATGGCCTTCGGAGACAAGCCGAAGAGCCGCTCACACCAGCGCCGAAGATCCCGCAAGAGCTTCTGCTCCATGGCTCTTGGGGATAGAGAAGAAAAGAGCTCCTCCGATGACTCCAACGACGACGATAGAAAGGTATCATCTTATGAGCGCGAAATTGTAGATTTACTTGAGAGCAATCGTCAGGAGTTGAAGTATCGGGAGAAACTGCTTAGGGGGGCTAAGAAAAGGATAGACGAGTTAGAGAGTGAGCTTGCCGTGGCCAACGGTAGGATTGAGAGTCTATCTTCTTCCCCTTGCTAGGGTGATAGCAGTGAGTGCCCGAAGTGCGAGGTGCTTCTGTGTGACCTGTCGACTCTGAAGTCCAGGTACACAGAAAGGGTTGATGAGAGGGACGCTTTGGCCACTGAGCTTGAAAGCGCTCAGCTGGAGCTGAAAGATGCTCAAGCCACTGTCGTCGCACCCTGTGTTGATTGCCCATCTCATCTAGCTGCCTTAGCTGAGCTGAAATCCAAGGGCAATGAGCATTTGGGTGATTTAGAGAGGTTGAGAGCTGAGCTTGCCCAGACTAGGCTAGAGCTTGAGACACTGTCAGTTCCACCCACCGTTTGTGAGAACTGCTTGTCTCTCAGAATGGAATTAATTAAGCTGAAAGCCGAGAAGTCTGTCCCAGTAGAGAGTGAGTGTGAGACCTGCTTGTCTCAGGTGGAGGTTCTAGCTTCCTTGAGAGAGGAGCTAGCAGATTCTCAGAATGAGAACTTTTACCTCCGTTCTATCCTGAGTTGGATCAGTGCCAGAGAGCCACAGCTTGGCATGATGATCCAGCAGTTCAAAAGGAAGGATGGGTTTGGAGTAGGTTACACCTACACCAAGGCTGACTTTGAGAGTGCCCTCAGCCGGGCAGTGGAGTGGAGTAAAATGACTCCAGAGCAGAGGTATCCCAAGACTCACTCCACAGAGACCTCCCAGGCTTGTCAGCCCAAGGATGGAGTGATCCATGATCCATCCAAAGCTCCACCCAAGAAGCCTATCTGGGTTCCTAAGCCCAGACACCTTCACTCTTCTCTAGACTCTCTTCCTGGACCCTCTCAGCCCAAGAAGACCACACCAAACACTACCAAGCCCAAGAATCCCAAGCCTCAACCACATCCCAAGAAGCCTACCTATCATTGTGAGTATTGTCAGAGAGATGGGCATCTTGCGGAGTTTTGCTTCAGGAGGAAGCGGGTTGAGAGAGCTGAGAGGGCTCGTAGTGATCAGGAGCAGTTCTACCAGCAGGGTGGTAGACTGCGTGTTCCTCGGCGCGGGGAGAGGCTGGAGGCCAGGCCGCGTCGTGTAGGTGGTGGTAGAGGAGACGGTTTTCGTACCCGTGCTCCAGTTGGTGGTGTTCGTTCCGGCAGAGTTCCAGACCGAGTTGGCTACGGTTCTGGACCTCGTGGCCGTAGGGATAGGAAGAACCGTGGACCGCGCTTTGAGCCGCGTTTTGGTCCAAACTCTTTTGATGGTTTTCGCTTTCCGTCTTTTGAACAAATGGCTCGACACTGGTTTAGCTCTTTTGCTAAACCTGGTGCCGGACCATTTGCTCCCACTTACAGACATTGATTGTGCAGGACCGGGGACTGGAGGATGTTTGGATCATGGACTCAGGATGCTCTCGTCACATGACGGGACATCGCAGATGGTTCTCCAGTCTCACTCCCCCGAGCTCCAAAGAATATATCACGTTCGGGAACAGCGGTCAAGGGAAAGTAAGTGGCATAGGCTCAATCAGTATTTCAGACCATTTCTCTTTAAAGAATGTTGCTTTAGTTAAAAATCTGAACTTTAATTTAATCTCTGTTTCGCAACTTCTTGAGGATGATTTGGAAGTGCGTTTTAAGAAGGGAAATTCTTCTGTGGTTGATTCTAGAGGGTCTTTGGTTTGTCAGATTTTACCTTTCGGTAATGTTTTTCGAATTGACTTTTCTAGTTCTTTTGGCCCTTCTCGCTGTTTGATTGCTGGATCTTCTTCTGAGCTCTGGAAGTGGCATAGGAGGTTAGGTCATTTGAGTTTTGATCTGCTAGTCAGGTTAAGCTCTATGGACCTCATCCGAGGATTGCCCAAGCTTAAAATGGAGAAGGATCTAGTTTGTCATCCCTGTCGTCATGGGAAAATGGTTGCCGCTTCTCACTCACCTGTGACTCAGGTGATGACTTCGTATCCAGGCGGGCTTTTACATTTGGACACTGTAGGTCCTGCTCGGGTACGTTCAGTCGGTGGGAAATGGTATGCACTTGTGATTGTTGACGACTTTTCTCGTTTCTCGTGGGTTTTCTTTTTGGAGTCTAAGGATGAAACTTTTCAATTTGTCCATGACCTGATTTTGAAGCTGAAAAATGAGAACAATGGTCGGATGCGAGCAATTCGCTCCGACAACGGCTCTGAGTTCAAGAACTCTCAGTTCGTCAGCTTCTGTGGTGATCAGGGTCTGGACCATCAGTTTTCTTCTCCTTACACTCCCCCACAGAACGGCGTTGTGGAACGAAAGAACCGCACGCTAGTTGAGATGGCCAGGACGATGCTCGATGAGCACAAGACTCCTAGGCGTTTTTGGGCTGAAGCCATGAACACGGCTTGCTATCTGGCCAACCGCATTTTTCTTAGAGCTTACATTGGTAAGACATCATATGAGTTGCGGTTTGGCAGACAGCCCAAGGTTAGCCACTTGCGAGCGTTTGGCTGCAAGTGCTTTGTGCTCAAGAAGGGAGGGCATTTGGACAAGTTTGAGTCTCGTTGCTGGGATGGTGTTTTTCTTGGTTATGCATTGCATTCTCGAGGCTTCCGTGTTTGGAACCTTGAATCCCAGCTGCTTGTCGAGACTTGTGAGGTTTCATTTGATGAGTCCTTGCCTTCTTTGACTCCTTCTTTTGAGCTTTCTGGTGATGATGAGCTCGGAGAGTCCATCTTCGAGGAAGATGAGGATACTCCAGCTGCTGTTGAGGGCGGGCCTTCTGCATCCCCCGCAGAGCCCACACCTTCTGTGACCTCGACTGATGATGAGGGCGGACCTCTGATCACTTCTTCCACTTCGATCGAGCCCCCTCAGTCGAGTCCAGAGGTGCCAGCTGCTGACTCCGGTGAGGTGACTTCAGATCACCAGGGAACCCGAGCAGTTCAGCGTGACCACCCCTCAGAGCTCATCATTGGTGATTTGACTGAGAGGACTTTGCGTTCTTCTGCCTCTCTCGCTGTGTTTGCTGAATCTACTTTTGTTGCATCTTTTGAGCCCAGAGACATTTCTCATGCTCTTTCTGATTCAAATTGGATTAATGCCATGCAAGAAGAGCTTGAGAATTTTGTCCGCAATCGGGTTTGGACATTGGTTGAGCCGCCACCAGGATGCAACCCCATAGGTACCAAGTGGGTATTCAAAAACAAACAAGGTGAAGATGGGGTTGTGGTGCGCAACAAGGCTCGACTAGTTGCCCAGGGTTATTGCCAGAAGGAAGGTATTGATTTTGAAGAAACCTTCGCTCCTGTTGCCCGTCTTGAGTCCATTCGTATTCTTCTAGCTTTTGCCGTTTCGAAGGGTTTTAAGCTTTTTCAAATAGACGTTAAGAGTGCTTTTCTGAACGGGTTCATAGAGGAGGAGGTTTATGTTAGGCAACCCCCCGGTTTTGAGAACCCTAAGTTTCCTCGACATGTTTTTAAGTTGCACAAAGCTTTATACGGGTTGAAGCAAGCTCCCAGGGCTTGGTATGACCGGTTAAAGCAATTTTTGTTGGGGAAGGGCTTTGTGATGGGTTCTGTGGACAAAACTCTTTTCTTGCTCAGAGATGCTTCAGATTTTTTAGTTGCTCAGATTTACGTGGACGATATTATCTTTGGCGGTACTACTGATTCTCTTGTGTCCAAGTTTTCTGAGCAGATGCATAGTGAGTTTGAGATGAGCCTCATGGGTGAGCTCAAGTATTTCTTAGGGCTCCAGATCAAGCAGACCAAGGACGGCACCTTCATCCACCAAGGTAAGTACACTCGTGATATGCTTAAGAAATTTGACTTTGGTAGTGAATTGAAGCCACAGATGACCCCGATGGGTACTTCCGGGGGTTTGGACAAGGACGAGAGCGGTGTCAAGGTCAATGAAAGGGAATTTCGAGGGATGATCGGTTCGCTGTTGTACTTAACGGCAACAAGACCGGACATACAGTTCGCCGTGGGACTTTGCGCGCGTTTTCAGTCTTCACCACGCGCGTCTCATTGGCAAGCGTTCAAGCGTATTTTTAGGTATCTCACCTATGCGCCTGATCTTGGTCTTTATTATTCAGCATCATCATCTCTTGAGTTATCTGGCTTTTCGGACGCTGACTTTGGTGGGTGCCGGTTGGATCGCAAGTCGACTTCCGGTACTTGCCAGTTTCTTGGTTCTTCCCTTGTATCTTGGTCTTCTCGAAAGCAATCTGGAGTTGCTCTTTCGACCACAGAGGCTGAGTACGTAGCTGCTGCTAGCTGCTGCTCACAGATGGTTTGGATGATTTCTACTCTTCGAGACTTTGGGTTGCTCTTTCCTACCAGGGTTCCATTGTTTTGCGACAGCACTAGTGCTATTAGTGTAGGGAAAAACCCGTGTCTCCATTCAAAAACCAAACATATTGATGTGCGCTTTCACTTCTTGCGGGATCAATATGAGAAAGGTGTCATTGACCTTATTCATGTTGATACCCATCATCAGTTGGCTGACATTTTTACCAAACCCCTAGATCAGTCTACTTTTGAGCGTTTAAGAGGGGATTTGGGTGTTGTGTATCCTTTCTAGGATATTTTGCGTCAGTTTTCTTTCTTCTTTACTCTTTTCTTGAGTCCTTTTGTGCGTGTTCATATCTTGCATATTCACGTATCACATTTTAGAGCTGCTTCTGTTATATGGTTGAACTGCTTTACTTATTCTAGCGGGTACATGCTTTTGATTACTTGTCAATGATCATGCTTTGTTTCAGTTCGCTTGATATGTCTGATATCTGTCATATGCATGGCTTCTATGCTTTCAACTTGAAAAATGATCACCATTGCCTCTGGTAACTAGCATGTGTAGACTGAGTGTTTTTGCTATCTGTTACATGCCTTGTAGCTAGTTCATCACATAGATGCAGATATGCAACTTGGACATCTTTATGCTTTAACATGGAAAATGTGCTATAAAAATGATAAAAAATCAAAATGAATGAAAATTCCATGCCTTTTTATGCTTGAATTGAAAAGATCCAAGTGGGTTTGCTTTGTCGCATTATATTGTTCTGGAATGCTTACCATAGCACTTTGGTATGAACTAGGACAGTATAGTGTATGCCGAGACCAATGTCTTAAGCTTCCGATGGTCCAGTTCTGGCCTAGGCTTGACTTGGTCGGTTAGCATAAGGTTTGACATGCAAATAACCCTTGGCACAAATGACAAAGGAAAATGAAAAAGCCTGAACTTTAAAAAAGATAACAAGTTTGCTGAAGCACTTTGTTTTGAACAATGCTTATCTTGGTAGATATCAGTTAGCTTCTGCATCTCATGTTTTACCTTGCTTGTTTACTAGTCAATGTGGTGATGTTTTTATTTGCAAAAATTGAAAAATGCGTGCTAAATGACTTTCTTTAGATATCATCTCTTGCACTGATCATGCCATGTGTCTTAGACAGTATCTCTTTTGCTATACCTGTTAGATATTGTATTTGCAGTCAATCATATCTGAGAAGCATGCTTTCTACACTCCACCTGCACCCCAATTGCATTCACTGCATATTTTGAGGGGGAGGTGCTTATCAGGGGGAGTCTGTGTCTCTTTTGAGTGCTTGATGAGTTCACTTGTCAACAAGGGGGATAAAATTTGGGATCAGAGTTTAAGGGGGAGTTCTTACTCTGTTGATATCCTTGTTATGCTGCATTCGCACTCATTTTTGAGCTTTTGTGTTTTGGTTAACCATAATGACCGTTTCTTGCTTTTGTTTGGCTTTTGGTCATTAGGGTTAAACTTTTACCTTATTTTTCTTCTTCTTTGTTCTCTTGTGTTTTGTTTTCGTGTTTCCACATTTGTTCGCAGATGCTGAAGAGCTAAAAAAGAAGAGTGTTGACAATGCACTCATCAAGGGGGAGATTGAGGAGCCATGCTGAATAGCGTGGGCCTCATGGCTCTAGAAGTGATGAGTCATTGTCAACGATAGTCAAAGAGGACTGAAGAAGAGAAGAGATCTGCTGTTTCATGGGCCGCGTGTGACTCAGGTTCACGGGTAGCGAGCGACTGTCGGGCAGAGGAGGCTGCGAAGTCGGGCTGGCCCAATCCGGGTGCATGGGCCAGAAGCAGTAGAAGACCCACTAGGCTGTTGACCAGGACTGACTCAGGTACACGGGCGGTGAGCGATTGCCGGGCTGAGAGAGCTGCGGAGTCGGGCCAGCCCAATCCGAGTACCTGGTGCAAAGCTGGTGGAGGCTTTGTCAGTTTCGGCGTAAAACTGACAACCGTTGATTCTGTATCTGACTGTCCAGAAGAGTAGCTTCCGGATATGTCATCTATTACTCTAGGCCCACAGTCAGTCAGTTGTGTCTGTAAAAATACCTAAGGGCAGTAGAGTCTTTTTCTGTATTTTTGAGTCTGTAAAAACCCTAAGGGGCTGGTAGAATATTCCTAGTGTTGGGCTGCCTATAAATAGCACCCCAATCCCTAGGGTTTGGACTACCCCCTTTGTGCTGAAATCAAATCTGTTGGGTCACTTTTGTCTCCCGTCTTCTCTCTCCTGTGTGCGCCGCCAGGCCCTTGCGCTTCTCTGTTCGTGGCTCATTTTGGCTCTAATCT
Source organism: Zizania palustris (assembly GCA_019279435.1). Classification (NCBI taxonomy): domain Eukaryota; kingdom Viridiplantae; phylum Streptophyta; class Magnoliopsida; order Poales; family Poaceae; genus Zizania; species Zizania palustris. Next base: position 75,740,101 of record JAAALK010000082.1, on the reverse strand, counting down.
CTTGGATGCTTTTATCCCTTGGTCCCTGGAGAATTTATTGGTTGCATCTGGTTGGTTTGAGGAGTTATTGAGCTGGATTCGGGCTGCTGTATTTAGTTCTGAAGAGAAGCTTCTTCTGTTTGCTTCCGTTATTCACAAACTGAGTACTAGTTCTTGCTGCTGCAAGTAGTACTACTTTTCTGTAGCTACAGTACTTGCTGCCAGCTTTTTACCTTCTACTGTACTGCCTTTTCGATCGAAGCAGCATGGAGTAAATGCCTTTTTGACTGTTTCTGCGAAGTCATTTTCTTTTGTTCGAAGTGCCTCAGCTCCGTGAGGCAGGCTTCGATCTAACCTTACTTGAAGGCTTCGCCTCAGTCTTCGTACTTTGTTCTGTGCTCTGTGTTGCTAAGTTTCGAAGCAGTTTTCTGATTGACAGCATTACATACTTCGAACTTTAGTGCGAAGGGGCTTCGGTCCTATTTGTTCGAAGTTCATACTTCGACACATTTCGAGGTTGGGATCGAAGCTTGTGGCTCCGCTAGGCTTCGCACTGATTTCTGTGTAGCGTGTCACCCTTCGCCTCTCTTTTCGGAGCTTGCTCTTTTCTAAGTTAGAGCATTGGCTTCGGACTTGTTTTTCTGTCACGTGACAAACTTCGCTTCTTTGTTCGAAGGTTGTCTGTTTGTGTGTGGTGTTCGAAGTTCTGTGTTCGAAGGTTTAGCTTCGAAGCTTTCGTTTTCAAGTGTGTTCGAAGTTTTGTCTTCGAAGTGCATACTTCGAAGCAGACTTCGGCACTGTTTTACTTCGCTCCGAAGCTCGTGATTTGAAGCTGTGTTCGAAGCCTTGTCTTCGAAGTGCATACTTCGAACCAAGCTCCGGCACTGTTTTACTCCGCTCCGAAGTACACTTCGCTTCTTACCACTTCGAACTAGGCTAGACAGTGACACCTTCGGCACTTCGGACAGACTCTGTCATCAACCTCCGGAACAGACCTCGACGTGCGAAGGGGGCTTCGCCAAGTTCCGAACAGGAGACAACTTTGGACAGTAACTTCTCTTTTCACTTTATACATACTTAGATCATTTCATTGTGAAGTATAGGCCTGTTACTACTTGTTTTATCTGCCTAGTTGCACCACTTTAGTTTCACTCTGTTTATCATCAGACGCTTCTAGGTTAGAAACCTTTAGACTTAGGCCCTCTGTCTATTTTCTGCTGCGTAACATTTTTGAGGTGCGTTGGGTATTGGGAACAGGCCATTGATTCGAAAGAATTTTTAAGGCGCTCATTCACCCCCCCTCTGGTCGCTACTTTCGGTCCTACACAGAGGCTTCTCCACCGCCTTCTTCGGGATGTTGATGGGACTTCGCCGCGAAGGGCTAAAACTGGCGAGGGGGGCTCAAAGCAAAGTTAGAAGAAGAAGGGAGCGAAGGTTGCAAGGCAACGAGAAGAAAGCAAATGAAGGTGTGCCAAAGCCGCACGCGGTAAGTCTCTATTTATAGGCGCGGTAAGAATTCCAACCGTCATGGGCCGAACCCACCGTCAGGTGGGCCTCCAAGCGAAGGCGAACCGGCCCAGAACAAGGTAACAATAACTTTTTCGACCGTTGCTGAGCCGTTCGGGCTCCCCGAAGCCGTTCTGGCAACTAGCACGGGCATTTATTACCCCCGGGTATCGAGGTCACCTTCGGTCCAGGCTCCGAAGGTATGTTTTCTCTGAAGTTGTGTTTTCAGGTCATTTGTCCTAAGGACGCGTGCACCCCTTCGTCCCGAAGGCCTGCACGCGAGGGGCTACTGTTGGGGGAATATATTTCCCTTGAACAGGGGCCAAATGACGTCAGCCTCCGACAGCCTTCGGCCCAGAGCCCAGCGCTGTCGGAGCCTGTTTTCTCTCTAAGTGTTGTTTCCAGGTCCCAAGGTGCCTTTCGGGGCCTGTAGCTTCGGAGCCCTCAGACCGGGAGGTCCGGCTCGGAGCCCCTGATTCGGGCCCTAGCGCAGGGCGCCGGAGGCCACCCTCCGGGCGCAGGAGGCCGGAGGCCACCCTCCGGGAGCCAAGTCCGGAGGCCGCCCTCCGGGGCCAAGTCGGGAGGCCGCCCTCCGGGACCCGGTTCAGAGGCCACCCTTCGGGACCCAGTTCGGAGACCACCCTCCGGGAGCCAAGTCCGGAGGCCGCCCTCCGGGGCCAAGTCGGGAGGCCGCCCTCCGGGACCCGGTTCGGAGGCCACCCTTCGGGACCCAGTTCGGAGACCACCCTCCGGAGCCAAGTCCGGAGGCCACCCTCTCGAGCCATGTCCGGAGGCCGCCCTCTGGAGCCAAGTCCAGAGACTACCCTCCGGAGCAAAGTCCGGAGGCCACCCTCCGGGACCCAGTTCGGAGACCACCCTCCGGGAGCCAAGTCCGGAGGCCGCCCTCCGGAGCATCCTTCGAAGCCCCCCTCTGGGGTGCACTTCGAAGCCTTCCCCCCAGCCTCCACCTTCGGTGTATCTTTTAGCTGGTCAAAGCCTGGCATAGCCTGACACGTCTGTAAAGCTGTAAAGTTGTCTGGTACTCTTGCTCAGTAGCTAGCCCCTTTCCCTGTCTACCCCTATAAGCCTACGGGCTTGTAGAGGGTATCTTAGTCTTTTCCTTAAGGCCTGCGTGCCTATAAAAGCAGGGCCAAGCCCTTGTACCAGGGACACACCCCAGGGGGCCATGAGACCCTGTAGTTATTTCTCCACACCAAGGCATAGCATGCCAAATCCACCACAAACTGGACGTAGGGCTATTATCCCCTAGGGGAGGCCCGAACCAGTATAAACTCTTTCTCCCTCTGAGAGAAACCAGTGAGGTTCATTCTCCACATCATACACCACCACAGGAAAACCTGCTGGAACTAACGCAATTGTTCCAACAGTGGAGATTCGAAACTTCGAATCAACTTATAATAAAATTATATTCGAACTATTTTTTAAAATTAACTTAAAAAGTCCGAAAGATTTTTTAGGCTTAGAAGAAATAGCCGTTGGGTTTTTCCTCAATGGAAATTAAGGGAATGCGTTAAGTTTGCAAAGAGATAACGGTCAGGAAAGTGAAACGGCAAAACACCAAACGGTAAAATTTGTGGTCCGGGCTATAAATAAGGGACCCAGATCCTTCCCAAATACTTTCTCACCGCCTTCCTGCAAACAAACCAGTAGACAAGCCCTAGCCTCCATTTCTTCTTTGAGCAACCAGAGCAAATCCATGGCGAAGACTAGTTTCAAGGTTCTTGGGATGGCTTCAGCCTTGGTTCGGCAGCAGGCTGTGGCTGCAGCGCCGGCGGCGACATCAGCGACGGTGACTTCGACAGCAATAGTAGCGGCAATGGCGGCGCTAGGAAGAAATCCCCAACGCGATGATCCTCAAGATCTCCTTCCGGCCTTGTCGAAGCATGCGGATCAGTCTTACCAACTAGGACCTTCAACCTGCAAGAGGGAGTCGCTCGCAGCAGCGATAGAAGGGAAAATCAGTTCGGAGATTGTGATTCGCAAACCTGGGAAAGAAGTTATTCCTTCGCCAAGGCCCGGAGAAGTGGTTGTCTTCGAAGCCTTTTTCGAAGCTGGATTAGGGCTTCCGGCTGTTGACTTCCTGGTCAAGGTACTGGATTTATTCCATGTTACTCTCCCCCAACTCTCTCCGAATGCGATAGCATGCCTTTCCATCTTCGAGTGGGCGTTGCGAGCTGAAGGCTGCGAAGGAAGAGCAGAAATCTTCGCAGCCCTACACCGGGCTTCTTGCCAACCTAAGACCTTCCTAGGCCTCGAAGGTGAAAAGATGGTGGTGGCCTTCGGGAGTATTAACTTCCGACTCCGAGATGAATACGATCTTTGATTTCCAGCTAAGGCCATCAATGCCAGATGGTATATGGATTGGATCCTCCGATGGTTTTACGCCGAAGTTAGAGCAGGAAGTCGCTTAGATGGACCTCTACAGGACATAAACTTCCAGAGAGAAGCTCTTGTCCATTCGGATCTAGGCCAGCTTGAAGCTCACCTTAGCCTACTTCAGAGGATCAACCATCGCCTGAGTATGAGGGATTTGGCAGAGGAGTTCATTGGACTTTAGATTCCCCCTCTGATGGCCAACTGGCCAATCACCTTCGAAGAAGATACGGAAGGTGGCCTTCGAAAGATTTCTTCGAGCTCGGACCCTGCAGGTAACTTTGAAAACAACATGTTTCATATATATTTATTTGAATAAATAACCAACATCAACTTATCTTTCAGCCTCTCTAGCTCCTATGATTTCGGAGCAAATCGCACGGGCTTCGGAGAAAATTCTGGGAGTCCCGACTCCGGCTGAGAAAGAATGGAGGATTAAGTTGGTAGGTGTTGGGGGAAAATATTCCATCCTCAGGGTTATTGTAGTAACAACACAAAGGCAGATAATGGATTCGAAGGTTTGAAAACATACATCTTCGGAGATGTCTTGAGTCAAGCTCGAAGCATGAAGATGGACCTTGGTTCGGAGTATATCTTCGAACTAAGGCTCTATGAGATCTTTTCAGCCAGCTAAGATGGAAGACTTATCTTTTATCTTATTAGATTAGTCTTTTACCATTTTAGCCCTATCAAGGGTACCGAATAGTTTCCACTATGTCGGTTGTAATAGAGGGGTAAATAGGTCTTTTCCTTAATATTTGGGCCTATAAATACCCCCCATTTCACCCTGTAATGGGACCGAATACAAGTTATTCAATACACACATTCGAACTATTCTAAGTTGTTATTGTTTCGGAGGCTTAGAACAGTTCACTTCGCAAACTTTTCGTTTGTTAGCTGCTAATCTACAAAAACCTGTTAGCGTAATCTTTTACGCCAATAGTTGGCGCCGTCCGTGGGGAACCTAGTCCAAGAAACTTCGTTCTCTACCAACTTCTTACATCATGCCTCCTAAGCGGAGCACAACTCGTAACCCTGTTCGGAGGTCCTCTCGGATCTCCGGAGAGGCACCATCCGACACTGTTGAGGTCGGAGGGCCTTCGACTTTCCCTCCACCTCAAACTCCGGAAGGAGTTTCCATCCCTCGAACATACGGAGTCCCTCCGCCAACTCCATCTATACTTCGACCCCCCGGAGTCCCTCTTTCACCTCAAATCCCACATCAAACTGATCCTCTTAGTTCTCAAGACCCGGAAGACCCTTCCAGAGGAGATGAAGACAATCTTGGTGATACGGCCGCTCAAATGGCCAGTCTCCAAGCCGAAGTAGCGAGATGGTGGCAAGAAGCTGCGAATAGGCTTCGTTCTCAAGCCATCCCGGTTATTCCAGAAGTGCCTGAAGACGACAAACCCATCTATCCCGAAGCCCTAGAGAACGCCTCCTTTGATACTGAATCTCCGCTGCATCCTGAGCTGCAAAAAGTTCGCTTCGACCCGAAGTTTAAGACTTCGAAGCTCTGTAAGTATGCCGGAGATGAAGATCCTGGAGAATTTGTTCGTTCTTATGCCCTAGCAATTGAAGCTAGTGGAGGAGTTCGAGATACCATGGCAAAGTGCTTCCCCTTAGGTCTTCAAGGAGTGGCATTAAGGTGGTTCTGGTCTTTGAAGCCAGGATCAATTAATTCATGGGGGAAGCTGAAGAAGAAGTTCGTAAGCAATTTTCAAGGCACCTTCGTGCCTCCAATGTCGACGGGAAGTCTTTTCCAGGTGAAGCAACTCCCTGGAGAGACATTGAGGCAATATTTTAAGCGCTTTGCTCATACGAAGTCGCAGATCCGAGGGTTGTCTACATCTTCGGTAGTTGATGCAGCTCGGGAAGGTGTCACTCATCAAGGCCTCCTGGATAAGCTTCATCGGAAAAGCATATCCTCTGTTTCTCAGTTGATGTCATACTTTGAAGAGTATGCAAGGTCGGAAGAAGGTTGGCTTCGAAGTTCAGCATGATCGGAGAAGGGGGCAAAAGCATCCCCATTCTGAAGTCCTAAACATTGCACCCCCGCAAAAATTCACACAGAGAGCTCCACAACCTTCGGGAAACAAGGTCAGCGGCTGGAGGCCGCCAAGGAAAACGGCTGGTAAAGGCCAGACCCTTTTCTGCTGTATTCATGGTGAAAACCGAAGCCATGCAACTGATACTTGCAAGGCTATACTCACTCTGAGAGGAGAATATCTAGAAAGAACTTCGGGTCGAGGTACTACTGACCGAGTTCCAGCTGCAGCGCGCCCGGAGCCTGTCCAAGCGGTGGCACGGATAGAAAACTTCGAAGATGCAAGACGCCCTCCGGTGGCCAATGCTATGCCACCTCCGAAGCAAGAAGAAGGGCAAGACCGAGGAAAAAGAGTAGTCCTCCCCATCTCCGGAGGAGTTACCCTCGGAAGCATGTCAAAAAGGCAGAGAAGAGACTATGTCAGAGAGGTGGGCCACATTGGGACTTCGTCATCTGCAGCTGCTATGCCGGAATGGTCTCATGTACCAATATCTTTTTCTGAGGAGGATGCAGCTGGCATTAAATTTCCACATGCGGACCCACTTGTTATTACTGCTGATATTGCAGGCACTGAGGTTCGAAGAGTGTTGATTGACGGAGGCAGTTCGGCAGACATTATTTTTGTTCAAGCCTTCGATCAATTGTGCATCTCCAGAAAGCATCTTCCACTACTACAAAGCGACACTGTAGCGGCGGGCAAAATCGACCTATAGTGGCGGGCATCCAGTCCGCCACTGCTCTAACGCCACTACAAAGTGTTCTTCCAGCATCTCGTCCTTTGCAAGGCTTCACAGGACCTCCGCTTGATGCACTTGGCCAAATAGGCCTAGAAGTTACCTTCGGAGAAGGACTGTCAGCCAGGACAGAGGAAGTAATCTTCGATGTTGTAGATGCCCCATATGCCTACATTGTCATCTTCGGAAGAGGCATGCTAAACCAGTTCGGAGCTGTGGCACATCACAATTATTTGTGTATGAAGATACCCACGCAAGCAGGAGTCCTTACTATCTTCGGAGATCAAGCTATTGCCCGAAGAGTGGAATATGGCCACAGCCCCCCTCTTGATTCAAGGCAAGTGAACAATGTGCAAGATAATCAAGAAAATTTTTCAGTTCCTTCCGAAGCTTCGAAGAAATCCTTCCCAAGACCAAGTCCTGAAGGAGAGATTGCAACGAAGGTTATTGTTAAAGATGGTCAAGAATATACATTTCAATTTGGTAAAGATTTACCTCCGGAAGTTGCAACCTCCTTGGAAAAGGTGGTGGAAGAGAATTTAGATGTCTTCGCTTGGTCTGACGAAGATATCACCGGAGTCGATCGGGATATCATTGAACATAGTTTGCTTGTAAACCTGAAGGCCCGACCTGTTCGGCAAGGACTCCGAAAAATGTCTGTAGAAAGAGCTGTTCTGGCAAAGGACGAAGTTGAAAAATTGTTGAAGGCTGGGATTATCAGAGAAGTGGCTCACACAGAATGGTTAGCCAACCCAGTCTTCGTCAAAAAGAAATCTTCCGAGAAGTGACGCATGTGCATTGATTTCATATCCTTGAATAAAGCATGCCCTCGTGACCCCTACCCCATGCCCCGAATTGATCAATTGGTCGACTCCACCGCAGGTTCGGAGTTATTAAGCTTCCTTGACGCGTATTCTGGTTATCATCAAATATGGTTGAAGCGCGAAGATGAGATCAAGACAAGCTTCGTAACTCTCTCGGGAGTCTTTTGTTATGTAAGAATGCCTTTTGGCTTGAGAAATGCCAGGGCTACTTTTTCGAGGTTAGTTGCTAAGGCTCTAGGTCATCAATTAGGTCGCAATGTGGAGGCCTATATGGATGATATTGTAATAAAGAGTGCTTTAAAGTACCAACATAGCCTAGACCTAGCAGAAACATTTAATAGCCTACGGGCATGTGGGATCCGTCTTAACCGCGAAAAATGTATCTTCGGAGCTAAGGCTGGAAAGTTGTTAGGGTATTTAGTTTCAAGCAGGGGGATTGAAGCTAGCCCTACTCAAATAACTGCGCTACAAAAGATGGCTCCTCCGGAAAATTTAAAGCAAGTGCAAAAGCTGACTGGACGTCTGGCAGCACTTAGCAGGTTTTTATCAAGGTCTGCGGAGAGAAGCTTGCCTATATTTAAAGCACTGAAGGGGTCCGAAGATTTTGCATGGACACCGGAGTGTCAAAAAAGCTTCTAAGATATTAAAGAGTATCTCAGTAATCTCGCTACACTCACGGTGCCTACTGCGGACGAAACCCTACTCCTTTACCTTGTAGCTACAGGTTCTGCTGTCAGTGCAGTCCTTGTCAGAGAAATGGATTTCAATGGGAAGTTGGTGCAAAATCCTGTTTATTTTGTGTCCGAAGCATTATCAGGAGCGAAGACAAGATACTCCGAACTCGAAAAGTTCGTTTATGCTCTGATAATGGCTTCGAGGAAATTAAGACATTATTTTTTGGCTCACAATGTAATTGTACCAACTTCGTATCCTTTGGGAGATATGCTCCGAAGTAAGGATTCCACTGGAAGGATTGGGAAGTGGGCAGTTGAGCTAGAACCCTTCGGCATATCTTTTCTGGCAAGAACAGCAATCAAATAGCAAGTCTTAACAGATTTTGTAGCAGAATGGACTCCACCCGCAACTTTGGTTCCGGAGAAATCAAGTGACGGAGTATGGACTGTTTATTCCAATGGAGCTTTCCAAGCATCCGGAGCAGGCATTGGAGCAGTGTTGATTTCGCCTTCAGGGCAAAGAGCAATGTACTCCGCAAGACTCAACTTTAAGTCTACCAATAATATAGCGGATTATGAAGGGATTTTACTTGGACTCCAAAAAGCACGTGCTCTAGGGGCTACAAGAGTTGTTATAAAGACAGATTCTCAAATAGTAGCAGGGCACGTGGATAAAAGTTTTCAAGTTCGACATCCACAGCTTGCAAAGTACTTAGATGAAATCCGTAAGATCGAAGCATACTTCAAAGGTATTTCCATTCGGAGTATACCAAGAGCAGAAAATGTGCAAGCGAATATCTTAGCAAAAGCTGTAGCCTGAGCTATGGATGTACCAGAAGAAGCTTTCTATGAGGAGCTTAGTACACCTTCGGTGCTACAAATTCCCTCTGTAGAGATTCTTTGCATTCCAAGTACAGATTGGAAAAATTCAATCATGGAACTTTTACAAGGAGGAACAAATTTGCCTGAAGAGCCACATCTTTCAAGATTTAAACTCAGGGCTAGAAATTATCAAATAATCAACGGTATTTTATACAAGGCTGGAGTATGTTCCCCTCTACTCTGATGTATATCTCAAGCCGAAGGTCAAGAAATTCTTCGAGAAATTCATGAAGGCCTTTGTGGTAGTCATTTAGCCCCTCGAGCTTTGGCAGGAAAAACACTTCGCCAGGGGCTTTATTGGCCTACAATAACAGCTGATGCGGAGAGCTTAGTCCGCACTTGTCAAGGATGTCAGTGGATGGGTCGACGAAGTCATCGCCCACCAACAGCTCTTCAAGTTATTGCTCCGGTATGGCCTATGGCCAGATGGGGTATGGATTTAATTGGTCCCTTTCCAGTAGCCAAGGGAAATCTAAAGTTTGCAGTGGTAGCTATTGAATATTTTTCTAAGTGGGTAGAAGCAGAGCCCTTAACAGCTATCACTTCGAACAATGTACAGAAATTCTTTTGGAAAAACATCATTTGCCAGTTCGGAGTGCCTAGACAACTTAAAGTTGATAATGGAACACAGTTCGATGCAGAACCTTTCAGGAAGTTTTGCGAAGATCTAGGCATCCAGTTATGTTTTGCTGCAGTAAGGAATCCTCAGTCTAATGGAGCTGTAGAAAGAGCCAATGGAAATATTTTGTTAGGGCTAAATCGAAGGATAGTAGGATTAGCAAAAGGACTATGGACCGAAGAGCTTCCGAAGATTTTGTGGTCCATTCGGACTACACAAACAAGGTCCACAGGTTTTACTCCATTCAGATTACTATTCGGAGATGAAGCTATGACTCCAACGGAGCTCAAAGGAGGATCACTTCGCAGCACCGAACCGGAGATTGAAGAAGAAAGACAAGCTTCGCTAGATTTATCAGAAGAAACAAGACTTCGAGCTGTGGCTAATTTATCAAAATATCACCAGCAGACGAAGGCTTGGTATGACTCGAAGGTTAAGATCAATGAGCTTAGGCCGGGTCATCTTGTTCTGCGAAGCATTATAGTGCCAGAGAAATTAGGAAATAAATGGGAAGGTCCATATTTAATTGTTCGTTCAGGACGCCCTGGCTCTTTTAAATTAGCTAATTTAGAAGGTGAAGAGTTAGCACATACTTGGCATGCGGAGCACCTAAAGCGATACTTCGCATAAGGGCTCCTTGTAAACCAATTGTAATCATCTTCTCAATTAAGAAAGCATATCGTCCAGATAGTGCCTTCCCCTCATAAACCTCCAGCTTCCGAGTGGACGCACTGGAACCGCGGGGTTGACCGAGAGGGAAGTGTCATAAAGCTGAATCATATTTTCGGACTTCGAATCATTGGTTCGAAGTTTCCGACGTGGGGGCTGACATAATCCGGAGTCCAAGCCACCGGCTTGTAGGCATCCGTAAAAGAGCCCAAAACCACATTATGCGGAGTCCAAGCCATTGGCTGGTAGACATCCGTAAAAAGAGCCGAAGGTGGCCAAAATATGCGGAGTCCAAGCCATTGGCTGGTACACATCCGTAAAAAGAGCCGAAGGTGGCCAAAATATGCGGAGTCCAAGCCATTGGCTGGTAGACATCCATAAAAAGAGCTGAAGGTGGCCAAAATATGCGGAGTCCAAGCCATTGGATGGTAGACATCCGTAAAAAGAGTCCAAAGAGACCATTGCAAACTACGAACCACTGGTTTGACAGAGTTCGCAAAAAAGAGCCGAAGGTGGCCAAAGCAAAACAGAGTTTGAGCCATGAGCTTCAAATGTCTGTTAACATAGTCCAAAGTGACAAATTATCTAAGACACTAAGGTGTCCTGAAAGTTATCTCAAGTGATTGCTTTCAAAAAACAAAGGGTACTAAGTTGCCATTCTTCAGACTACAAATAGTCGAAGACATTTTATAAGATTTTAAAAGATCTTTAAATTCCAGAGGGGCTCCGAACCCCAAAAAATAGTACTTCAAAGTTTTTCTTTGCGCATAACCATCTTTGAATACAGTTCGAAGTTGCTTATACCCAAAGAGGGGCTAGTAAATAGGGAGACAATTTTAAATCGGTATTCATTATTCGAACGAATAAGTTTACAGATTACATCATGAAAAATTGGTATCTATACCAAGAAGGAATCGAAGACCTCTTCGATCTCTAGAGCTAGGGTTGGAACGACTAGTTCCAGTGCCGGGAGTTCTAACAACTTTACGTTTAACTCTCTTGCCTCCCTTCGAAGCTCTAAAGTCCTTCTGTTCTTGTTGAAGCTCGGCCCAAGTTCGAAGCCGTTCGGGGCTCCTTTCCCAGCTTCCAAGTTCTTCAGGTTTTTTACTTCGAGCTTCATCTTCGTCTTCGGACCATATAACGTCTTCAAAAGACAAAGTGTCCAAGTTAACCTCTTCTTCTTCCTCTTTAATATAAGATAGTATATCTCTGCTTACTTCGGGCGTAATTACACCGGAGCTATCTCGAGGAACTAAAAATCGAGGGCGTTTATAAGCTTTTAGAAGATCGAAGGTAACCCATAATGAGCGAAGTTCGTCATTAATATCTAACACTTTGATATCTTCCGTATGAGGCAAAGCCTAGAAACATGATAAACAAATTTTCATTGATAAATGTACATAAGCACAAAGCTTCACATAGACAAAGATCCTAAAACATATCTAAACCTGCGGGTCCGGAGGAGGCTAACTGCTCGAAGCTTGGAACCGAGCTTGCTTCTGGCGTTGTCCTTCATCGATCCAAGCCATGATCGCAGAGCGACCTTCGGCTCTCCATGAAGTTTGGAAGGCTTGCCAGGCAGCGGCCACACCTTCGGAAGGAGTCAGAAGTCTCTCGTCGTCAATGGTAATTGGGCCCCCTCCTGCGCTCGGAGTTATTGATCGGCCCAGATCCTCGTAGTAACGAAGTAGGCCAACAGCAGCCACTTGTACGGAGAGTTCTCCATAGCGAATGCCTGCTGTCTTCATCTGCTTCGCCACTCCTTGAATCCTTTTCAACAGGCGCAGAAGGGAAATGTTATCATCAGAAGGAAGCGTCCCGGTAGTACTGAAGTACTCCAGAACGCCTAGCAGTTGATCCATAACCTCCGTAGCTACGTTCTTGGACTTCAGCTTATCTTTGATCAACGCGTCCTTTGCCGAAGTTACCTCTCCCAGAACTCCGGAAAGTCTAGCAGCCTCTGCGGTTAAGGAATTCTTTTGATTCAAAAGCTGACTAGCTTCCTCTCGGAGCCTAACAAGCTCGGTCCCCACAGTAGCGTGCTCCACCCGCATTCTTTCAACTTCTGCTCGAAGTACAATTCTTTCTGCTTCGAGCTCCTTGTTCGCAGCCTCCAAGCCTTGCCTAGCCCTGCGCTCTGTTGACACTATATTGTCCATCTGAACCACTCGGCCTTCGGAGATAGTGAGATTCCATTGAAGAGTTTCATTTTCCTCTAGAAGGCGAGTGATTTCTCGTTCATTTGATATATTCGCAGCTCGGGCCAAGACTGTTTGCTACGAAAAGAAAAAATCAAGGTAAGAAATTATTTGTATGTAAACTTAATGTTATTTCACAGATGCTTCGTACCTGGTAGGCTACGCGCTCCATAGCAGCGTTAAGCTCCGAGCTCTTAGCCTCACTCAGAATGGCCACCAAGTTTGTCTCCCCAATGTCGTGACTAGGTCGATCCAAAGGCTCGAGCAAAGTCCGAAGACCAGTTCTTTGCTCTAAGAAAGGAGCTAGAAGGGGGAGCATACTTATCGCTTGTTGGTCATCTTCGTTTGACGAAGGGCCAGAGTGTTGGCCTGTAGTCTTCGGAGCCCCTGGAGACTGGCCCCCCTCGGTAGATTGACTCTCGTCTGTTGACTCAGATGGAGTTTATCCGGAGCTTGCAGCAGGGAGGGAGTCTTTTTTTCTCTTGCCTCTTCCAGGCCCCATTTGAGCTTTTGGGATTGGCTCCGAAGTTGTCGAAGGTACAGGGATTATATCTTCCTGACGGACCTCTTCCATGGAAGTGGACTCTGTAAAAACAAAGGTATTATACATCGTATAAATACGCAAAATAAACATAAAAGAATTATTCGAAGTTTACCTTCGACATTCTGGTGACCGGTAATCATTGGACTGTTTGGCGGATCGAAGGTGAGATCTTCGTCCGAATCAGCCGTCAAATCTTCGACTGCAGGAACATTTTCCTGGACAGTCCTTGTTGCCTCATCAGGAATCGAAGCCATGGTGAGTTCGACTCCACTTTCATCCACATGAACTTCCTCTTGAGGTAAATCCTCTTGAACTGCCGAAGTCTTTATTTGCTCAAGGTTCTCTTGAGACTCCGGCACGTTCGCAGGTACTTCGGCTTGTGCAGTCCTTTGAGATGCATCTTCGTCACTCAGCTGCACAAGCAGCCTGCCTTCGTCCTCTTGGGAGTCAGAGACTGAAGCCCTTGGGCTCGAAGGTGTAGGGTTCTTTGGCTTCCGAGCCACCTTCTTGACCGGAGTCTTGGCAGAACTCGAAGTCCCAGCTTCGGCTTTTCTCTTTTTAGGTCCTTTCTCCGAAGGCACCCAATCCATTAAAGGGGGCGGAGCAATTTCCAGCATTCCCCACACCCTGTTAAATCTTTCCCAACTCCCGACCAACTTGATTCTCCATTCCTTTTCGGTCGGAGTTGGAGCGCCCAAAATCTTCTCCGAAGCCCGTATGATTTGCTCCGAAGTTATAGGGGCTGAAGAAGCTAAAAAATGAATTAAGTTAGTTACTTCTTCGAATGAATATGCATAATGTATGTTGTTTTCGAAGTTACCTGCAGGGCTCGAAGTCGAAGTAATTTTTCGGAGACCACCTTCCGAATCCTCTTCGAAGATGATAGGCCAGTTGGCCATCAACGGAGGGATTTGGAGCCCAAGGAACTCTTCGGCTAAGTCTCGCATGCTTAACCTTCGACTAATCTTCTGAAGTAAGCTGAGGCGAGCTTCGAGCTGACCTTGGTCTGGATGCACAAGGGTTTCCTTTCGGAAATGGATATCTTTCAGAGGTCCGGCTAGAGGGTTGCTCGTCCCAACATCAGCATAAAACCATCTCATGACCCAGTCGGTATACCATCTTGCATTAATGGCCTTAGTAGGAAATTGAAGGGCGTATTCATCCCGAAGCCTGAAGTTAATACTTTCGAAGGCTACTACCACTTTTTCACCTCCAGGGCCTACGAAGGTTTTTGGCTGGCACAAAGCTCTGTGCAGCGCAGCGAAGATCTCTGCCCTCCCCTCACAACCTTCGGCTCTCAACGCCCATTCGAAGATAGCTAAACGAGCTACTGCGTTCGGAGAAAGTTGGGGGAGAGTGACGTGAAATAGATCCAGTACCTCGGCCAAGAAATCCACTGCCGGAAGACCTAAGCCAGCTTCGAAAAAGGCTTCGAAGATGACCACTTCTCCGGGTCTTGGTGACGGGATAACCTCCTTTCCAGGTTTGCGGATCATAACTCCCGCAATAATTTTCCCCTCTACTTCGACCGCCAGTGATTCTCTTTTGCAGGTCGAAGGTCCTAGTTGGAAGGATTGATCCAGGTATTTTGTTGATGGCGGGCAGAGGCCTTGATCACCAACATTTTGGGGATTTCCCCCTCCTGCCGCCATGGATGTCGCTGCAGGTGTTGGAGGTGCCGTCGCCAATGCCGCAACCGCTGCAGCCGCAGCCGCCTGCTATCGAGCCAAGGCTGAAGGTGCTCCAGATCCTTTGGTTTTCACCATTGAAGTTACTGAGCTGCTTGGGGAGAAGAATGGAGGCTAGGGCTCAAAGGGTGTTTTGTTTACAAGAGAGCGGTGAAAAGTACTCAAGAAAGTTCTAGGCCCTCTATTTATAGCCTAGACTTTACAATTTTTACCGTTAGTCCATGCCGTTTCGCATTCCTGCCCGTTACATTTCTCCAAAATTAACGCACTCCGTAACTTCCGTTAGAAGAAAGAAGCCAACGGCTATTTCTTCTAAGTCTAAAAGGCTTTCGAACTTCCTGAGTCAATTCTAAGATAGTTCGAAAGTAATTGTCTTAAAACTGATTCGAAGTTTTATATCTCCATACATTTCAGAGATAAATTAAAATCTAATAACCCCTACGCCTGGTTATTTTTTCTTCCGTATACTGCTCTCCTAACATTACAGGTTTAACGGAGAAGCGTATTCGAGGGGCTACTGTTGGGGGAAAATATTCCATCCTCAGGGTTATTGCAGTAACAGCACAAAGGCAGATAATGGATTCGAAGGTTTGAAAACATACATCTTCGGAGATGCCTTGAGTCAAGCTCGAAGCATGAAGATGGACCTTGGTTCGGAGTATATCTTCGAACTAAGGCTCTATGAGATCTTTTCAGCCAGCTAAGATGGAAGACTTATCTTTTATCTTATTAGATTAGTCTTTTACCATTTTAGCCCTATCAAGGGTAACGAATAGTTTCCACTATGTCGGTTGTAATAGAGGGGTAAATAGGTCTTTTTCTTAATATTTGGGCCTATAAATACCCCCCATTTCACCCTGTAATGGGGACCGAATACAAGTTATTCAATACACACATTCGAACTATTCTAAGTTGTTATCCTTTCGGAGGCTTAGAACAGTTCACTTCGCAAACTTTTCATTTGTTAGCTGCTAATCTACAGAAACCTGTTAGCGTAATCTTTTACGCCAACAGTAGGTACTTGGGAGTGGTCCAACCGAGTATGGGGGCTACTCGAAGTTGTTCCCTCTCCTCTTTTGGATTGGGTGCCTTCGGAACAAGGGCCTAAGAAAAGGAAAGCCGAAGTTGGAGCCTCGACCTCTGCCAAGACTCCATCGAAGAAAGTAGCCCGAAAGCCAAAAACTGTGGCGCCTCCAAGCCCAATAGCTTCGGTCTCCGATTCCTCGGAGGATGAAGGTAGAATGCTTGTTGACTTGATTGACAAGGATGGAGCCCAAACAGATGCAAACATTGGTGATGCTGCGAGCGTGCCGGAGTTTCAAGGATCCCTTGGGCAAGTTGGGACTTCGGCTGCTCGAGAAGACTTATCGTGAGATGAAGCCCCTATGGACGAAGGTGGAGTCGAAGTTGCTGTAGAATCAACTTCGATTCTGAGTGAAGCAATGACGGCAGCTCCCGAAAAGGCTCCAATAGTCGAAGCTTTAGTCGTGAATTCTGGCTCCGACGAAGACTTCGGGGTAGCTTTTGACCCGCCAAGCAGTCCGATGCTCACCCGCCATCAAGACTTCGGAGGTAAACTTCACATAATTCTTTTGTTCCTTTTTCCTGCGAAATTATACAATGTATAATACCTTTGCTTCAACAGGATCTGCTCCTATGGAAGAGGGCCTTCCCAAAGATACAAATCCTGGGACTTCGGCTACTCCGGAGCCAATTCCAGAAGTCACTCAAATGGGACCCGGAAAAGTTAAAGGAAAGGTGGACCCCCTCCCTGCTCCGAGCTCAGGATTAACTCCGTCTGAATCGACAGACGGAAGCCAATCTAAAGAGGGGGCCAGTCTGCCGAAGTTCCAAAAGATACGGCCCAGCGCTCCGGCCCCTCGCCGAATGAAGACGACCAGAGGGCCTTGTCTATGCTCCCTCTTCTAGCTCCTTTCTTGGAGCGAAGAACCGGACTTCAGACTCTGCTCGAGCCTTTGGATCAAGCTAGGCACGAAGTCGGGGAGATAGACTTGGTAGCCATCTTGAGCGAGGCTGAGGGTTCGGAGCTCAACATTGCCATGGAGCGTGCAGCGTACCAGGTACGAAGTATCTGCAAAACAAAATTAATCTTATATACAAATAATTTCTCACCTTGGTTTTTTATCTTTGCAGCAAATAGTCTTGGCCCGAGCTGCGAACGTTTCAAACGAACGCGGAAGCCTTTGCCTTCGAGAGGAAATCACCACTCTTCAGAGAAATCTTAACATTTCCGAAGGTCGAGTTTCCCATTTAGACAACATGGTCTCAGCAGAGCAGAGGGCCAGGCAAAACTTGGAGACTGCAAATAAAGGGCTCGAAGTAGAACAAATTGTGCTTCGGGCGGAAATAGAAAAGATGCGGGCGGAGCATGCTACGGCGGGGGCTGAACTTGTCAAGCTCCGGGAGGAAAAAGCCAAAACTGTAGAGGAGGCTAGCCACCTACTTAACCAGAAAAATTCTTTAGCTATGGAGGCAGCTAGGCTCTCCGGTTTGGTGGAAGAATTGACTTCGGCAAAGGACGCCTTACTTGAAGACAAGCTGAAGTCGGAGAAGGTAGCTGCGGAGGTCATGAACCAACTTTTATGTGTTCTAGAGTACTTCAGTACTACTGGGACACTTCCTTCAAATGACAACGCCTCTTTACTTCGGTGGCTAAAAATTATCCAAGGAGCTGCGAAGAGAATGAAGATGGCAGGCATTCGGTATGGAGAAATCTCCGGACAAGTGGCTGCTATCGGCATACTTCATTACTACAAAGATCTGGGAATATCGATAACTCCAAACGCAGAGGCAGCTCCCATGACCTTCGACGACAATCGACTTCTTACTCCTTCCGAAGATGTGGCCGCTGCTTGGCAAGCCTTCCAAGCTTCATGGAGAGCCGAAGGTCGCACTGCGATCAAGGCTTGGATTGATGAAGGACAATGCCAGAATCAAGCTCGGTCGCAAGCCTCGAGCAGCCAGCCTCCGCCAAACCCGCAGGTCTAGATTTGCCTTAGGATCCTAACTATGTAAAAAATCATGCTTTTTGTACATTTATGAATGAAAATTTGCTTATCGTGTTTTTAGGATACTATGGGCTACTATGTCGAAGTGTTAGATGTTAACGAAGAACTCCGCCTACTATGGGCTACCTTCGATCTTTTAAAACTTCACAAGTGCCCTCGATTTTTAGTTCCTCGAGATAGCTCCGATGCAATTACGCCCGAAGTAAGCAAAGATATACTATCTTATATTAAAGAGGAAGAAAAAGAAGTTAACTTGGAAACTTCATCTTCCGAAGACATTGCATGGTCCGAAGATGAAGATGAAGCTCAGGGTAAAAAGCCTGAAGAACTTGGAAGCTGGGAAAGGAGCCCCGAACGACTCCGAACTTGGGCCGAGCTTCAACAAGAACAGAAAGACTTTAGAGCTTTGAAGGGAGGTAGGAGAGTTAAACGCAAAGTTGTTAGAACTCCCGGCTCTGGAACTAGTCGTTCCAACCTTAGCTCTAGAAATCAAAGGGGTTGTTGGAACAATTGCATTAGTTCCAGCAGTTTTTTATGTGGTGGAGTGTGATGTGGAGGATGAACCTCAAAGGGTTCTATCAGAGGGAGAAGAAGGTTTATACTGGTTCGGGCCTCTCCTGGGAGATAATAACCCTATGTCCAGTTGTGGTGGATTTGGCATGGTATGCCCTAGTATGGAGCAATAATTCCAGGGTCTCTTGGCCCCCTGGAGTGTGTGTCCTGCTACAAGGGCTTGGCCCTGCTTTTATAGGCACGCAGGCCTTAAGTAAAAGACCAAGATACCCTCTGCAAGCCCCTAGGCTTATAGGGGTAGACAGGGAAAGGGATCTAGCTACTGTACAAAGGTACCAGACAACTTTACAGCTTTACAGACATGTCAGGCTATGCCAGGCTTTGACGAGGTGGTGGTGTTCGAGGCCTTCTTCGAAGTCGGCCTCGGACTGCCTGCAGTGGGGATGCTGAGCGAAGTCCTCAAGGCTTACAACCTCGAGCTCCCTCAGCTTTCGCCCAACGCAGTAGCGAGGTTAGCTGTCTTTGAGTGGGCCATGAGGGCCGAGGGCTGTGAGGGCCGCGCGGATGTCTTCGTTGCCCTCCGTGACGCCAACTGCCAACCGAAGCCAAGGGAGGGGACAGACCGCGTCAAGAGGGCGCTGGCCTTCGGCAGCGCCAACTTCCAGCTTCAGAAGGAGTACCAAGACGCCTTCCCAGCGAGGGCCGTAAACAACAAATGGTACTCGAGGTGGGACCAAGAGTGGTTCTACGCCTCCGTTGGCGCGAACTCCCCCCTTTGGAGTACCAACGCCCACATCTTGTTCCGGCGCGAAGGGGTGGTGAAGACCAGCGAAGACATCCTTCGCTCGAGGATCTTGCTGCTCCGGAGAGTGGCAGCGAAGATGAGTATGAGGGACCTCGCGGAGGAGTTCATCACCCTCTGGCTCAGTCCCCTCGCGCGCTCCTGGCCGGAGGGGCTCTTCCAGGCGTCGGGTCGAGGTGAACTTAGCGATTTGGCCTTCGACCGCTTCTGTAAGGCTTCGCAATCTCTTTGCTTTTAATACTTCGTAGATTCTCACTTCTAACTCAAACTTTTCATGAAGCCGACCTCGAAATGAGGACCCCGGAGGAGGCCATCGCGGCGGCGGATCGAGTCGTCGGGACTCCGACCCCCGAGGAGCAGACCCAGCGCCATGCACTGGTGGGGTCCTGGGAGCGCTGGAACAAAGTATGTACCGCGCTCGACCTCGGAGGGCTCCCTGCTTTGCCGGACTTCGCCCACCTGGCTACCTCGTCGGCCGGAGCCAAGAGGAAGAGGGGGGACGAGGACGAACCAGATGCTTCGGGACCTCGGCCGGAGGTCCCCGCGGCCGAAGTTTCTAACTCGGGGGAGGTTGCGGCGAAGCCCGCAACTACTCTGACCTCCAAGAAAGCAGCGAACCCCCTGGCGACGAGGCCCTCGGTGGCGGAGGCCGACGCGCACACCACGGCCGCCAAGGAGGCCACGGATGCCCCGGCGGAACCGACATCGGGCGCGGAGGTGGATGCGCCAGCTTCGCAGCGAAGGAGCTGGAGGGCACAGTTAGCCCCATCTTCCTTCCAAGAGATTTCCGACGATGGTAAACCCCTTTTTGCATGCTTTGCTTCAATATACGGATCTTGACTTGGCTCCCTGCAGAGGATGAAGATGATGCGAGGCCCGCTGTGGCGGAGCCGGTAGGCGGAGGTGGACCGAAGCCCACCGACGCAAAGCCCACGGAAGCTTCGAGCAGCAGCGGCAGCGGCAGTGATTCGGAGTCCGAGAGTACTTCGTCCGACGACGAAGGCAACGGAGGCCGCGAGGTCCCTCGGAGCGAAGAAGATGTCGACATGGTGGGCTTGAGCCCCGCCTCGCCGAAGCTTGCGGAGGCGACCGTGGCAGTGGTTCACCCCTTCAAACCTAGGGAGGGCGTGACGGCTACGGCGATCCATGTTTTCCGCGAGGCTTGTGCCTCTGCGGAGGGGGGGGACTTGGTGGCCCAACTTAGCCACCTGGACCCCATGGACCTCTTCGTCAGCTCTAACGAAGTCCTCATGCGGGTGAGCGAAGCCCCTTGCAGCCTCGAACTATACTTTAGCTCTTGGTTAATACTTATGATTTCTTGAATCTCTGCAGGCCTTCGTACTGAACGCAGTAGCTTCGACTGCTGCCGACAGGCGGATGGAGCGCCTCGCAGAGGAGAAGGAGGCCCTTCGCCGCGAGGTCTCGGAGGAAGCCGAGAAACAGAGGCGGGCCAAGGCTTCGGCTGCTGAGGCGAAGGAAGCTAAGGAAGCCTTGGCCTCGGAGACGGCTCGGCTCCGCGCGGAGCTCCAGGCTTCGAAGGATGCCGAGGCCCGACAGGCGAAGGAGAACGAGGAGCTCCGCCAACGGGCTCAGGATCTTGAGAGCTTCGTCGTGGCCAATCTTGGCGAAGCCACCCAGAGCCTGACCGAGGTCCTTGAGAAAATAGGGACCGAGTGCCGGGCTCTGGACTTTGGCGATTAGGACCCGATTGGGGACCGCGCCGATTTCTTGAAGACTGCGGCTTCGATAGCGGGCGAAGCGTTGACGGGCTTCGCTCTTATGGCCGGTCGAGTCGCGGGCCAAGGGGTGTTGCAGATGCTCCATGCCACGGGGTGTGACCACCTTCGGGCGGCAACCTCCATGACCCCAGTGGCTTTCGGGGGTCCGCACTTGGTGACGCCTCCGGCCAAAGTTCACAGAGCCTGGCGGCGGCTGCAGGAACCCTGGAAGGAGCAAGGCTGCGAAGCAGTCCTCGACCTCCAGAAGGCCCTTCGACACCACCGAGCCAAAGCGCCTGCTGCGCCTGATCAGCCTTCGACTTCGACACCTCCGCCTCCGAAGGTGTAGATCTCCATAGGCCTTTTGTAATACTTAGTTGTAGGCTTGTAAAAACTCTATCAGCTTATTAATATGAATGCGGGTGTTTTTTATACCTGCCCAGGCTCAGACTCCGAGCGTAGACCTCGAAGTCCTCGAGGACTCCGAAGAGCTTCAACAGCTGTGGGCGATCCTCGAAGTAGCTAGGTCCGAAGGCCCCCCTCGGTTTAAGCTTCCGAGGGGGCCTAGCGGCGAAGCCATCTCCGAAGTAGCTCAGGATTTACTAGCCGCTGTGAAGACGGAGTCCCTTCAGAGCCCTTTGTCTTTGCCTTCGCGAACGGCCTTAGCAGGCGACGAAGCCCTAGACTTTTCTGCCTTCGATACGGCACCGCCTGCTTCGCTAACTTGGAGCGACCTGCAAAGTGGAAGATGAAGCCTACGGGCTTCGGAGCCTGGACGGGCTGGTCGAGGGAGAGCGGGCTCCGACGAGGCAACGTCCAGCCGAGGTGGCCCTGGCCGAAAAAGGGGCAAGCGAGGGTTGGGGCCTCGCACACGGTTCTTCTTAGGTTTAGATACAGACTATACGTAGTTTTGCTTTCGAAGTATGTTTGTAACACACTTCTCAATATACAATGAATGGAGTTTGTTGTATTTGCATACTTCGCCTGTATGCTTCGCATTGTTTGGCTTCGAATGTTTTAGCTTGTCACGCTCGTACTGCGTATTACTTTCGCACACCTCGCATACATGCTTCCCCCCTTTGCTCGTGGCAGCTAGGGACTTAGCCGTTGCTGGTGCGGGCAAGAAATAAAAGATGCGAAGGGTGCGCCTTTCGGCGGCTTCGACGCATGAAATTTTATTTAAGCGAAGGCCTCTTTGGGCTTCGAATGCTTTGATTTGGTGCGAAGCAAGGCTTCGGCTGCTCGGAATTTCACTGAGCGAAGGCCTCTTTTGGGCTTCGAACGTGCTAACTTGGTGCGAAGCAAGGCTTCGTCACAACCAAGCTTAGCGAGGCATGCTTCGGCATGCTAGGATTTGGATGCTGTGCGTGAGCGAGGCTCTGAAACGCACTTAGATTTTAGCGAAGTATGACTTCGAGACGCTTAGGCGTATAGTATATGAGCACGCGAAGCCAGGCTTCGGAGCGTGTTTGGATAATGAAGCAAGGCTTCGGAACTTGGTCCTGTAATGAGAAGGATAGTTGGTGTGGATTCACCGAACCTGTGATAATGTGAGCCACCTTCAACTCTGAGCCACCTTCGGCTCTGGGTCACCTTCGACCCTGGGATGCTTCGGGTGCGGAACCCGGAATCCCTGGGATTCTTGGGGTGTGGAGCCCGGAATCCCTGGACGCGTTGGCCAGTGGCCCGGAGTCCTTTTAGCCCACTGCTACGGGCCCGGGGGCACTGTGTAGCTTTCGGAGGGGTACTCCGGATTTTATAAAGCGAAACAAGGCTTCGTATTTTAAACAAAGTGAAGCGAGGCTTCAAGTTTTTGACAAGGCGAAGCGTGGCTTCGGTTTTTGAAAAGGCGAAGCATGGCTTCAGTTTTTCAATAAGATGGAGCAAAAGTTTGCATTCAAAGGCGAAGCAGGGCTTCGGCTTTAAGGCGAAGCAGGGCTTCGGCTTAAGGTGAAGCAGAGCTTCGGCTTTAAGGCGAAGCAGGGCTTCAAGTTTATATTAATGTAATTGCAGATTGGTACCTCGAAGTAAGGCTTCGGACCGTACATACCTTGTAGCCCTTGGGGCTTTGACAGCCTTCGAAACGTGGAGCGGAGCCCCTTGCCAGAGAGTGAGCTCCGGTATGTGAAGGATGGAGGATGGCGAAGGTGGCCTTCGAGCTACACCCGAAGCCCCATGCCGGAGGGTGCGCGAAGCAAGAAAACATCGAAGCTCCCCCCTCAGGCGTACTTCGGGTTGCAGACAGTGGTAGAGAACTTAGCTTCTAGGACTAAGGTCCCCACGGACGGCGCCAACTGTTGGAACAATTGCATTAGTTCCAGCAGGTTTTTACGTGGTGGAGTGTGATGTGGAGGATGAACCTCGAAGGGTTCTATCAGAGGGAGAAGAAGGTTTATACTGGTTCGGGCCTCTCCTGGGAGATAATAACCCTACGTCCAGTTGTGGTGGATTTGGCATGGTATGCCCTAGTATGGAGCAATAATTCCAGGGTCTCTTGGCCCCCTGGAGCGTGTGTCCTGCTACAAGGGCTTGGCCCTGCTTTTATAGGCACGCAGGCCTTAAGGAAAAGACCAAGATACCCTCTGCAAGCCCCTAGGCTTATAGGGGTAGACAGGGAAAGGGAGCTAGCTACTGTACAAAGGTACCAGACAACTTTACAGCTTTACAGACATGTCAGGCTATGCCAGGCTTTGACCAGCTAAAAGACACACCGAAGGCGGAGGCTGGGGGGAATGCTTCGAAGTGTACCCCAGAGGGGGGCTTCGAAGCATTCTCCGGAAGGCGGCCTCCGAACTGGGCTCCCGGAGGGTGGCCTCTGAACTTGGCTCCGGAGGGTGGCCTCCGGACTTGTCTCCCGGAGGGCGGCCTCTGGACTAGGCTCCCGGAGGGCGGCCTCTGAACTTGGCTCTGGAGGGCGGCCTCCGGACTTGTCTCCCGGAGGGCGGCCTCCGGACTGGGCTCCCGGAGGGTGGCCTCCGGACTTGGCTCCGGAGGGGGGCCTTCGGACTAGGCTCCGGACGGCGGCCTCTGGACTGGGCTCTGGACGGCGGCCTCCGGACTGGGCTCCGGAGGGCGGCCTCCGGACTGGGCTCCCGGAGGGCGGCCTCCGGACTTGGCTCCGGAGGGCGGCCTCCGGACTGGGCTCCGGACGGCGGCCTCCGGACTGGGCTCCGGAGGGCGACCTCCGGACTGGGCTCCCTGAGGGTGGCCTCCGAGCTAGGCTCCGGAGGGCGGCCTCCAGACTGAACTTGAGGTCTGGGAACAGCTTCTTGTAGCGGAAACGGGTCTCGACAGTGTTGGGCTCTAGGCCGAAGGCTGCCTGAGGCTGACGTCATTTGGCCCCTCTACAGGGAAATATATTCCCCCAACAGGGGTCTTCGATTCCTTCTCGGTATAGATACCGATTTTTCATGATGTAATCATAATTTGTTCGAATAATAAATATCGATTTAAAATTGTCTCCCTATTTCCCAGCCCCTTTTTGGGCGTAAGCAACTTTGAACTATATTCAAAGATGGTTAGGCGCAAAGAAAAACTTAGGAGTACAATTTTGGGGGCTTGGAGCCCCTCAGGAATTTAAAGATTGATTAAAATCTTATAAAATGTCTTCGACTACTTGGAGTCTAAAGATTGGTAACTTAGTACCTTGTGTTTTGAAAGAAATCACTTTGGACAACTTTCCGGACACTTTAGTGTCCCAAACGATTGGTCACTTTGGACTTTTTTCACAGATATTCGAAGCTCATGAGCTCAAACACTGTTTGTTTTGGCCTCCTTCGGCTCTTTTTGCGAATTCTATCAAACCGGTGGTTTGGAATTCACAGTGGTCTCCTTGGACTCTTTTTGCGGATGCTTTCAAGCCAAAACTTGGAATCCACATTATTTGGTCTCCTTGGACTCTTTTTGCGGATGCTTTCATGCCGAAACTTGGAATCTGCATTATTTGGTCTCCTTGGACTCTTTTTACGGATGTTGTCAAGCCGATGGCTTGGAATCCGTTTTTTCAGTGACTTTCCCACCTCGTCGGAAGCTTCGGACCAGTGGTCCGAAGTCTGAAAAATATGATTCAAATTAATGACACTTCCCTCCCGGTCAACTTCGCTATTCCAGTGCGTCCACTAGAAGTGGGAAGTTTATGGGGGGTAGGCATTATCTGAACCATAAGCTTTATTGATTCGGAAGGTGTTTACAAATGATTACAAGGAGCCCCTATGCGAAATATCGCTTTAGGTGCTCCGCATGCCATGTATGTGTTAACTCTTCACCTTCCAAATTAGCTAACTTAAAAGAACCAGGACGCCCTGAGCGGACAATTATGTATGGACCTTCCCGCTTATTTCCTAATTTCCCTAGCGCTATAATACTTCGCAAAACGAGATGACCCGGTCTAAGTTCATTAATCTTGACCTTCGGGTCGAACCAAGTCTTTGTCTGCTGCTGATATTTTGACAAATTGGCAACAACTCGAAGTCTTGTCTCTTTTGTTAAATCAAGCGAAGTTTGTCTTTCTGCTTTTATTTCCGGTTCGGTGCTGCGAAAGGATCCTCCTTTAAGCTCCGTTGGTGTCATAGCCTCGTCTCCGAATAATAGTCTGAAAGGAGTGAAACCAGTAGACCTTGTCTGAGTTGTCTGAATGGACCAAAGAATTTTCGGGAGCTCTTCAGTCCACAGTCCTTTTGCCAATCCAACTATTCTTCGATTCAGCCCTGATAAGATATTACCATTGGCTCTTTCAACAGCTCCATTAGATTGAGGATGCCTTACCGCAGTAAAACATAATTGGATGCCTAGGTCTTCACAGAATTTCCTGAAGGGTTCTGCATCGAACTGTGTTCCATTGTCAACTGTCAGCTGCCGAGGCACTCCAAACCAGCATATAATATTCTTCCCGAAAAATTTTTGTACATTATTCGAAGTGATAGCTGTTAGGGGCTCTGCTTCGACCCACTTTGAAAAGTATTTGATTGCTACCACTGCGAACTTCAAATTTCCTCTTGCTACTGGGAAGGGGCCAATAAGATCCATGCCCCATCTAGCCATGGGCCATATTGGAGCAATGACTTGGAGAGTTGTTGGTGGGCGATGACTTCTTCGTCCCATCCACTGACATCCTTGGCAAGTGCGGACTAAGCTCTCCGCATCATCTACTATTGTAGGCCAATAAAGCACCTGGCGAAGTGTCTTTCCTGCCAAAGCTCGAGGGGCTAAATGGCTACCACAGAGTCCTTCATGAATTTCTCAAAGAATTTCTTGACCTTCGGCTTGAGATATACATCGGAGCAAAGGGGAACATACTCCGGCCTTGTACAAAATACCGTTGATTATATGATAACTCCGAATTCTGAGTTTGAACCTCGAAAGCTGTGGCCCTTCAGACATATTTGCTTCTCCTTGCAACAATTCCATAATTGAACTTCGCCAATATGTACTTGGAATGCAAAGGACTTCCGCAGCAGGGATTTGTGGCAACGAAGGTGTACTGAGTTCTTCATAAAAAGCTTCTTCTGGTATGTCCATAGCTCCGGATGCAGCTTTTGCTAAGATGTCAGCTTGCACATTTTCTGCTCTAGGTATACTCTGAATGGAAATCCCTTTAAATGTTGTTTCAATCTTACGGATTTCATCCAAGTATTTTGCAAGTTGTGGATGCCGAACTTGAAAGCTCTTGTCTACGTGCCCTGCTAAAATCTGAGAATCTGTCTTAATAACAACTCTTGTAGACCTTAGAGCGCGTGCCTTTCGAAGTCCCAATAAAATTCCCTCATACTCTGCTGTATTATTGGTAGACTTAAAGTTGAGTCTTGCGGAGTACATTGCCTTTTGCCCTGAAGGCGAAATTATCATGGCTCCGACACCTGCTCCAGATGCTTGGAAAGCTCCATCAGAATAAATAGTCCAAATCCCTTCACTTGGCTTTTCCGGAGCCCATGCTGCAGGGGGAGTCCATTCTGCTATGAAGTCCGCCAACACTTGTGACTTAATTGTTGTTCTTGCCACAAAGGATATGCCAAAGGGTGCTAACTCAACGGCCCACTTCCCAATTCTTCCTGTAGAATCCTTACTTCGAAGCATATCTCCCAAAGGATATGAAGTTGGTACAATTACATTATGTGCCAAGAAATAATGCCTTAGCTTCCTCGAAGCCATTATCAGAGCATAAGTGCATTTCTCAAGCTCAGAATATCTTGTTTTTGCTCCAGACAATTCTTTGGACACAAAATAAACTGGGTTCTATACCAACTTCCCATTGAAACCAACCTCTCTGACAAGGACTGCACTGACAGCAGAACCAGTAGCTGCAAGGTAGAGGAGTAGGGTTTCGTCCGGAATAGGCACCGTGAGTGTAGCAAGGTTACTGAGATAATTCTTAATATCTTCGAAGATCTTTTGACACTCCGGTGTCCATGCAAAATCTTCAGACCCTTTCAATGCTTTAAAGATGGGCAAACTTCTCTCCGCAGACCTTGCCAAAAACCTGCTAAGTGCTGCAAGACGACCAGTCAGCTTTTGCACTTGCTTTAAATTCTCTGGGGGAGCCATCCTTTGCAACACAGTTATCTGAGTGGGGCTAGCTTCGATCCCTCTACTTGAAACTAGATACCCTAACAATTTTCTAGCCTGCACCCTGAAGATACATTTTTCGGGGTTAAGACAGATCCCACATGCCCGAAGGCTATTGAATGTTTCTGCTAAGTCTAGGCTATGTTGGTGCTTTAAAGCACTCTTTATTACAATATCATCCATATAGGCCTCTACATTGCGACCTCATTGATGACCTAGAGCCTTATCAATTAACCTCGAAAAAGTAGCCTCGGCATTTCTTAAGCCAAAGGGCATTCTTACATAACAAAAGACTCCTGAAGGAGTTACGAAGCTTGTCTTGATTTCATCTTCGTGCTTTAGCCAGATTTGATGATAGCCAGAGTACACGTCGAGGAAGCTTAATAACTCCGAACCGGTAGTAGAGTCGACCAATTGATCAATTCGGGGCATGGGGTAGGGTCGCGGGGGCATGCTTTATTCAGAGATGTAAAATCAATACACATGCGCCACTTCCCTGAAGATTTCTTCGTAACGAAGACTGGGTTGGCTAACCACTCTGTATGAGCCACTTCTCTAATAATCCCAGCCTTCAGCAGCTTTTCCACTTCGTCTTTGGCAAGGATAGCTCTCTTTGCAGACAGCTTCCGGAGTCCTTGCCGAACAGGCCGAGCCTTCGAGTTCATAAGTAAATTGTGCTCAATAATATCCCGACTGACTCCGGTGATGTCTTCATGAGACCAAGCAAAGACATCTAAATTCTCATCAACTACTTTCTCTAACGAAGTAGCGACTTTTGGAGGCAATTCTTTGCCAAATTGAAATGAATATTCCTTGCCATCTTTGACAATAACCTTCGTTGCAATCTCTCCTTCGGGGTTTGGTCTTGGGAAGGATTTCTTCGAAGATTCATTGGGAGCAGGGAAATCCTCCGGGTTATCTTGCATGCTGTTCACCTGTCTCGGATCAAGAGGAGGGCCATGACCATACTCTGCTCTTCTCACGGTAGCCTGATCTCCGAAAACAGTGAGCACTCCCGCCTGTGTGGGCATCTTCATACACAGGTAATTATGATGCGCCACAACTCCGAATTGATTCAGCATGCCCCTTCCGAAGATGACGTTGTATGCATACGGAGCATCCACAACATCGAAAATCACTTCCTCTGTCCTGGCCAGTAGCCCCTCTCCAAAAGTAACATCCAGGCCAATTTGACCGAGGGCATCGAGAGGGGGTCCTGCAAAGCCTTGTAAAGGATGGGCTGCTGGGAGAAGATGCTTCCTGGAGATGCAGAGTTGATCAAAAGCTTGAACAAAGATAATATCTACCGAACTCCCTCCGTCAATTAGCACTATCCGGACCTCAGTCCCTGCTATGTCGGAAGTGATGACGAGTAGGTCTGCATGTGGAAACTTAATACCAGCTGCATCATCTGCAGGAAAAGATATCAGCACATGGGACCATTCGAGAATAGCAGCTACAGACGAAGAGGTTCCAATATGGCCCACTTCTCTAACATATTCTCATCTCTGCCTCTTCGACATACTTCCGAGGGTCCCTCCTCCGGAGATGGGGAGGACTACTCTTTTCCCTCGATCTTGTCCCTCTTCTTGCTTCGGAGGTGGCATAACACTGACCACCGGAGGCCGTCTTGCAGGGTCGAAGTTCTCTATTCGTGCCATAGCCTGGACAGGCTCCGGATGCACTTCGGTCGGAACTCGGTCAGTAGTGCCTCGACCCGAAGTTCTTTCCAAATACACTCCTCTTAAAGCAAGTATAGATTTGCACGCATCAGTTGCGTGACTCCGATTTTCACCATGGACACAGCAGAAAAAGGCCTGGGCTTTGCCAGCCGGTTTCCCTAGCGGCCTCCAGCCGCTGGTCTTGCTTCCTGAAGGCTGCGGAGCCCTTGGGGCAAACTTCTGTGGGGGTGCAATGTTCAAAACTTCTGAACGAGGATGCTTTTGGCCCCGACGCCTGTCGTGCTGAGCTTCGAAGCTAGGCCCTTGCGGCTGTGTTGAAGTTTTCACTTCCAACTTAACTTCTTGCAGTATCGACGGAGTTGCAGCAGTTCTCCGAAGCCATCCCTCTTCTGACCTTGCATATTCTTCGAAGTAAGACATCAACTGAGCAACAGAAGATATCTTTTTCCAGTGAAGTTTACCAAGGAGGCCCGCATGAATAACTCCCTCTCGAGCTGCATCAACTACAGAAGACGTAGTTAACCCTCGAATTTGCGACTTCGTATGAGCGAAGCGCTTGAAATACTATCTTAAAGTCTCTCCGGGGAGCTGCTTCACCTGGAAAAGGCTTCCTGTTGACTTTAGGGGTACAAAGGTACCCTGAAAGTTGCTCACGAACTTCTTCCTCAACTCCCCCCATGATCTGATTGATCCTGGCTTCAGAGACCAGAACCACCGCAGTGCCACTCCTTCGAGAGCTAGGGGAAAACATTTGGCCATAGTGTCTCGCACTCCCTCGCTGGCTTCAATTGCTAATGCATAAGAACGGGCGAACTCTCCAGGATCTTCATCTCCGGAAAATTTGCAAAGCTTCGAAGTTTTGAACTTAGGGTCGAAGCGCACTTTCTACAACTCAGGATGCAGCGGAGATTCGGTGTCGAAGGAAGCGTTCTCCGGGGCTTCAAGATAAGGAAGTTCGTCGTCTTCGGGCACTTCGGGGATGACTGGGGTGGCTTGAGAATAAAGCCTAACTGCGGCTTCTTGCCGCCACCTTGCTACTTCAGCTTGGAGACTGGCCATTTGAGCGGCCATATCACCAAGACCATCTTTATCTCCTCCGGAAGGACCTTCCGGGTCTTGAGAACTGTACGCATCAGTTCGAAGTGGAACTTGAGGTGGAAGAGGGACTCCGGCTGGCCGAAGTATAGATAGAGTTGGGGGAGGAACTCCGTATGCTCAAGGAAGGGAAATCCCTTCCGGAGTTTGAGGTGGAGGAAACGTCGAAGGCCCTCCGACCTCAACTTTGTTTGAAGATCTTGCTCCGGAGGTCCGAGGAGACCTCCGAATAGGACTACCACCTACACTCCGCTTGGGAGGCATGGTTTGAGAACTTGTTAGAGAACAAAGTTTTTTAGACTAGGTTCCCCACGGACAGCGCCAACTGTTGGCGTAAAAGATTACGCTAACAGGTTTCTGAAGGTTAGAAACTAACAAACGAAGTGTTTGCGAAGTAAACTATTTCAAGCCTCCGAAAGGATAATAGCTTAAAATAGTTCGAAAATGTATATTGAATAACTTATATTCAATCCCCATTACAGAGTAAAATGGAGGGTATTTATAGGCCCAAACATTAAGGAAAAGACCCTTTTACCCCTCTGTTAGAACCAACATAGTGGAAACTATTCGGTACCCTTAATAGGGCTAAAACGGTAAAAGACTAATCTAATGAGAAAGAAGATAAGTCTTCCATCCTAGCTGGCAAAGAAGCTCTCAGAAGAGTCCTAGTTCGCAGATATACTTCGAACTAGAGTTCGCCTCCATACTTCGAACTTGATCCACGGTGATTCCGGAGTTATATGCTGGAAACCTTTGATTCAATCACCTGCCTTTGCCTTGTTACCATAATGGCTCCGAGGATGAAATATTTTCCCCCAACAACAGCAGTGCGCCACCCATAGTCCAACGGAGCCGTCGAGCGAGCCAATGGGAATATTCTCTCTGGTCTAAATCGAAGGATTGTTGGGTTGGCCAAGGGGCTGTGGGTCGAAGAGCTCCCCAAGATTTTATGGTCCATTCAGACCACTCAAGCTAGATCCACAGGCTTTACCCCATTCAAACTGCTATTCGGAGATGAGGCCATGACTCCTACGGAGCTCAAGGGTGGATCCCTTCGTGTAGTAGAACCTTGAGACGAAGATGAGAGGAACACTTCGCTAGACTTGTCAGAAGAAACAAGGCTTCAAGTTGTCGCCAATCTAACGAAGTACCAAGACCAAACAAAAACATGGTATGATCCGAAGATAAAGCTGAACGAGCTTAGGCCAGGTCATTTAGTCTTGCGAAGTGTAATAGCCCCGGGGAAGCTAGGAAATAAATGGGAAGGACCATATATTATCCTACGCTCAGGGCGCCCCGGATCATTTAAATTAGCTAATTTAGAAGGGGAAGAGTTGAAGCATGCATGGCATGCAGAGCACCTTAAGCGTTATTACGCCTAGGGGATCCTTGTAATCAATTGTAAAAGTTCCTTTTCTAAATAAGAGTGGAGGTTCGAATCTTGTTTGCTCTTCGAATATCCCTTACTCCTGGTGGACGCATCAGGAGAACGAAGATTCTTGCGGAGTCAAGCATCTTTCTAAGGACCTGGGTAACAGCCTTCGAACCATTGGTTCAAGGGCTCCACGGCCAGCCTATGGATTCCAGGCTCCGGCTTGTTAGGATCCATAGAAGAGTCTAAGGACTTTAAAAGAACAGATTTCTGGCCTCCGGGTTTGAAGCATCTGTAAAAGAGCCGAAGGTGGACATCCTACGGATTCCAAGCTCCGGCTTGTTAGGATCCGTAGAAGAGTCTAAGGACTTTAAAAGAATAGATTTCCGGCTCCAGGCTCTGGCTTGTTAGGATCCATAGAAGAGTCTAAGGACTTTAAAAGAACAGATTTCCGGCCTCCGGGTTTGAAGCATTTGTAAAAGAGCCGAAGGTGGCCAGCCTACGGATTCCAGGCTCCAGTTTGTTAGGATCCGTAGAAGAGTCTAAGGACTTTAAAAGAACAGATTTTCGGCCACCGAATTCAAAGCATCTGTAAAAGAGTCGAAGGTGGCCAGCCTACGGATTCCAGGCTCTAGCTTGTTAGGATCCGTAGAAGAGTCTAAGGACTTTAAAAGAATAGATTTCTGGCCTCCGGGTTCGAAGCATTTGTAAAAAGAGCCGAAGGTGGCCAGCCTACGAATTCCAGGCTCCGGCTTGTTAGGATCCGTAGAAGAGTGTAAGGACTTTAAAAGAACAGATTTCCGGCCTCCGGGTTCGAAGCATCTGTAAAAGAGTCGAAGGTGACCAAGCAATAAGGTTTCAAGGCTCCGGCCAATGAGACACTTTTAAAGTCCTAAGCGACTAGTATAGGAGCTTGCAAGTATAAATTCAGCTCCGAAACATACAAACATCATAATACGAACGTATAGTTCGAAGAACTCTACGAAAAAGTAAAGTATAGCTACTGAGTGTTGTGCGAAGCATCAGATTGTTGTGCACATCATTGTGTCCGACGGACCTTATTGCAATGTATAAGGTATCCCACCCACAAGAAGGGGTAGGAGAGTAAGGAACTACAAGATGCTTCCGAAGCAATTTATATTAATTTATTAATCATACTTTTACATCAAGAGAAATTTTGGTCTAAGCCTAGGTAAAATCGGAGACCCTTTCAGCCTCTAGAACTACTTCTACGGCTACTTTGACCTCCAGAGCTTGAAGTCGTCGAAACTGTCTTTTTAGTTCAAGTGCTTCTTTTCTTCTTCAAAGCTCACAATTTCTTTTGCTCCTCTTGGAGTTCAGCCCAAGTCAGAAGCCTTTCGGAGTTAGCCTCCGCAGGTTCTTTGGCTTGGTACTCCGAGTCAGACCAATCTATATGATCGGAGGATGAAGACGTTTTGTCCTTTTCCTCCTCCTTGATATAAGATAAGACTTCCTGACAAACTTCGAGGGCTACCTCTCCTTCATCTCCACGAGGAACAAAGAAGCGAGAGCGGCGGTAAGGCCTTAAGCTCTCAAGAACTGACCACTGCCGACAGAGCCCTTCGTTAATTTCTAGTATTTCAAAGTCAGGCTCCAAAGGACATGGCAGAACCTAAAAGAATAAACACCCAAACAAGTTCCTCGTTTATAAACTTTTCATTAATGCAAGGGGTTTACAAGATTTCTTATACATGTTTAAGCGCCCTATTAGCTAAACCTGCGGGTCGGTTGGCGGAGCAAGAGGTGTCGGAGCCGGCAAAGCTGGAAGCGGCGGCCTTGACTGTGCTTGCTTTTGCCGACGGGCCTCGTTGATCCAAGCTTTAGCCACAGCCTTGTGGTCTGTTTTCCAGATTGACCAGAAAACTTCCCAAGCCGAGGCTACATCTTGCGAAGGATGCAACCAGTTTTCATCGGCGAAGCTTCCGGGTGTCGAACCCCTAACCGAAGCGATAGAAATCCCAAGGGCTTCGAGGTGATGGAGGACTCCAATTCCAGCGCATTGTCCATAGATCTCTCCGTACCGGACACCGGAGCCCATCATCAGCGACGTCACCACTTGAATCCTCTTCAGCTTCCGGTCGAGGGGCTCGCTGGCCGCAGCAGAAGACGAAGGGCACATGGTGCCAAAATATTCCAAGGTACCCTGAAGGGCATCCAAGGTACGGTCCGCTATAGTGGCATTCTTCTTCTCTGCCGCCTCTAGCCCCGCAGCAGTAGCAGATACTTCAGCCATCTGGGATAGCAGGCAGCTCTTCTGAGCCATCGCCTACTTGAGAGAGCCTTGGAGCTCTACTAGTTGAGTGCTCGAAGTAGCTGCCACCTGCCGGAGCTTCTCGACCTCCGCTCGGAGCACCAAGCACTCGACTTCAGCCTCTTGGGCTGAAGTTCGGAGCACGCCGCTGCTCTGTTTTTCGAGCCGGAGGGCTTCGTCGGTGCCGGCCCTAGCCCTCCATTCTTCGAGGAGCTGTTCCTCCAACCGAAGTGTTTTCTCTTTGGAGTCTTTAAGCGTGGATTGGCGGGTGGTAACCTTCCTCTTGAGTCGGTGAGTTTCGACTTCATTGGAAGTCGCTGCCGCTCTAGCAAGGACAAATTGCTGCAAAAGGAAAAGGTAAGTACCAAGTAGTTACATTTGTTAATTAAAAATATTTGTGGCACTTTGTATACCTGAAGGGCAGCCCTTTCGAGGACTAGATTAAGCTCCGGGGCCCTGGCTTCGCTCAATATGAATACCAAGTCGGAGTTTATGACTTCTTGGCCTTTCTCCGCTAAGGGCTCCAGAAGCGCCCGGATGCCCGTTCCTTGCTCTAGGAAAGGAGCCAACAAAGGGAGCGAAGACAACGCTTGGCGGTCATCTACCGTCGCCTCTTCCTCCGAGTTGCTTGCCGAAGGCTCGTTAACTGGGTGTTGTCGTCGGAGCGGGAGGGAGCCCAAGGCTTGTCATTCTTTTTCCCCTCCCCGGTACGAAGGCTGGAGGTGCGACTCCGGTGGAGGTAGATCCCCTTTCGATGGCTGTCCCTTTAGCTAGAGCCGCGTCGACAGAGACGGCTCCCGCCGCTAGAGCCGGGGCGTCCAGTGGAGCAGAGGCGTCCATCGAAGCCGCAACCCCGGAAGGAGCTGGAGCTTCGTTGGCGGCCGGGGCTTCATTGCCCCTCGATATGCCTGCAAAATTGAGGTACTTAGTGAACATTTACGGGTAATAGTTGTTGCAGGAATTGACCAAGGCAAAAGTTTCGAAGTCTACCTTCGGAGGCACCTTGAGGTAAAATTGTATGGTCCTCCAGGACTTCGTACATCCGGAGAATCTCGTCGAGGTCATCCCCCGAAGTCCTCTCCGGTGTAATTGCCACTAGAGCCTCTACTTCCGCTATGATCACCCCAGCTATGGGTGAGTTGGGGATGACTGTCTCCTGCTCCGAACTTACAGTAGCGGGTGCTGGAGTGTGTGTCGTGTCCAGCCTCCCGAGCAGAAGCTTTTGTTGGGGCTCCTACTTCGTCTTCATCGCCATTTATAAGATAGTTCTCGAAGTCTTTCGCCAACTGGATGTCGGAGTCCTTGCTTCCGGAGCCCTTGCCCCTAGATTCATCTGAAGCTGAGCTCCGAATGCCCAGGGATGAGTGTAACACCTCAAGAAATAAAAACAAATAAAATAAAAGAAAAATATTATGTAATCATTTCTGGATTTATTATTAAAGGAAAATTCATAAAAGAACCCAAATAAAGCCAAACAGGGAGAAATACTCAAAATTTGGACCTGAAAATTTTATGAGCTGAACTAAAGCCCAAGATATAATTTTAGGAATTTTTACAAATTTTTATCAACAGTGATTCAACCCTTAATCTAATAAATGAATTACTGGAATTATTTTAAATAAGAAAACAATTTTAAATCCTTAACGGGCCGCAACCTTCAAAGTGACCGAGCCCAGCCCAGTCCAAGCCATGAGCCACTGACAGGTGGGGCCCGCCTGTCGGCGCGTTCCCCCTCTCTCCTCCCCGCACCCGCGCTCCGCCTGGCCCGCCCGTTAGTCTCACATGCGCCGCATTCACCCGCTGATCGCTTGGTCCCGCATGTCGGCGCCCTCCTCCCCGCACTCGCACACCGACAGGTGGGGACCACCCGTCGGGATCGTCTTCCTCGTTGGAAGGGGATCCCCCTTCCTTCCCGCCGGCGATCCCCTTCCCTGTTTCGCCGCCAGCCGCCTCGATCTCGCCCGATCCGCCCTGGGATCCCTTTCCCCGACCACCGCGACCCCCTTCCAGCCTTGGTTCACGCGCAATCGAGTATATGGAAGCCTATCCGAGGAAAAAAGGGAACCTCGCCGAAGATGGAAATAACCTTCGGGTTTCCCCGGTTTAACCTTCCATCCTCGCCGCCGGTGACCCCTATTTAAGCCCCTCCCCTCACCGCACTCACCCCACACCAGCAGAGCCATCCTCGAGCGAAAGCAGAGCGCCGTCGCCCTTCTTTCGAGCCTTGGTTCGGTTTCAACTCCGGCCGCCGCTCGCTGTCGATCCTGGCCTCCTCCGCCCTAGCCACCGCCCCCATCAGGTCCGCCGTCGTCCACCCGTCCTCGGCCACGCCTCCATCGGTCGTGAAGACCACCGGATCTACATCGCCGACGACCACCCGAACGACCCTCGCCGTCTACCCTCGCCGCCGGCCACCATCCTTCGACTACCCTCGCCGCCGCAGGTATGGTTGGAACCGCCGTAACCCCCTCATTCCATTTTTGGTGGTAGCTAGGACTTAGCCCCCTCGCCGTCGCCGTCGCCACCTCAACCGAGCCCCGCCGTCACCGGAGACGAAGGGTGTGAGGCCCCCTTACGCACGTGCCGTGCCGGATTAAATCCTGGCCGCACGATCGCGATCAGAGTGCACAGATTAAATCCCTTCGGGATTTAATCTCAGCCTTAGATCTGGTCAAAGGGGTACGGAGCGATCGCAACCGTCGATCGTTACTTAAACCCCAGGATCAATCTCGTGCGTCCACGCGTACCCGTTCGCTATGTTTTAATCTGGACCGTCCGATTTCACTTAACCCCTCCCGCCTCGTGCCTGGCCGCCAGATCCAGATCCAACGGCTCTGGATCAGCTGGTCCACGCGCACAGTACCAGGGTCCACCGTGAGCCTGGCTCACCGTGGACCAGAACCCTTTTTCAGTTTAAATAAAATTCTAGAAAATAGTTTAAACTTCAAAAATTCATATCTTGCTCAATTTTACTCCAAATTTCACCATTCAAATTTTGTTAAATCCAGAATAAAATTCTCTACACATTAATGCCATAAAAACAGTATGATACTGTTACCCAAAACGTTTTTAACAAATAAAAGAATAAAAACCCCTTAGGGTTAAAATTAGAAATACAGAAAATAAATTAGGAAAAATCCTAAAAAGTTAAGTTTTACTGTTTTATACCAAACTTTAGAATATCAAAATATTACTTCACACAAAAACACCCACAAATATGTATGTTTATTATTTGGTGGATTTTTATCTGTTTATTGAATGTATTGTTTACTTTTCCGTATCGAGAAGACTACGAGTTTGTCGAGGAGCAGGAGTTCTACCCCGAGGTTCCTCCATCCCCCTTTGCTGATCAAGGCAAGTCATCGACCACCTCTGTGGAAACAGTTGATCATTATTGAGCCCATGATTTAATAAATTATCGCTATAACTCATAGGTTAATATTGCATTAGTCAAAGATCAAGCCTTACACTTATATTTATTAGATCCCCGTCCTTGTGTGCAAACCCAAGCCATGCTTATTGAGCCTTAACTCCTTGTCACTCTACAAATATTATATTAGCTAGTGCCCAATGTACCGGCACAACTGCTATAGGATATAAAGAATGAGTCGTAGTTAGATGGATTCTGTTATATGAAATACCCCGTTATTCTTGTCTCTGGACTCTGTTGGAGTTAGGTATGTTATAAGTATGGTGGGTTCCGGGTGCAAGCTCGGGTTTTGGTATGTCGCACCCGGGGCACTATAAGGACTTCCGTACCAACCACAAGTCTAATGGGTAAGTCCTAACTGGAAGTGTGGAACACTCCGTCTCACGGCACCATAGTGGAGGGGGAAAGGGGCTAGCCCTCAGGGTGCCTTGTACCGACGATGGCTCAAGAGGGGGTATTGTGGAAACTCGACATGGCGAGACACGGTACGAAACCTATAAGAGGGTGCTGTTGAGTAGGGGAAGACCATATGGAAGGTTTTGGCACGAGTTCCCGTGAAATGGGTCATCTCGTTACACTTTGGTGTAAGTGATGAGTGTGTGCCTTGTGGGTACAGTGGTACATCTCTGATCAGAGTAATTCAATCTTTTCGAAAAGCTGAGCCCACGGTCAAGGGCGGGTTGTGTGACTACTCGCAGTTAGTTTACAATTGTTTGAATGGATGAGTTATTCATGGCATATAAGGACTGTTGTGCGGGGAGGTAAAACGTACTCCTCGAGTTAGAAGATGATGATGCATACACATGTTTACTTTTCAGTACCAATAAATTGATCACATTTAATGCTTTACAAATATGCTTCTTTCGCAAAACTAGCCACTATCTCCCTTGTTATTACCTTGCATTATATTTGCATTCGGTGGCTTGCTGAGTACATCTGTACTCACCCCGTTGACTTACACCATCAGAGCCCGTCTACTACGAGGAGGATGAAGGTCTGGAGTAGCGACCCAGTCAAGGCGAGACTGGAAGGAGGCGTTCATCTAGGACCCTTTGATTTATTAGTTTCTCTTCATCTTTATTCACTTTTGTATTAATGCGGTCTACGAACCGTGAATGATTGCCCGTATTGTACGAGGTCGCGTGATGAACGTCTTGTTTTATTGATTTTCTATGTAATTTCAATAAAGTCCTGATTTATTAAATCGGGGCGCGACAATGAGGTAGATGAAGCAGCGGTCAGCTGAGGAGGACTCTTCGCCACCTTCTTCCCCTTCTTGATGGGGGGTTTGCTGGCTTTCTTCGAAGGCTCGGCGACAATTTTTCTCTTCCGGGGGGCCGCTCTAGCCTGGTTGAAATCCGGCAGAGGAGGAGGCACCATTCTGAGGGCCCCCCATACTCTGTTGGAGCGTTCCCAGCTCCCCACAAGCTCTATCCTTTTTTGCCTTTCGGCCACTGTAGGGGCTCCGAGGACCCGTTCGGTGGCTCGTGTTATCTTCTCTGGGGATAACGGTAGTGGAGCCACTACAAAAAGGTAGCATACTATAAGTATGTTATTTCTTCATCTAACATATTATTACAGGAAAGTTAAAGTCTTACCTAGACTTCGGAGCTCACCCTCCGAAGCATGTTGGAACGCTATCGGCCAGTCAGCCCCGAGGGGTGGAATTCGGAGAGCGATGAATTCTTCGGCCAGGTCACGCATGCTCATGCGACTGGCAACTGAAGTTAATAGCCCTAGCCGTGTTGAGAGCAGGCTATGGTTCGGGGTGACCTCCGCCTCCTTTCGGAACCAGATTTCTTGGAGGGGTCCTGCGAAGGGGGAGTCCTCTCTAACTTCGGCGTAGAACCACCGAAGGATCCAGTTAGTATACCATCGGTCGTTGATGGCCTTCGCTGGAAAGTGTTGGGCATGCTTCCTCCGCAACTGGAAGTTGACACTTCCGAAGGCCGTAATCACTTTGGTGTCTCCAGGGCCATCTTGCGGCTTCGGCTGGTAGATGGCTTCGTGGGTGGCGGTGAAGACCTCTGATCGTCCTTCACACCCTTCGGCTCAAAGCGCCCACTCGAAGAGGGCCAGCCAGGCGATGGCATTGGGAGACAGCTGAGGCAAGGTAATGTGGAACATTTCCAATACCACTGATAAGAAATTGATGGCAGGAAGCCCCAGACCTGCTTCGTAGAATGCCTCGAAGACCACGACTTCTTCGCTTCGTGGCCTCGGGGTCGAATCTGGTCCGGGGACTGGAGTCCTCATTCCAGGCCCCAGCTTCCCTTCCATGGCTTCTTCGATGGATTCCTCGGTTCTTGTGGATTGGCCGATGAGGAAGCTTTGGGGGATTTTCTTCTTAGATGGCGGGCGAAGCTCTTGAGGGTTTTTGGGCCTGGCGTCTCCCGGAGCTCCCGCCATTGCCGCTACTGCTGAAGCCGCCCAAGCTTGCCTCTGCGACAAAGTACTCGCCGCCGCTAGCACGGTGTGGCTGGTCCTCGCCATGGCTCGATCGCTAGGAAGTTGAGGGAGTTGGAGGTTGGAGAGAGTAAGTTTCGGATGCTAAGCACAGTAAAAAGCCCTTGGTGAATTCCGATTCCCTTTTTATAGCCTCCCATTAGTTGTTGTGCTTCGATTGCATTCACACTACAGATTCGACTTCCGTCGCTGATAGGTGGGTCCAAGAAGCGAAACGGTGTGAGTACACAGTAAATTTCGACCGTTACCTTTCAAGAGCATAACGACTACTTGTATAATAACGATTCCAAATAAACGGCTCTTCACGATGTTTGGACTTCGCAACAGTTCTCTTTCCCACGAAGCATTCGCATGGTTGTTTTGGGTTCGAAACCATTGTCCAGGTGCTTCGGGGTCAAAGACCCTTCGAATAACTGTAATGTGTTCAAACTTATCTAAGTCTCAGAATATGAAAATATTCCTTGCGTATAATGCTTCCCTTCTATACAGGTTAAATTCGGAGAAGAGTATTCGAGGGGCTACTGTTGGGGGAAATGCTTCACTTTCAGGACTTAGAGATTAACAGTTCAAGATAACTTATCAGCTTTGGAGCTGATAAGCTTATGCCCGAAGGTGGTGGAGTCGTTAAGCCGAAGGGAGCTTCGACTTACAACCTGAAGGAACCCTCCGCAGGATATGAAGCTCCGGTGATAAACAGCAAGGTTGATAAGATGTTTGACTTATCTACTTACTCCGGGTAGATTTTACCATTTTAACCCTGTTCAGGGTACCGAATAGTTTCCACTATGTCAGTTGTAATTGAGGGGTAAATAGGTCTTTTCCTTAGAATTTTTTGCCTATAAATACCCCCTTCTTACCCTGTAATAGGGATCGAATACTCAGCTATTCAATACACACATTCGGACTACTTGAGCTATTATCCAATTCGGAGGCTCAGGATAGTTCTTAACACGAACTCACTGTTTGTTAGTTTTTAATCTTAGAGA
Organism: Zizania palustris; assembly: GCA_019279435.1. Taxonomy (NCBI): domain Eukaryota; kingdom Viridiplantae; phylum Streptophyta; class Magnoliopsida; order Poales; family Poaceae; genus Zizania; species Zizania palustris. Next base: position 75,699,417 of record JAAALK010000082.1, on the reverse strand, counting down.
ACCTGTTAGCGTAATCTTTTACTCCAACACAAGGCTAGACTTGTGGCTTAGGGTTATACTCAAGTCGAGCGGGTTGATTTTGGAGAAACATTTGCACCGATAGCTCGACATGAGGCCATTAGGATCTTGCTTGCTTTTGCATCATCTCGTGGTTTTAAACTTCATCAAATGGATGTAAAAAGCGCTTTCCTTAATGGTTTCATAGGAGAAGATGTGTATGTCAAGCAACCCCCTAGCTTTGAACATCCCACGTACCCCCATAGAGACTTTAAACATCACAAAGCTTTATATGGGCTCAAGCAAGCTCCTAGGGCTTGGTACGACCACCTTAGGAACTTCTTGGTTGAGTATGGGTACAAAATGGGCTCTGTTTATAAGACCTTGTTCACTCTCATGCATGGCAATGATTTTTTTACATGTTCAGATTTATGTTGATGACATAATTTTTGGTGGATCATCTCATACTCTTGTGGCCGAGTTTGCTGGATCTATGAGCAGGGAATTCGAAATGTCGATGATGGGTGAGCTGACCTTCTTCCTTGGTTTGCAAATCAAGCAAAGCAAACAAGGAACTTTTATACATCAGACAAAATATACTAAAGACCTTCTAAAACGCTTTGACATGACAGATGCAAAACCACTTGCTACCCCAATGGGTACTTCAGTTGCGCTTGATCCAGACGAAGATGGAGAAGAAGTGGACCAGAAGGAGTTCCGGAGCATGATCGGCTCCCTCCTCTACTTAACGACTATGAGGCCGGATATACACTTTGCAGTGTGTCTGTGCACTCGTTATTATGCTTCTCCCACGGCTTCACATCGTCAAGCTGTCAAGCACATTCTAAGGTATCTCAAGCACACTCTTGAATTTGGCATTTGGTATTCTGCATCATCTTCATTATGCTTGAGAGGTTTTTCTGATGCTGATTTTGCTGGATGTCGTATTGATTACAAGAGTACGTCTAGGACTTGTCACTTTCTGGGTTCTTCTCTTGTGTGTTGGTCTTCTCGCAAACAGTATAGCGTTGCACAGTCTACAGCTGAGGCTGAAGATGTAGCTGCCGCTAGCTGTTGCGCATATATTTTGTGGATGGTTTCTATTTTGCGGGACTTTGGGTTGTATTTTAAAGGAGTTCCACTATTTTGTGACAACACGAGTGAGATTATCTTAGCAAACAACCCAGTACAACATTCTAGGACCAAACACATTGACGTGCGTTATCATTTCTTAAGAGATCACAATGAGAAGGGTGATATCGATTTGCGCTTTGTTGATACCCAGAACCAGCTTGCAGATATTTTTACCAAGCCTCTCGATGCTTCATGTTTTGCATTTTTGAGGGGAGAGCTTGGCATTTGTCATCCTTATGGCATCATGTGAGGGGGAGTTGTGTAGTATTGCATATGCTTCGCTAATATGATTAATTGCTTTTACATGTACATGCTTTATTATGCCTTTACAATACTGTCTTATACTTCTATTGATTATGCTTGGATTGAATACATCTAATACTTGTCTTGAGCATGACTTTTGTTTGTGAAAATTTAAAAATGGTCACTACTTAGTCTCCAAACTAGCATGAATATGTTATGGTTCATTTGCTATTCTTTACATACCTGATAGCTTTGTCCTTTTCACTTGGATGCTAATACGCAACTTGATTATTATTATGCTGAAAATTAAAAAAATGATGATAAAATGATGAATGCTGAAAAATGAAAATGAAATGAAAAATATTTATCTTGTGCTAAAATTTAAAAGATCTAGGTGGGTTTGCATTGTCGCACTACTCTGCTCTAGACTGCTTACCATAGCACTTTGGTATGAACTAGGACATTGAAGTGTATACCAAGACCAATGCTTTAAGCTTTTTATAGTTTCAACCTAGGCTTGGCTTGGTCGGTTAGCATAAGGTTGACTTGCAAATAACCCCTGGCTCTTAAATGAAGAATAAAAAGTTTAATTTCCTTGCATAGCAAGTTTGCTGCAGCTTCTTGTAGTGGGATATGCTTATCTAGTCAATATTTGATTAGCTTTTGCATCTCTTACATTGACATGTCTAGTATATTAGTCTGAGTAGTGATGCTTTTATTTGCTAAAACTTAAAAATGCTTGCTCTTGTTGTTACTTAGATTGTATACATTCGAGATTGTCATATATTTTGCTAAAAACCATTTCATCTCTAAATGTTTTTAAATTCCAATAAATAGGAGTTTATTTTCGTTTAGTAATTTAGATTAAGTGTAAACTTTTAGTATTTTTCGGAATTATCAAAATTCTGAAAATATATTAAAAGTATAGGGTCAATGTTGTAATAAATTAGAGTAAACATTTGTATTTTTTTCATAATTTGTAATTCTGAAAATACATCATGGCATTTGGGTAAATACTATCAACTTTAACTCTAAGGTGAGCCTATATAAAGGCCCCCATGCCTAAGGGTAAGGGTTGCCCACTTTAATTAGAACCAGAAATTTCTCTTTCAGCTATGCATCTATCTTCTCCAAAAATTTCTGTTCATTTTGATGGTATGAATTTTTGCAAGTTCCTTTCTCTAATTTGGTAGCACTTGTTTCATAGAGCTAGAGCTTTGATTTGCCTTCTGATTGCCTGTAATGTACGGTGAGCAGTGCACCGCATACTGTTGTTATTGTCACTCAAGAAACAATAGAGCGCCACCGCTGTTCATTCTGTTCTCTATGAAAGTTTTGCTTCATTGATCTTTTCTCTGTCTTCCGAGAAACAGTGCACTGACGGCCTGTTGATTTTGCCGACTGAACAACAACAGTGTGTCAGCACTTTTGTTCCTTTTCTTTCCGAGAAACAGTGCATTTCTGTGGTTCTTTTGCTATTAGTCTTCAAAAGAATATTGACGCCAGGAGAGAACTGCTCGGTCTGCTATGATTGCTATGGTACCAAAGCAGAAGGCAGCCAGTTATTTGTTCTTTGCACTCGATATTTGAGAAGCTTCTTGCTTTTGTCTTTGTCCAGTATTTTGTCTTGTTTTTGTGTGTTGATTCTTGGCATCACTAAGTCTGTTTATTCCTATGCCGTCGATCAGAAAACTATAACGCCTTGATTTTCGTCAGGTGTTAAAAATAAAATAAAGTAATTAATAAATGAATTTCAAGAAAAGGATTCAGTATAAATCGATAAATAAGAAATATAAAATACGAGCTTAAAAATTTCATTTAAAAATAAATCGCGACTAGTGTAATTTTCCCAAATATTTTCGGGATTTTTGGTGCAAATGAATTAATTAAGATATAATCGATATCATTTTATCGCAAAACTCTAACACTAATTATTAAAATATATTTCAACACAAATGTTGTGTGAATAAAATATATGATATTTCAATTAAAAATAATATAAAACCAAATAAAATTTGGCAAGAGAAATTTCTAATAAATTTCTCCCACCTCAAATATATTTAGGTTTTTATTAAGAATTTTTGTAACTAGAATAGTAATCCATAATATTTCAATGAATAACTTTAATAAAAAAATAATTGCATCACTCTCTTTCCAATATAATTTAAATCATCATTTCCGACTATCTATATCTTTTCCCAATCAAAAATCCGTAGGAATCAACGTTCTATTTTCGGTCGCGAAATTAAAATCCCATTTTAACTGCGTGTTTAAATTCCATTAAAAATCACTTTAAAAATTATTTTTATATTCCCAAAAATTAATTAAAAACCTTGGTTTGGTGTTAATGTTCGGAATTTATAATTTCGATGTGAATACAAAATTTATTGATTTTTTATTCGCGCGTTATTTTTTAAAATCCAAGATTTCGAAATTTATTTTAAATTTCAAACTTTCCAAAAACTTTTTAATTTTTCTTAAAAATCCAAATTTGAATTCTCAGAAAAATATTTTCCTATTTTTTTCTCCTTTCCTTTTCTTTTCTTTCCTTTTTTCCTTTTCTCTTTCCTTCTTTTCCCTTTCCCTTCTCTCCCTTGCTTTCTTTTTCCTGCACACCTCCCATCTTGGCTGCACGCAGCCACCTCCACTCCCTCCTTCCATTTCTCCCTTCCTCTTCCTTTTTTCCTCTTTCCTTCTTCTCACTCTATTTTCCTTCCTTTCTCTTTCCATTTCTCTCTCTTTCTATTTCTCCCTCCTCCTTCCATTTCTCCATTCCACTTCCTTTTTTCCTCTTTCCTTCGTCTCCCTCTATTTTCCTTCCTTTCTTTTTCCATTTATCTCTCTTTCTTTTTCTCCCTCCTCTTTCCATTTCTCACTCCTCTTTCCATTTCTCCCATAGCCCTTCTCCCCCCTATAAAAGCCATGCCATCTTCCCTCTTCTCCTCCACAAGCCCACACCTCTCCCACTTCCTTCATCGCAGCTCCTCTCCTCTTCCTTGCTACCTCCACTGAGCATCATTGCCACCATGCCGCACCGCTCCTCCAGCGAGCCGCCACCATGCCTCCCCCTCGCCGAACCACCACGCCGCCACTACCTCACTGTTCTGGGAAAGCCCATCTCCTCCTTTGTCGTCCATGTTACCTCCGTTCTGATTTCATACGGTAATAATCATCTCTTTCTTGTCTACATTTCATTAATCATTGATTTATCCTAGCCGTGTTAGGTGGTGTTCACTCTGAATAGTTCATTAACATGTCCTGACGTCGTTCGTTTAATCTAATCCATTTTATCTTTTCATCGATACGTTTCAACTATTAACTAATATTGATCCTAAAACATCATTATCAAAACCCGATGATCCCGCTTTGATTATAATATATATAATAGGTTATTCTCGTATCGTCCCTTAATCCTTGATAATCTATTTAATCTAATTTATTCGTTATTTTTTACTAGATCCTTTATCGTCAAATTAATAATATCTATCTCGATTTATTAGGTCAAATTCTCATTTCAACTACGTATTTAAATTCCGTTAAAATCCTGTGAATTTCTGAAAATGAATTAAAAAGAGATAAATAAATAAATACCATGATAAATGATTCAAAATTTGAGTGGAGGAATTTATGCAAAATAATATTTTAGGAATAGAAAATACAAATGAAATTCGGAAATTATTTTAAGTTAGATAAAATAAAATTTTAAATAAATAAACTGAGTTTAACCCTACTATGGTTGGAATAATAGATAATTAAAAATCACAAGAAAGAATTAAAATTTTAGTTTGGGATTTTTTTTAAATTATTTTAAGTCAAGAATATGCCTTACAAACTTTCTTTGAATTTTTAGGATTTTTATAACTAATATAGTAATTACAAACATCTATTCACATATTAGTGAAATAAAATAAGGGAATTTAACTTCAGCGCTCTTCGATTTTACTGTCCTGTCCAACATTTTTTTCCGCCGCTCATCTGTGCGTGACGCGTGGCCAGCGCGCCTGCTCCCGCGCGGGCCCCACCCTGTGGTGCATGCAGCCGCACCGCTGCATGTGCTGCGTCCATCTTGCACTCTGGTGCGTGGTAGACCTGGTCTACCGTGGACCATAGCATTTTCCAGTCCAGAAATAATTCCATAATTTATTATAAACTTCAAAAATTCATATCTCCTTCATTTATACTCCAAATTTCACCATTCAAATTTTGTAAAATCTATCTCTTCATTCTCTACACTTTTATGCAATAAAAACAATATATCTATTTGGAACAACATATTCTTATTAAATAATCAAGAAAAGTCCCCTTTAGGATTTAATTAATACTGAGAAACCAAGGGTTGGTTTCGGTGTTTGTGATGAGTGATTGACAGGCTTTTACCCTCTGGTTCGAAGGGTACCTCCGAAGGGGTTCGGAGGTTGCACCTCCGAAGGTGTTCGGAGGCCGTTTCACCGAAGGGTTCGGTGGTTTGGTTGCTGCAGCTGTTGCAGCGGAGTGTGCCTGTCGGAGGGGTCCAACAGTACACGATGACTGGGTTCGTACCGAAGGTCTCGGTACTTTGGGCGGTACACCGGAGTGTGTGCCGAAGGTTGCTAACCCGGAGAGATCTCCGGAGTACTGGATACACTTGTCTGCTTGTCTGTGGTGCGTAGGGGACCGCGGAGGCGACGGACAGGTTCGTAGCAGGTGAACCTTGGTCAAGCGGGAGGCTTGATGCCAGGGGAGCGGGGAGCTCCATCACGGTGGCTGCGAAGGGGTCCAGGTCGGTCCTCGGGTCGAGGTGCACCAGGTGAAGGCAGTAAGTACGGAGCGTGGCTCCGAGTGAAGGTACTCCGAGACAAAGTCCTCGGAGGCGACGCACTTCGAAGGGTACTCCGGATGGAGTGACTTTAGAGTATGGTGGATCAAGTCCTTTGCGGAGGCAAGGTGTTCGAAGTGTGCTCCGGAGGGATACATTCGAAGATACCCGACGAAGGTCTCAGAAGTCGAGGCGCATCGAAGGCATGGTCTGGGTGAGGCTCATCGAGGAGTGTGCTCAGGGAGAGACACTGCGACGAAGTGCTCATGGAATGCTTCGTGCGGAGGCCTTGGACGAAGGAGCGACTTCGAAGGGTGGTACTCCGAAGGTGGGGCTTCGGAGTGAGGAAGGCTTCGGAGCGAGGCTAGCTCCGGAGCGAGGTTGACTTGTGGTACTTCGGCCATGCATGGCTTTGGTACACGGACTGACGGAGTTCGAGCTGGGAGTAGCTGTGAAGCCATGGTGGTCCACTCCGGAGATGTTGGTGCGAAGGCCCAAGGGCTTTGACGGCTTCGGCTCAAAACCGTCACTGTATCGGAGGCTATCTTCGGTAAAGCGAAGGCCATCAGGCTCAAGGCTTCTCACCGAAGCTACCGCACCCCTCGCGTGCGAAGGGGGGCTTCAGGAAGGTCAAAGACTGCAAAGGCTGACACTGTCTGCTCTGCAAAAAGCTGACGTTGTCCCCTCTACAAAGCTGACAGAGAAGCCTCCAGAATAAAGTAGACTACCTTTTGTACCCCTCAATTCTGTAGAGACAAAACCTTTGTAAACCCTAGGGGTAAAGTAGTCATTTCACTTGGGTGAACTGTGGGCTATAAATATGGGGGCTGGGTAGGTAACTTTTAACACTTTGAGCATTCATTGTTGAGCTCCTGTACTAGCCTCCTCACACTTTGAATACATCCAGTGAGTTCTTTTTGTGTTCCTTGTTCAAGCGGCGAAGCCCTACCTCGGTGTGCTTTTTGCTTGAGCATGTTTTACATACCTCGCTGCATACTTCGTTCAATTGTGTGTCACCCTGAGTGACTTGTGACAGTGCATCGAAGCCTATGTTGACGAAGTGTGTTGTGTGCGAAGTGTGTTTTTCAGTGCGCGTTCGCTGTGTAACAGGAGGCTAGACCTCGCTGATTACTAGCAAAGCCCTGATCGAGGCCTGTTTTGCTTCTCGTGTCTGAACCCTTAGCAAAGTCTGTTTAGTGTGCATTTAGACCTTCGCAGAACGAAGCCCAACACCAGTTGCTGTCGCAAAGTTTTAGGTCGAAGTCCTCGGAGGGTAGTCCACTCTTGCGAAGGGTGAAGTGCGAAGCCTGCTCGAAGCACCATGTGTGCGGAGCCTGCACTGACTTAGCAAAGTTGTTTTCGTGGTCGTGGGTGGAGCGAAGTCTGCTTGGCTTCGGACTTTTACTCCTTGCTAAGCCTGTGTTCGGAACTGTCAAGTACCTCCGAACCAGACCTTCGAAGGTTGGTGTTCGAAGCCTGTTCCGCAGTAGACAGAATTAAAACCGAAGGCTGTTTTTAGCCCAAGTTTTTAAAAGCTCCCATTCACCCCCCCTTTGGTCGCCGTTTCCGGTCCAACAATTGGTATCAGAGCGGGTTAAGATCACCAGTTGACCTTAACCGGTTTTGTGATCTGTTGGCGACATGGATAGAGCTAGTAAAATTCCTCTGTTCGATGGGACTGACTTTGCATACTGGAAGGTGCGCATGGAGGCTTACTTGCTAAGCCAAGGAAATGCAATTTGGGAGATTGTGGACTCACAATACTCCATCCCTGAGACTCGCACCTCTCAAACAGAAAAAGATTAGTATAATGTGAGGAGCCATGCTGAATAGCGTGGGCCTCATAGCTCCAGATGTGATGAGTCATTGTCAACGGTAGTCAAAGAGGACTGAAAAGAGAAAGATGATCTGCTGCGTCTGGGCCGCGTGTGACTCAGGTACACGGGCAGCGAGCGACTGTCGGGCAGAGGAGGCCGCGAAGTCGGGCTGGCCCAATCCGGGTACATGGGCTAGGAGCAGCAGAGGATCCACTGGTCTGTTGACCGGGATTGACTCAGGTACACGGGCGGCGAGCGATTGCCGGGCTGAGGGAGCCGCGGAATCGGGCCGGCCCAATCCGGGTACCCGGTGCGAAGACGGTGGACGCTTTGTCAGTTTCGGCGCAAAACTGACGACCGTTGATTTCGGATCTGATCGTCCTGAGGCGAAGGCGTAGCTGCTACGAAAGCTCCGCATCAGGACAAGTTACCTTTATTTAGGTTTTTACTATTTTGCCTTTAGGCCCACAGTCTGTCAGTCGAGTCTGTAAAAATATCCTAAGGGCAGTTTGGTCTTTTCCATTTATTTCAGCGTCTGTAAAAAACTCTAGGGGTATTTCTGCATTTTACCCATTTATTGGGATGCCTATAAATAGGCCCCAATCCCTAGGGTTAGGGTTAACTCATTTTTGAAAAGAAATATCAGAGTTCACTTTTTGCTTCTCCTTCCTCCACAGTTCATCCGCCGCCGCACTATTTTTTCTCTGTTCGTTTGTGGTTGCTGTTTATTGTGCCTGCACCGCAACAGGTTAGATCCTCTGGATTCGATTTTGAGAGCTTGTTTTCTTGTGATTTCTCTACAGAACATGATGTTGAATCTTATACATCTTTTGTTGTGCACGATTTTATTGATCCATTTTTGAAATAATCAACCTTTTTCTGCCAATTTTTCTTGTTCTTTTTGCTGATCCAAACTGGCCCCAGAGATCTGAAATGAATCTTGTGTTCAGAAATTTCTAAGTCCTTTTAATCAGGATTCAATCTTTGAGTGAGTTTTCTGGGATTTTTCTCCGTAGAACATGACCTTGATGTTCATGTAACATTTGAAGTGATTGATCGGAAGGATCTATTTATTAACTTTGTGTTCTATTTGAACTTTTTGTTCATTACGTTCTTGACTGTTAAATGTGCTATGGCACTACTGATCTGAAATATTCCAGAACAGTCAGAACTCATCCAGAATTGTTTTTGGCTGGACAGTTTGGTAGCTACACGATTAAAAATTTTCTTTATCAGTTTAGTTCTTCTCGGTGTTTCTGTTTCCTCTCTATCGCTAGTGCTATTCACCATCTGAAGATGAACCAGTGAGCACCGATGAACCACTAAGGTGTGTGCGCAGCAAAAAGTGATCTGCTCATATTTCGCTTGCTCCCATCAACAACATCCTTTTGGCAGACAAGTTTCAGTACAGAAAATAATTTCACAAATAAAATCCAAGCACAAGTGAAGAAGAGATGCATTCAAGTTGAAGCCTTCAGAATCATAACTGCAGCTACTATTTCTGGCTTCGCTCTGCACAGGCTTCATCAAGTACCTAACAGGAGACAACTTTGAACAGTAACCTCTCAAACTCAGATAAATTGCTGTGATGATTTATTTCTGTGAAGTTTGATCTGTCATGATTTGAATGCTTTATTTAATCTGCCTGTTAGCACTGTGTGGGTGTCTTTTCGATTAGAACACTGGTTGTTTTTTAGGCTAGATCTTTTTAGGTCTTGTTGATCTGTTTACTTTTCCCTGCTAAGTCTGTCGAGGTGCGTTGGGTACTGGGAGCAGGCCATTAATTCAAAAGAATTTTTTTAGGCGCCCATTCACCCCCCCTCTGGTCGCTACTACTTTCGGTCCTACAAGTGGTATCAGAGCCAGGTTAGGGTTTTTCCATACCTTAACCGGTTCTAAACCCCAGTAGTGATCATGACTTCTCCTGGCAAGGTCCCGTCCTTGGAAGCTTATGGCTATAATTATTGGAAGACTCGCATGCGAGCCTATCTCATGAGCCAAAGCTCGGACATCTGGGACATTTGCGTTCACGCTACGTTTGTCATATTGCCAGTTGCTGAGCGTGATTCTCCTGGTATCATCGCCCAGCATGTGAACAATAGCAAAGCGGTGAACATCTTGTTTTCTGGTTTGGGTCCCACTGAGTTTGAGCGTGTGAGCCATCTCTCCACTGCGAGAGAGATCTGGGCTACCCTCCAGGCACACCATGAGGGGACAGCTCAGGTCAAGGCTCGGCTCTATCAGACCTACCGGCGTGAGTACGAGAACTTCACACAGAAGCCGGGTGAGTCTGTTGAAGCCTTGTTTGGTCGCTTTCAGTCGATCATTAACAAGCTTCGGGACAACAAGGGTGAGGGTGTTCAATTAGTCTCAGATCACGAGCAGGCCCTCAAGGTTCTCCATACCTTGGACCCAAAAATCTGGGAGATCAAGGTATCCTCTATCATTGAGAGTACATCTTATGATACCTTGACCATTTCTGAGTTGTTTAGCAAACTGAAGGCCACCGAGGTTGATACCCAGTTGAGATCAAATCTCACTGGCTCTGGATCAAAGTCTCTGGCCCTTGCTACACCTTCTGTTGATCCCTCTTCTGTGAGCTGTGCTGGGTTCTCTTTAATGTCTATCACTGAGGACCAGCTTGAGTCGTTGGGAGATGATGATTTGTGTCTTTTTAACAACCGGGTGCGTCGTGTCTATGATAAGAGGATGTTCAAAAGACACGGCACAAAGACCGGATGCTTTGAGTGTGGTGATCCAGGACACTTTATCGCCGACTGCCCCAAGCGCAATGGCCACAAGAAGGGCACCGGTGGTGGCTTCCACGACTCCGGCAAGCACGACAGCTCCTCCTTCAACAAGGGCAAGCCAAAAACCATATTCTTCAGAAAGGCCCTGAAGGACTACCGGCGAGAGAACAAGAAGCGCGACAAGGCCTTCTTCGCTGAGATGGAGAAGAGCTACTCCAAGCGGTCCACGTCTTCTTCCTCTTCATCGAGCTCGAGCGATGAGGAGATCATCATCAGGAAGGGGAAGGACAAGGACGATCCAGCAGGCCTTTGCTTCATGGCCTTCGGGGACAGACCGAAGAGCCGCTCACATCAGCGCCGAAGATCCCGCAAGAGCTTCTGCTCAATGGCTCTTGGGGATAAGAAAGAGAAGAGCTCCTCCGATGACTCCGACGACGACGACAACGAAAAGGTATCATCCTATGAACGCGAAATCGTTGATTTACTTGAAAGCAATCGTCAGGAGTTAAAGTATCGGGAAAAACTGCTTAGAGGGGCTAAGAAGAGGATAGATGAGTTAGAGAGTGAGCTTGCCGTGGCCAACGACAGAATTGAGAGTCTATCTTCTTCCCCTTGCTTCGGTGATAGCAGTGAGTGCCCAAAGTGTGAGGTGCTTCTGTGTGACCTGTCGACTCTGAAGTCTAGGTACACAGAAAGGGTTGATGAGAGGGACGCTTTGGCCACTGAGCTTGAAAGCGCTCAGCTGGAGCTGAAAGATGCTCAAGCCACTGTCGTCGTACCCTGTGTTGATTGCCCATCTCATCTTGCTAGTTTAGCTGAGCTGAAAGTCAAGGGCGATAAGCATCTGGGTGATTTGGAGAGAATGAGAGTTGAGCTTGCGCAGACTAGGCTAGAGCTTGAGACATTGTCAGTTCCACCCACTGTCTGTGAGAACTGTCTGTCTCTTAGAATGGAGTTGATTAAGCTGAAAGCCGAGAAGTCTGTCTAGATAGATAGTGAGTGTGAGACCTGCTTGTCTCAGGTGGAGGTACTAGCTTCTTTGAGAGAGGAGCTAGCTGATTCTCAGAATGAGAACTTTTACCTCCGGTCTATCCTGAGTTGGATCAGTGCCAGAGAGCCACAACTCGGCATGATGATCCAGCAGTTCAAGAGGCAGGATGGGTTTGGGGTAGGTTACACCTATACCAAGGCTGACTTTGAGAGTGCCATTAGCCGGGCAGTGGAGTGGAGTAAAATGACTCCTGAGCAGAGATATCCCAAGACCCATTCCACTGAGTCTTCCCAGGCTTGTCAGCCCAAGGATGGAGTGATTCATGAACCACCCAAAGCTCCACCCAAGAAACCCATCTGGGTTCCAAAGCCCAAACTTCTCCACACTTCTCTAGACTCTCTTCCTGGACCCTCTCAACCCAAGAAGACAACACCAAACACCACTAAGCCCAAGAACCCCAAGCCTCAACCTCATCACAAGAAGCCCATCTATCATTGTGAGTATTGTCAGAGAGACGGGCATCTTGCGGAGTTTTGCTTCAGGAGGAAGCGGGTTGAGAGAGTAGAGAGAGCTCGTGGTGGTCAGGAGCAGTTCTACCAGCAGGGTGGTAGACTGCGTGTTCCTCGACGCGGGGAGAGGCTGGAGGCCAGGCCGCGTCGTGTAGGTGGTGGTAGAGGAGACGACTTTCTTGCTCGTACTCCAGTTGGTGGTGGTCGTTCCGGCAGAGCTCCAGGCCGTTTTGGCTACGGTCCTGGACCTCGTGGCCGAGGCTTTAGGCAGAACCGTGGACCGCGCTTTGAGCCGCGTTTTGGTCCAAACTTTTCTGATGATTTCTGCTTTCCGTCTTTTGAGCAGATGGCTCGACACTGGTTTAGCTCTTTTGCTAAACCTAGTGCCGGACCATTTGCTCCCACTTACAGCCACTGATTGTGCAGGATCGAGGACTGGAGGACGTTTGGATCATGGACTCAGGATGCTCTCGCCACATGACGGGACATCGCAGATGGTTCTCCAGTCTCACTCCCCCGAGCTCCAAAGAGTACATCACTTTCGGGAACAGTGGTCAAGGGAAAGTAAGTGGCATTGGCTCAATTCGCATTTCAGACCATTTTTCTTTGAAGAACGTTGCTTTGGTTGGAAATTTGAACTTCAATTTGATCTCTGTTTCGCAACTTCTTGAGGATGGTTTGGAGGTGCGTTTCAAGAAGGGCAACTCTTCTGTGATTGATTCTAGAGGGTCTTTGATTTGCCAGATCTTACCTTTCGGTAAAGTTTTTCGAATTGACTTCTCTAGTTCTTTTGGTCCTTCTCGCTGTTTGATTGCTGGATCTTCTTCAGAGCTCTGGAAGTGGCATAGGAGGTTAGGTCATTTGAGTTTTGATCTGCTAGTCAGATTGAGCTCTATGGACCTCATCCGAGGATTGCCCAAGCTTAAAATGGAGAAAGATTTAGTTTGTCATCCCTGTCGTCATGGGAAAATGGTTGCCGCTTCTCACTCACCTGTGACTCAGGTGATGACTTCGTATCCGGGCGAGCTGTTACACATGGACACTGTCGGTCCAGCTCGGGTACGATCAGTCGGTGGGAAGTGGTACGCACTTGTGATTGTTGACGACTTTTCTCGATTCTCGTGGGTTTTCTTTTTGGAGTCTAAGGATGAAACTTTTCAATTTGTTCATGACCTGATTTTGAAGCTGAAGAATGAGAACAATGGTCGGATGCGAGCAATTCGCTCCGACAACGGCTCTGAGTTCAAGAACTCTCAGTTCGTCAGCTTCTGTAGTGATCAGGGTCTTGACCATCAGTTTTCTGCTCCTTACACTCCCCCACAGAATGGTGTTGTGGAACGAAAGAACCGCACGCTAGTCGAGATGGCCAGGACGATGCTCGATGAGCACAGGAATCCTAGGCGCTTTTGGGCTGAAGCCATGAACACGGCTTGCTATCTGGCCAACCGCATTTTTCTTAGAGCTTACCTTGGTAAGACATCATATGAGTTGCGGTTTGGCAGACAGCCCAAGGTGAATCACTTGCGAGCGTTTGGCTGCAAGTGCTTTGTGCTCAAGAAGGGAGGGCATTTGGACAAGTTTGAGTCTCGTTGCTGGGATGGTGTTTTTCTTGGTTACGCTTTGCATTCTCGAGGCTTTCGTGTTTGGAACCTCGACTCCCAGCAGCTTGTCGAGACTTGCGAGGTTTCTTTTGATGAGTCCTTGCCTTCTTCATCTCCTTCTTTTGAGCTTTCTGGTGATGGTGAGCTCGGAGAGTCCATCTTCGAGGAAGATGAAGATACTCCAGCTGCTGATGAGGGTGGGCCTTCTGCACCTCCTGCAGAGCCCACACCTTCTGAGACTTCGACTGAGGACGAGGGCGGACCTCTGATCACTTCTTCCACTTCGATCGAGCCCCCTCAGTCGAGTCCAGAGGTGCCAGCTGTTGACTTCAGTGAGGTGACTTCAGATCACCAGGGATCCCGAGCAGTTCAGCGTGATCACCCCTCAGAGCTCATCATCGGTGATGTGTCTTCAAGAACTTTGCGTTCGTCTGTTGACTCTCTTGCTGTGTTTGCTGAATCTGCTTTTGTTGCATCTTTTGAGCCCAGAGACATTTCTCATGCTCTTTCTGACTCGAACTGGATTAATGCCATGCAAGAAGAGCTTGAGAATTTTGTCCGCAATCGGGTTTGGACTCTAGTAGAGCTGCCACCAGGATGCAACCCCATAGGCACCAAGTGGGTGTTCAAGAACAAGCAAGGTGAAGATGGGGTTGTGGTGCGCAACAAAGCTCGACTAGTTGCCCAGGGTTTCTGCCAGAAGGAAGGTATTGATTTTGAAGAAACCTTCGCTCCTGTTGCCCGTCTTGAGTCCATTCGCATTCTTTTAGCTTTTGCCGCTTCGAAGGGTTTTAAGCTTTTTCAAATGGACGTCAAGAGTGCTTTTCTGAATGGGTACATAGAGGAGGAGGTTTATGTTAGGCAGCCCCCTGGTTTTGAAAACCCCAAGTTTCCTCGACATGTTTTTAAATTGCAGAAAGCTTTATACGGGTTAAAGCAAGCCCCCAGGGCTTGGTATGACCGGTTAAAGCAGTTTTTGTTGGGGAAGGGCTTTGTGATGGGTTCTGTGGATAAGACTCTCTTCTTGCTCAGAGATGCTTCAGAATTTTTAGTCGCTCAGATTTACGTGGACGATATTATCTTTGGCGGTACTACTAACGATCTTGTGTCCAAGTTTTCTGAGCAGATGCACAGCGAGTTTGAGATGAGCCTCATGGGTGAGCTCAAGTACTTTCTAGGGCTCCAGATCAAGCAGACCAAGGACGGCACCTTCATCCACCAAGGTAAGTACACTCGTGACATGTTGAAAAAATTTGACTTTGGTGGTGAGCTGAAGCCGCAGATGACCCCAATGGGTACATCTGGGGGCCTGGACAAGGACGAGAGCGGCGTCAAGGTCAACGAGAGAGAGTTTCGAGGGATGATCGGTTCGCTGCTGTACTTGACGGCGACGAGGCCAGACATACAGTTCGCCGTGGGACTGTGCGCGCGCTTCCAGTCTTCACCACGCGCGTCTCATCGGCAGGCTGTCAAGCGCATCTTCAGGTATCTCACTTATGCGCCTGATCTTGGTCTTTACTATTCAGCATCATCTTCTCTTGATTTATCTGGCTTTTCGGACGCTGACTTTGGTGGGTGCCGGTTGGATCGCAAGTCGACTTCCGGTACTTGCCAATTTCTTGGTTCTTCTCTCGTCTCTTGGTCTTCTCGAAAGCAATCTGGAGTTGCTCTTTCGACCACAGAGGCTGAGTATGTAGCTGCTGCTAGCTGCTGCTCACAGTTGGTTTGGATGATTTCCACTTTGAGAGATTTTGGGTTGTTCTTTCCTACCAGAGTTCCTTTGTTTTGCGACAGCACCAGTGCAATTAGTGTAGGGAAAAACCCATGTCTCCATTCAAAAACCAAACACATTGATGTGCGCTTTCACTTTTTGCGGGATCAATATGAGAAAGGTGTCATTGACCTTGTTCATGTTGATACCCATCATCAGTTGGCTGACATTTTCACCAAACCCCTAGATCAGTCTACTTTTGAGCGTTTACGAGGGGATTTGGGTGTTGTGTATCCTTTTTAGGATATTTTGCATCATTTTTTCTTTCTTCTTTACTCTTTTCTTGAGTCTTTTTGTGTGTGTTCATATCATACATATTCACATATCACACTCTTGAGCCTGCTTCTGTTATATGATTGAACTGCTTTACTTATTCTAGCTGGTACATGCTTTTGATTACTTGTCGATGATCATGCTTTGTTTCAGTTCATTTGATATGTCTGATATCTGTCATATGCATGGCTTTTACACTTTAAACTTGAAAAATGATCACCATTGCTTCTGGTAACTAGCATGTGTAGGCTGAGTGCTTTTGCTATCTGTTACATGCCTTGTAGCTAGTTCATCACATAGATGCAGATATGCAACTTGGACATCTTTATGCTTTAACATGGAAAATATGCTATAAAAATGATAAAAAAAAATTCAAAAATGAATGAAAATTCCATGCCCTTTTATGCTTGAGTTGAAAAGATCCAAGTGGGTTTGCTTTGTCGCATTGCATTGTTCTGGACTGCTTACCATAGCACTTTGGTATGAACTAGGACAATGTAGTGTATGCCAAGACCAATGTCTTAAGCTTCCGATGGTCCAGTTCTGGCCTAGGCTTGACTTGGTCGGTTAGCATAAGGTTTGACATGCAAATAACCCTTGGCAAAAATGAAAAAGGAAAATGAAAAAGCCTGAAAATTAAAAAGATAACAAGTTTGCTGAAGCATTTTGTTTTGGACAATGCCTATCTTGGTAGATATCAGTTAGCTTCTGCATCTCTTGCTTTACCTTGCTTGTTAACTGGAAAATGTGGTGATGCCTTTTGTTTGCAAAACCAAAAAAAAAATGCGTGCTAATGACTTTCTTTAGATATCATCTGTTGCACTGATCATGCCATGTGTCTTAGACAGTATGTCTTTTGCTATACTTGTTAGATGTAGTAATTGCAGTCAATCATATCTGAGAAGCATGCTTTCTACACTCCACTTGCACCCCAGTTGCATTCATTGCATATTTTGAGGGGGAGTTGCATTTCAGGGGGAGTCAGTGTCGTTTTTCGAGTGCTTGATGAGTTCACTTGTCAACAAGGGGGAGAAATTTTGGTATAAGAGTTTAAGGGGGAGTTTTGGCTTTCTCTGGGATTTGTTTCAGGGGGAGTTTTTGTCCCGTTTGTCCTTACTCTTTTGATATTCTTGTTGATGTTTCTGAGACTGCACTCGTTTTGAGCTTTTACCTTCGGTTAACCATAATGACCGTTTCTTGCTTTTTTTTCCGGCTTTTGGTCATTAGGGTTAAACTTTTACTTTATTTTCTTCTTCTTTGTTTTCTTGTGCTTTGTTTTCGTGTTTCCACAGTTGCTTGCAGGTACTGAAGAGCAGATGAAGAGAAGTGTTGACAATGCACTCATCAAGGGGGAGATTGAGGAGCCATGCTGAATAGCATGGGCCTCATAGCTCCAGATGTGATGAGTCATTGTCAACGGTAGTCAAAGAGGACTGAAAAGAGAAAGATGATCTGCTGCGTCTGGGCCGCGTGTGACTCAGGTACACGGGCAGCGAGCGACTGTCGGGCAGAGGAGGCCGCGAAGTCGGGCTGGCCCAATCCGGGTACATGGGCTAGGAGCAGCAGAGGATCCACTGGTCTGTTGACCGGGATTGACTCAGGTACACGGGCGGCGAGCGATTGCCGGGCTGAGGGAGCCGCGGAATCGGGCCGGCCCAATCCGGGTACCCGGTGCGAAGACGGTGGACGCTTTGTCAGTTTCGGCGCAAAACTGACGACCGTTGATTTCGGATCTGACCGTCCTGAGGCGAAGGCGTAGCTGCTACGAAAGCTCCGCATCAGGACAAGTTACCTTTATTTAGGTTTTTACTATTTTGCCTTTAGGCCCACAGTCTGTCAGTCGAGTCTGTAAAAATATCCTAAGGGCAGTTTGGTCTTTTCCATTTATTTCAGCGTCTGTAAAAAACTCTAGGGGTATTTCTGCATTTTACCCATTTATTGGGATGCCTATAAATAGGCCCCAATCCCTAGGGTTAGGGTTAACTCATTTTTGAAAAGAAATATCAGAGTTCACTTTTTGCTTCTCCTTCCTCCACAGTTCATCCGCCGCCGCACTATTTTTTCTCTGTTCGTTTGTGGTTGCTGTTTATTGTGCCTGCACCGCAACAGGTTAGATCCTCTGGATTCGATTTTGAGAGCTTGTTTTCTTGTGATTTCTCTACAGAACATGATGTTGAATCTTATACATCTTTTGTTGTGCACGATTTTATTGATCCATTTTTGAAATAATCAACCTTTTTCTGCCAATTTTTCTTGTTCTTTTTGCTGATCCAAACTGGCCCCAGAGATCTGAAATGAATCTTGTGTTCAGAAATTTCTAAGTCCTTTTAATCAGGATTCAATCTTTGAGTGAGTTTTCTGGGATTTTTCTCCGTAGAACATGACCTTGATGTTCATGTAACATTTGAAGTGATTGATCGGAAGGATCTATTTATTAACTTTGTGTTCTATTTGAACTTTTTGTTCATTACGTTCTTGACTGTTAAATGTGCTATGGCACTACTAATCTGAAATATTCCAGAACAGTCAAAACTCATCCAGAATTGTTTTTGGCTGGACAGTTTGGTAGCTACACGATTAAAAATTTTCTTTATCAGTTTAGTTCTTCTCGGTGTTTCTGTTTCCTCTCTATCGCTAGTGCTATTCACCATCTGAAGATGAAACAGTGAGCACCGATGAACCACTAAGGTGTGTGCGCAGCAAAAAGTGATCTGCTCATATTTCGCTTGCTCCCATCAACAACATCCTTTTGGCAGACAAGTTTCAGTACAGAAAATAATTTCACAAATAAAATCCAAGCACAAGTGAAGAAGAGATGCATTCAAGTTGAAGCCTTCAGAATCATAACTGCAGCTACTATTTCTGGCTTCGCTCTGCACAGGCTTCATCAAGTACCTAACAGGAGACAACTTTGAACAGTAACCTCTCAAACTCAGATAAATTGCTGTGATGATTTATTTCTGTGAAGTTTGATCTGTCATGATTTGAATGCTTTATTTAATCTGCCTGTTAGCACTTTTAATCAGGATTCAATCTTTGAGTGAGTTTTCTGGGATTTTTCTCCGTAGAACATGACCTTGATGTTCATGTAACATTTGAAGTGATTGATCGGAAGGATCTATTTATTAACTTTGTGTTCTATTTGAACTTTTTGTTCATTACGTTCTTGACTGTTAAATGTGCTATGGCACTACTGATCTGAAATATTCCAGAACAGTCAGAACTCATCCAGAATTGTTTTTGGCTGGACAGTTTGGTAGCTACACGATTAAAAATTTTCTTTATCAGTTTAGTTCTTCTCGGTGTTTCTGTTTCCTCTCTATCGCTAGTGCTATTCACCATCTGAAGATGAAACAGTGAGCACCGATGAACCACTAAGGTGTGTGCGCAGCAAAAAGTGATCTGCTCATATTTCGCTTGCTCCCATCAACAACATCCTTTTGGCAGACAAGTTTCAGTACAGAAAATAATTTCACAAATAAAATCCAAGCACAAGTGAAGAAGAGATGCATTCAAGTTGAAGCCTTCAGAATCATAACTGCAGCTACTATTTCTGGCTTCGCTCTGCACAGGCTTCATCAAGTACCTAACAGGAGACAACTTTGAACAGTAACCTCTCAAACTCAGATAAATTGCTGTGATGATTTATTTCTGTGAAGTTTGATCTGTCATGATTTGAATGCTTTATTTAATCTGCCTGTTAGCACTGTGTGGGTGTCTTTTCGATTAGAACACTGGTTGTTTTTTAGGCTAGATCTTTTTAGGTCTTGTTGATCTGTTTACTTTTCCCTGCTAAGTCTGTCGAGGTGCGTTGGGTACTGGGAGCAGGCCATTAATTCAAAAGAATTTTTTTAGGCGCCCATTCACCCCCCCTCTGGTCGCTACTTTCGGTCCTACATAATGCCAACTCCAAGGCAAGAAATATAATGTTCATTGGTTTGAGTAGAAGTGAGTTTGATAGGGTGCAGCACCTTAGGACTGCTAGGGAAATTTGGACCACTCTCACTATCTTTCATGAGGGCTCTACTCAGATCAAGGCCAGGCGCCAAAGCACATACAATCAACAGTATCAGCTGTTTGTGCAAGCACCTGGTGAATCTATAGATGCCATGTTTTCTCGCTTTGATGCTATAGTGAGTAACTTGCGGTCCAACGGGACGCTTGCTTACAATGATCATGACAGGGCTATCAAGATTCTCTATGCTCATGACCGTAGCATATGGGAAGTGAAGATATCCAGCATTGAGGAGTCCGCAGGTTATGACACATTGACCTGTGATGAGCTCTTCAGCAAGCTGAAGTCCACAGAGATTGCCAAAGCATCTCTTGCTATGCACAGAAGCTCTTTGCCACAGCCATTGGCATTGGTTTCTAGCACTAGCCGTGGCACCGCTGCAGAACCAAGCACATCTGGTACTTGTGTTTTTGCAGATGGTTTTGCTTTGTCCTCCATGGTCTCCGTCACAAAGGAGCAGGTGGACACTCTGGACGATGATGAGCTTGCTCTCATTGCCAGAAGGTTCACCCGTTTTCATCATGAGAGACGGGATCAGAGGAGAAGTGATTTTAGTGGTTGCTTTGAATGTGGCGACACTTCTCATATTAAGGCAAATTGCCCTAAGCTCAAGAAGAGAGATAAGAGTGAGCGCCCCAAATACCACAAGAAGGAAAGGAAACCCTTTGTGAAGGGCGAGCGTGGCAAGGTGGCTAAGAGAGTAGCCAAAGCCGCTTCCAGAGCTTTTGTTGCTGCTCTCAGCGACATCGACACTTCCTCAACCGAGGAGTCGAGCTCTGAGGAGGAGGAGTCCCCAAGGAAGGAGGACAAGAAGGACAAGAAGGGACGAGACTTCACCGGCCTTTGCTTCATGGCCGATAGCGATCACAGCGGCGATGAGCTTGACTCATCTGAGGTACCTCTATCCTATGACCAGCTTTCAATAAAATTAGATGAGCTGAATGAAGTAGTTCTTGGTCAGGATAGATTACTTGTGCAAGCCGCTAGAGAAAGAAAAGACCTTAGACTTAGGCTAGAATCTGTTTCTACTGAATATGCCATGCTTAAGTCTAAAGTAAATGATGCTGAATGTGAATCTTATATTGTAGTCATGGGTGAGCTTGCTCAGTTGCGTTCTATTCATGCTCAAACTCTTTTTGAGCTTGAGACTGCACAGAAGCAGCTTTTGATGGTGGATTCTAGTCTTGATAAAACTGAATGTATGAACTGCCCTTTATTACGTGAGAGCATTAATTTACGTGATAAGCATGTTCATGATTTAGAGGCTAGATTGGAGAGGACCGGTAGTTCTAAGGATGTGCAGCCTATTTGTGACACATGCATTACCCTTAAGGACCAGCTAGGCAATGTTAGAGAGCGAGCTGAGAACCTCATGTCTGAAAATGAATACCTTCTTTCTGTGGTTAACAAATGAACTGAGGGAAAGGGTAGGATGGATTTGCTCTTGGCCAAGACCAAGATGTGTGCTGACAGAGCAGGGTTAGCTCTAGGTTTGGGTTTTGAGAGGATTCCTTCAGAAAATGGAAACAAAACTGTTTTTACCTCTCCCACTACCCTAGAGAAAGAGAGAGCTCTCTTAGACATCCCATCAGCCAAAAAGCCTACCCGACCACCAAAGAAAACCACCCCTCCTGCCAAGAAAAATCCTCCCAAGAAAACCACTCAGAAGAAGCCCAAGGAGCCTGTGACCCATGAGAGTGCCCCTAGGAGAATTTTTCATTGTTCTTACTGTCAGTGAGCGGGTCATTTGGTTGGGTTTTGTTATCGTCGCATCAAGGATGAGCGACGCTCTCAGGCGATGAGTTACCAGGACATGCATTACCCATCTTTAGGTATGCATGAGTCTGAGTTTTACTATCGTCCTGCTTTTGAGGCTCCTCGTGCTTCTCTGAGAGGTTTTGCTCCTCGAGGTGTTCACCATGTTCTATATGGTGGTAGACCCCGGGCGAGTAGCTTTGTACCTCGTCAGAGTAGGAGACCTCGACATGTTGTTCGATCACAGCATGTAGGTAGACCTCGCATTTTGCATCATTCAGATTATCATGTGCGTAGACCGTCTACTTTTACTGCACCTACTACTCGTGTCACTCAGTGCTGGATGCCTCGTCATTTTTTCACTCACCCCAGCACTGAGCGATCGAGATATTCCTATCATGTGTAGGTGACAGATCGAGGCTTGGAGGGCACGTGGATCATGGACTCCGGTTGTTCGCGCCATATGACCGGAGATGCAGCATGGTTCTCCAGCCTCACCACAACCAAGCAAAGGGAACATATCACCTTCGGAAACAATCGAAGGAGTAGAGTGAAAGGTAAAGGTGTGGTAAGAATTAACTCGAATTTCACTCTTAAAGATGTTGCTTTGGTTGAGAACCTGGGATACAATTTGCTGTCTGTATCTCAGTTGCTTGATGAGGGCTTCGAAGTGCGATTTCATCGGGATACTTCGCAAGTGCTCAATTCTGATGGCGTTATGGTGTGTAAAATCTTTAGAGTTGGGAGAGTTTTTGGAGCTGATTTTTCAGAGTCATCTGGTTCTTCTCATTGTCTTGTTGCACATTCTACTTCTGAGCTTTGGAAGTGGCATAGGAGACTAGGGCATATGAGCTTTGAGTTGCTCGCTCGTCTAAGTGCCCTAGGTCTGATCCGAGGATTGCCCAAGCTCAAGTTGAGAAGAATTTAGTTTGCGCTCTGTGTCGACATGGAAAAATGATTGCTGCTTCGCATTCGCCGGTCACCACAGTGATGACTGAACAACGCGGAGAACTTCTCCACATGGACACTGTAGGTCCTTCTCAGGTTAGTTCTTTAGGCGGCAAGTGGTATGTTTTAGTGATTGTCGACGATTTCTCTCGCTACATGTTGGGGGAATATATTTCCCTTAAACAGGGGCCAAATGACGTCAGCCTCCGACAGCCTTCGGCCTAGGGCCTAGCACTGTCGGAGCCTGTTTTTCTATCTAAGTGTTGTTCCCAGGTCCCAAGGTGCCTTTCGGGCCTGTAGCTTCGAAGCCCTCAAACCAGGAGGTCCGGCTCGAAGCCCCCAATTCGGCCCCTGGCGAAAGACGCCGAAGGCCGCCTTCTGGGAGCCAAGTCCGGAGGCCACCCTCCGGGAGCCCAGTTCGGAGGCCACCCTCCGGAGCCAAATCCGGAGGCCACCCTTCGGAGTCCAGTTCGGAGGCCACCCTCCGGAGTCCAGTTCGAAGGCCACCCTCCGGAGTCCAGTTCGGAGGCCACCCTCCGGAGTCCAGTTCGGAGGCCACCCTCCGGAGTCCAGTTCGGAGGCCACCCTCCGGAGTCAAGTCCGGAGACCGCCCTCCGGAGCCAAGTCCGGAGGCCGCCCTCTGGAGCAGCGCTTCGAAACCCCCCCCCCCCCTTCGGGTGCACTTCGAAGCCCCCTCCGCAGCCTCTGCCACAGAGCTCCGACCCTTGTTCGAGGCTCAAGGATATATAAGTACAGTCCATACTGGGGGCCCTTCCGCCCCTGGTACGTCGTTTAGCTGGTCAAAGTCTGGCGCAGCCTGACACGTCTGTAAAGCTGTAAAAGCTGTCTGGTACCCGCGTACAGTAGTTCGCTCCCTTTCCCTGTCTACCCCTATAAGTCTGGGGGCCTGTAGGGGGTATCCGGGTCTTTTCCTTAAGGCCTGCGTGCCTATAAAAGCAGGGCCAAGCCCTTGTAGCAGGGGACACGCTCCAGGGGGCCATGAGACCCTGGGTTTATTCTCTTCACAACAAGGCACACCATGCCAAATCCACTACAAACTGGACGTAGGGTTATTATCCCCCAGGGGAGGCCCGAACCAGTATAAACCCTATCTCTCCCTGTGAGAACCCATCAAGGTTCATCCTCCACATCATGCTCTATCACAGAAAAACCTGCTGGAACTAACGCAATTGTTCCAACACTACTCTTGGGTCTTCTTTCTTGCTAGCAAGGATGAAGTGTTTTCACACTTTCGAAGCTTGGCTTTGAGACTTTTCACTGAACTCCCTGGTGCATTAAATTCATTCGAAGTGATAATAGCACCGAGTTCAAAAACAGTCTCTTTGTTGACTTTTGCATGGAGCATGACATAGAACATCAATTCACTGCTCCGCGGGTTCCTCAACAGAACGGTGTCGTTGAGAGGAAGAACCGCACTTTGGTTGAGATGGCTAGGACGATGCTCGATGAGCATAGGACTCCTAGGAAATTCTGGGATGAGGCCATGAACACTGCATGTTACATCTCAAACCGAATATTCTTGCGCTCAATTTTAAACTTGACATCTTATGAGCTGCGTTTTGGGAGACAGCCCAAGTTACTCATCTTCGAGTTTTTGGCTGTCGTTGCTTTATCCTAAAACGTGGTAATTTGGATAAATTTGAGTCGCGTTCTTCTGACGGGATCTTTTTGGGTTATACTACACATGGTCATTCTTATCGTGTTTATAACTTAGAGACTAACACTGTCATCGAGTCATGTGATGTGACTTTTGATGAATCAACCCCCTCTGTTAGTTCTGCTTTTGAACAGGCAAATGAACACGACATGGAACAGACCATCTTCGAAGACGAAGAGCCTGGAGAGTTCGAGGATGAACCCCTACTACCCTCGACATCAACCCCCGAAGCTGACCCCGCTTCAACCACTTCGACACGAGGTCCCGAAGCAACTACCTCGACATCGGTCATCTTGGACCACTCCAATGCACAAGTTGAGGGGGAGACTGCATCCCGCCGCGAGGCTCCACATCATGTTCAAAGGATGCACCCTCCCGAGCAGATCATTGGTGAGCTTGATCAAAGGGTAACACGTTCTCATGCTCATTTCACTAATTCTGCTTTTATTGCTTCTTTCGAGCCCTTAGATGTTAGTCATGCACTTTCTGATTCTAGTTGGATCAATGCCATGCATGAGGAACTTGAAAATTTTGAGAGAAACCAAGTCTGGACTTTAGTTGATCCTCCACCAAATGTTCATTTCATTGGAACAAAATGGATTTTCAAAAACAAACAAGGGGAGGATGGGACTATAATTAGAAACAAGGCTAGACTGGTAGCTCAGGGTTATTCTCAACTAGGAGGGATTGATTTTACTGAAACTTTTGCACCTGTTGCTCGCCTTGAGGCCATTAGGATTTTGCTTGCCTTTGCGACATCCCGGGGATTCAAACTCTATCAAATGGATGTCAAAAGTTCTTTTCTTAATGGCTTCATAGGTGAAGATGTTTATGTAAAACAACCCCCTGGTTTTGAAAACCCCAAGTACCCACATAAAGTCCTTAAACTTCATAAGGCTCTTTATGGACTCAAGCAGGCCCCTCGGGCATGGTATGATAGACTTAAGTCTTTTCTGCTTGAGCGGGGGTATTTGATGGGCTCTGTTGATAAAACCCTGTTTACTCTCAAGCATGGCAAAGATTTCCTCCTGGTTCAGATTTATGTGGATGATATCATCTTTGGTGGCTCTTCTCATGCTTTGGTTGCCGAGTTTGCAGATACCATGAGCAGGGAATTTGAAATGTCCATGATGGGTGAACTCACCTTTTTCCTTTGTTTGCAAATCAAGCAAAGCAAACAAGGTACCTTCGTCCACCAGACGAAGTACACCAAGGACCTGCTCAAGAAATTTGACATGGCAGATGCGAAGCCCCTCGCCACTCCAATGGCTACATCTGTAGCATTGGATCCTGATGAAGATGGAGAAGCCGTAGATCAGAAGGAGTTCCGAAGCATGATCGGCTCCCTCCTCTACTTGACTACTACGAGGCCTGACATACACTTCGCTGTGTGTCTGTGCGCTCGTTTTCAGGCTTCACCATGAGCTTCGCATCGCCAAGCGGTAAAACGCATTTTAAGGTATCTCAAACATACCCTCGAATTTTGCATATGGTCTTCAGCATCTTCATCTTTATGTCTTCGAGGTTATTCCGATGCGGATTTTGCTGGGTGTAGGATGGAGAGGAAGAGTACCTCTGGTACTTGTCATTTTCTGGGTACTTCTCTGGTTTGCTGGTCTTCCCGCAAACAGTCTAGTGTTGCACAATCAACGGCTGAGGCCGAGTATGTTGCTGCAGCTAGCTGTTGCTCTCAGATTTTGTGGATGGTTTCCACTTTGCGGGATTTCGGGTTAGATTATACGAGTGTTCCACTTTTTTGTGATAACACTAGTGCCATTTGTATTGCAAACAACCCGGTTCAGCACTCCAGAACCAAACACATTGATGTACGATATCATTTTCTCAGAGATCACAATGAGAAGGGTGATATTGAACTTCAATATGTTGATACCCAACACCAGCTAGCCGATATTTTCACTAAACCCCTCGGTGCTTCTCGATTTGCCTACTTGCGTGGGGAACTTGGTATTTGTCACCCGTACGGCATTTTGTGAGGGGGAGCTGTCTTTAATTGTATTGCATATGCTCATTATGTGTGAAATTGCATTTACATCTTTTGCAATTATATGCTTGATTATAATTCATGAAATCGTGTCAGCTCAGCTCTTTTTAATGTATCTGAAACATTAATGTACATGATGTTTTCTTTCCAAACTCAAATCATGCTCACTGCTCAATCTTGTATCTAGCATGTATAGGCAGGACTGATTTAGCTATCTTTTTATCTGCTTGATAGCAAGACACTTTTCTTTGGATGCTAAAAATTGCAACTTGAAAAATTGTTCTACTTACTCATGGATATTCATCAAGTGCTAAAAATTGGTCACTTAATTAAAATCAAAAACTCCATGATTTACATGCTTCAAGTGACAAGATCCAGGTGGGTTTGTTTGTTGCACTACTCTATTCTAGACTGCTTACCATTGCACATTGGTCTGAACTGGGATAGTGTAGTGTATGCCAAAATCACCGCCTTAAGCTTCTGACGGCTTTCATGCCTAGGCTTGGCCTGATTGGAAAGTATAAGGTGGACAAACAAATAACCCCTGGCATTATGAAAAAGAACAACAAAATTCTTGATCATCAAGTTTGTTTTTCATGCTCCATTTGAACTGGACTTGTTCGTCTAAAGTAGAAATTGACTAGCTTTGCGCAGTCGCTGCTTTTACTAAGTCTAGTTACCATGATTGAGTGGTGATGCTTTTATTTCCAAAATAATAAAATCACATGCCGTCATCATGTTTTTAGAGAATGTTAAATTGAGCTGAGCACATGATCATTGGTATTACTGTTGGCATATTTTTTCTTTTTATGTCTTTGCAATTCTGCTCATTTCCAAGCAATGCATCTTTTACATGCTCCTTGATGCTTGCATTGCCAAAGGGGGAGAAATTTTGAGTTCCCCGCTGCAAGGGGTTAAATTAACTCAGGGGGAGTTTTTAGGAGTTTTATCTTGAGAAAGGGGAGATTTGCCGAAGGGGCTTTTACTCTTTTTGAAAAGGGGGAGGAAAATACTTTTTTCAAGTGACATGATTTGGCTCGTTTCTGAGTTTTTTAATGGTCACTTGTGTGCTAAAAGTGTTTACATTTTCTTGAACTTGAATTTGGTTGTCAATGCACTCATCAAGGGGGAGATTGAGAAACTAAGGGTTGGTTTCGGTGTTTGTGATGAGTGATTGACAGTCTTTTACCCTCTGGTTCGAAGGGTACCTCCGAAGGGGGTTCAGAGGTTGCACCTCCGAAGGTGTTCGAAGGCCATTTCACCAAAGGGTTCGGTGGTTTGGTTGCTGCAGCTGTTGCAGCGTAGTGTGTGCCGAAGGTCTCAGTACTTTTGGCGGTACACCGGAGTGTGTGCCGAAGGTTGCTAACCCGGAGAGATCTCCGGAGTACTGGATACACTTGTCTGCTTGTCTGTGGTGCGCAGGGGACCGCGGAGGCGACGGACAGGTTCATAGCAGGTGAACCTTGGTCAAGCGGGAGGCTTGATGCCAGGGGAGCGGGGAGCTCCGTCACGGTGGCTGCGAAGGGGTCCAGGTCGGTCCTCGGGTCGAGGTGCCCCAGGTGAAGGCAGTAAGTACGGAGCGTGGCTCCGAGTGAAGGTACTCCGAGACAAAGTCCTCGGAGGCGAGGCACTTCGAAGGGTACTCCGGATGGAGTGACTTCGGAGTATGGTGGATCAAGTCCTCTGCGGAGGCAAGGTGTTCGTAGTGTGCTCTGGAGGGAGACATTCAAAAATACCCGACGAAGGTCTCAGAAGTCGAGGCGCATCGAAGGCATGGTCCGGGTGAGGCTCGTCGAGGAGTGTGCTCAGGGAGAGACACTGCGATGAAGTGCTCATGGAATGCTTCGTGCGGAGGCATTGGACGAAGTGAGGGACTTCGAAGGGTGGTACTCCAGAGTGGGGCTCGAGTGAGGGAAGGCTTCGAGCGAGGCTAGCTCCGGAGCGAGGTTGAACTTGTGGTACTTTCGGCATGCAAGGGCTTCGGTACAAACGTACTGACGGAGTTTCGAGCTGGGAGTAGCCTGCGAAGCCGTGGTGGTCCACTCCGGAGATGTTGGTGCGAGGGCCCAATGGCTTTTGACGGCTTCGGTCAAAAACCGTCAATGTATCGGAGGCTATCTTCTGTAAAAGCGAAGGGCCTCAGGCTCAAGCTTCTCACCGAAGCTACCAGCACCCCTCGCGTGCGAAGGGGGGCTTCAGGAAGGTCAAAGACGGCAAGGGCTGACTTGTCTGCTTCTGCAAAAAGCTGACGTGTCCCCTCTGCAAAGCTACAGAGAAGCCTCCAGAAAAAAGTAGACTACCTTTTGTACCCCTCATTCTGTAGAGCCAA